>NW_019104525.1:488463-503927 GCF_001995035.1 Momordica charantia
CTCCTAAGCAGCCGGCCACGAAAACCGAGGTATGGTCTCGCACACCCTTTTCTAAACTTAACAAACTACGTAGGGTAAAAAAAATTGCCTCTTCCTTGTGTTTTGTAGGTTTCATATCCCGACGAAACAAGAAGGACAGAGCGTAAGCGGATGAAAACGAAACCATTCAGTCCGGAGGACACGCGTCGGCAGAAGAAGAAGCAAAAGATGGTGGATGTGGATCTCGTACCTACTAGCCAGGTTAGGCCATTTCGTCCCAAATACAACCCATTGCATAACTTTTCGGATGCCAAGTTTAGGGAGATGATGCGTTGGGTACGGGACACTGGGAATGACAAAATAACGCTGCCGTCTACAACATGGAATGTGCAGAGCGGATATTCCAGGAAATTCTTCATTAACATCCTCAATTCTAAGGAGAAGGTCGAAGACCCGGTAAGTGATACAATACATCCCATAACCCTAGGCCCATTACTGCACTGTGTTTCACCAAACATATCTGTTGTACCTGTGAGTGCAGGAAGCTGCTGCCATTACATATTTCATTATGAGGAAGCTCGGTAGTCGGCCGCACCTGTGCGTTCATAAGTTTTCTGTCCTGGACCCACTACAAATGGTAAGATAGGTAGTTCATTTATACACACATAATATTTATGTTTCGACAAATCTAATGGTGATTGTCCTGTGTGTGTGTGATGTTGCTGTTATGAAGCAAGTTATTGCCGCTGCAGCTGTTCCCTACGCATGAATCAAGGGGAAGGTCGTCCAAGACACGATCAATGATTGGGACGAGTATAAGGAGTGCATGGATGTCGTGCTGGGTCAGGGGAAGATTTCATTCCAGCCTGGGTGGACGTCGACGTAGTGTACAGCCCGCTCTGTATCAAGGATCATTGGGTCCTGGTTGCGATAGATATGACCCAGTCCGAGATTTTTGTGTACGAATCATTGCCAGGCCATATTTACTCGTCCAAGTGATGATAGACCTGCGGCCGTTGAGTCATACAATCCCATCGCTTTTGTACAATGTGGGCTGATGGATACGGCCGATTGCAAGCTGAGAAAGACTCTGTGGCGTGTATACCATCCTACGATCGACACGAGGCAGAAAGGTAGTATAGACTGTGGTATTTTTGCATGTAAATTTTTGGAATATCTTGTGTCGGTAATACTTTAGAAACTCATGTTTAGTCTGAAGTGTCGCACATTAGAAGGCAGTATGCGACACAACTTTGGCATAATGAATCTTACTTTGAATGAACATTTCTTTTTTTTTTGTCATGTGTCTTATAAGCTCACTCTCGATGTAAATCGATCTCGATGTTATTCGTTCTCGATCTCGATGTTATTCGCTCTCGATCTCGATCTAATTCGATCTCGATCTCAATCTCGATCTAACTCGATGTTCATCTTGATCTCGATCTACATCTCGATCTCGATATCACTCTCGATCTAACTCGACCTAACTCGATCTAACTCGTTCTCGATGTTATTCGCTCTTGATCTAACTCGATCTCGAAGTAAATCGTTATCGCTTTCGATCTAACTCGATCTCGATCTGACATGATCTCGATTTCGATATGTCTTCTCTCAACGCGCGCTTTCTCAATATTGTTATTACAGTGCATGATCACGATCATTCTCGCTCTCGATATCGTTTTTTATTCATTGTCGCTTCTACTTTTTTTCTTTTCACACACGTCGTCAGATGCATTTAATGCGATGTGGCTGATTGTACTGCATGACCGAGAGTGTAATGGTAACATATCATTCACTAATCCACTCGCATTAATTTTATTTGATTTTGTCAATTTTCCCAATATCAAAAAACTCATTAAGTTCTTCTTCCTTCTTCTCCATCTCCTTGCTCGGTTGTTGAAGCATCAGAAGGACATTGATTGCATTACACTTCCTTATCACGCTGTAAGCACTCTCTCACAACCATTAATGTGTATTCCCGTGTTAAATTAACTATTCTGATGATTAATACATCAGACTTCCCAACACATCTGTCACGTTTTTTTTAACTATCCCACACTCACTGAACTATAAATCGTCTATCTTGCAAGTACGTTTTAAATAAATACTGTTTGAGGACTCTGTGACCTACATGTCTGTTCGATAATCTGAAATTTATGTATTTGTCCCCTTCTAATGCAAGATGGATATTGGTAAAAGTTTGTTCATAAGAATTCGTATGTCGGCGGTGAGCTGAAAGGAATAATTGTCCCACTTACAGTAACGTTCAAAGAACTGAAAAATCGGTTGTACAGAGTGATGAAAGTCGACCAGAATGGGTAAGACCTGATAATTAGGGTACCGTACAACTTGGCATGCGATTCACCGTCAATGTTCGTAACGGAGGACGATGACCTTTGAATTGCATTAGTCCAAGAACAGGTTTCTAAAGTCCCATTGTTTGTATCGACCGTCCTTCGCGAAAGCATTGACCTACAGTCATCTAGATTAAACCAAGATGGAGAGCAGTCCATTCCTAATGGAGAATCTGTACTGGAAGAAGGTTCCACGGGAGTAGAGGAGTGGGGGTTGAACGACGTATACATGCACGACATGTACAGTTCAGACTGTATATACACTCAAAACTCGGAATTGGTCACCCCCGCGACACGCATGCCTTCCGTAATGCACGTCCCATCAGATGAAATAAATAATACAGCACAAGTACAACATGCAAGTCCTCGTACGGAACATGTTTTCCCGTTTGATGAATTAAATAATACAGCACAAGTACAACATGCAAGTTCTTTGACAGACCATGTTTTCCCATCAGTAGAACCCTCATCCACTGAGACTGGTAATGTTGGTGATCATCAAATACCAGTACCTCAATCCGCAAGCATCGTGACTATAGAACAGGCTACAAGGTACAACCTTTTACCAAACGGATCGGAACTGCACATGGGGAAGATATTCGTTTCAAAGCAAGACCTGCGTATGGTGCTGTCAAATGCAGCGATGCGATCTAACCGTGACTACAAGGTCAGTAGGTCAACGAAATCAAAGTTCGTTGTTCGCTGCATCGACAATACATGCAATTGGAGGGTTGCAGCCCACTCCGTTGGTAAATCTTCGATATTTTGTATATCAAAGTATGTAGATGAACACACCTGCACGATTGACACTGTGAACCACGACCACAAACAGGCGAGCAGCTGGGTCGTAGCGAATCTTATTAAGGATAGAGTTGTTGGAATCGGTCGTATTTACAAGATAAAGCATATTAAGGAGGATGTACGTAAAGAGTTCGGGGTGAACATAAGTTATGACAAGGCCCATCGAGCACGAGAGTTAGCATACGCTATTGTTAGGGGCCGACCGGAGGACTCCTACATGCATCTCCATGCGTATGGTGAAGCGATAAAAATAAAGAATCCAGGTACTATTTTCCACATCGAGAGTGAAGGTTCGCTTAACTTCAAATACCTGTTCATGGCATTGGGTGCCAGCATTAGAGGGTTTCAGTCAATCACAAGGCGTGTAATCATGGTTGATGGCACACATTTGAAAGGAAAGTTCAAAGGAGTGATAGGTGTCGCCATAGACGGGAATAATCAAATATATCCACTTGCATTCGCAATGGTAGACAACGAAAGCGATGCATCGTGGAAGTGGTTTATGAAGAACTTGAAGGACATGATCGAACACCCACCAGAACTTGTATTCACATCTGATCGACATGTAAGTATCACCAATGCAACCAGTGAAATATTCCCGGACGCATTCCATGCTATATGCACTTATCACCTAGGGAACAACATAAAGACTCGATTGAAGAATACTGCATTTTACAAATTGTATCAGGATGCAGCGTATACGTATTGGAAGTCACAGTTCACGTACTACTAGAACCAGATACTATCGGTTGGATCGGGTTCACTTGCCAAATACTTACAAGAAATTGGGGTAGAACGGTGGGCCCGATGCTACCAAGTTGGTAGGAGATATGAAAACATGACGACAAACAGCGCTGAGTCGGTAAATGCCCTCCTTCAAGAGGCTAGAGAGTTACCTATCACTAAGTGTTAGGGTTGACTTCTTACTGCAGAAATATGTGTCGGTAGCTCTATTTGACCACGTTTTTGACCCATTTCCTATTATTATTTGCCAAAAAGAACCACATATTCTTAAAGTAGAACATACATCGATTATTTATGCATAAAAGTCAAACTATGGTACTTTAGGAAAAATATGAGATAAATGTGGTCAAAGTTGGAAGAAAATAACAGAATTCCGTCTTTTGCAAAATTGCGCTTGGCGCATTTTTGGATGGCAATTTGTCAAAACGCACATTTTGATTAATGAAGGGCAAAGAGGAAATTTCCTACATGTTTAAAACCGTGAGTCCAAGTCCAAGTGAGGTGGTTAGGTGAATCTCAACCCTTTTCCACCTAAAATGGAGGGGAGTTTCAACCAACTCATGGTGCTATGAAAGGAAGCCATCCATCCCTCAGCAAATCATCCCTTCCAAGCTTCATTTCATCTTCTTCTAGATGCTCTCTAGTTGTAGAACACGTTTTTAGGGTTTATGTTTATGTTCTAGTTGTTCATTTCTTTGTTTTTCAAGCTTTTACCTTTCGTAGTGCTTTTAATTCAGTTTCTTATTTTCGTTCTTTGTTCATTCTATTCTTTTAAAGTTTTTTAGCGAGTTTCAACTCCCCTCACGCTCGAGAGAGAAGAGGGTCAAGCTAGAACTCCTTGTACGACTTATTTATTCATTTAAATTCAATGAAAAATACTTTCTTTATGTTTTTGTGCATTTACTTTCATTTAATTATGTTCTAAATTAGTTATCAACCTCTTTGTGGAATGCCTTAGTCAAATGATTTGATTTTCAACACGCTCGGGATTTTGGCCAGATTGCGCCTGACACTTTTTTGGGTTGGTTTCTAAAAACTTCTCTTTACGTCTTTTTTCCATTCGGCCAGTGGGAACTTGATTTATACACCAAAGCCCAACCTTGGGAAAGGTGAGTTAGGTAAAATAATAGGAAACCAATATGGGATGTGACTTAGGAATAAGCGCATAAAATATGGTCCTAGGCATAGGCCCTCTAACCCATAATGCAAATGAGTTGGTAGATATTCTCAAGGATTGTAATCACACATAGGAATATGATTGTAGGTTACCCTAGCCTCTACAGCAACCAAAAGCGGTAGTGAAAGAGTAGAACTCAAATCCCAAGAAAAGTCGGGAATTGCGCCTGGTGCATTTTCCCAACATAGTGTGTTTTCCATGTTTTGCATCAAAACTAAGGTAGGAGACAAGGAGGTTGAGTTTCATTAAATTGCTTGATAGTTAAAACTCCAAACAACAACATTTCACCATTATTTTCTTCATAAATCACAATTGCATATTTGAACTATTTCACTGCATTACTTGATTTTGAAAAGCAACAAGTCCCTGAGGATTCGACCTTGGATTACTTCCGAGTATTACTTGTGACCGTGTGCGCTTGCACGAGTCTCTAATCTTTTTAAAGGTAGAGAAAATCCCAACACTAAGATTGTCGAGTTCATCCGCGACTTGCTACAAAGATGGTTCCACGAAAGAAGGACTCACTGGTCCATCCAAAACACCTCTTATTTAGACTATGCAGAAGAGCGACTTGCACTACAGTTTGAGAAGTCTCGTCGCTACACAGTTAAACCAGTCGACTAGTGCATGTTTCATATTTAGACTATGCAGAAGAGCGACTTGCACTAAAGTTGATTTGAATGCCTGTACATGTACATGCATGGAGTTCAAGTACATAGGCATTCCATGTTCGCACGTAATTGCAGCAGCGAGGCACAAGAATATAAATTGCCACACGTTGGCATTCCTTGATCAATCCATGCTACAGTGTGAACTCCCTAATTGGTGTCTACGCTGAACCAATCTTACCAGTAGGCCACATGTCGGAATGGAAAAGGTCAACTGATTACCAGCCTATTCCCGTCCAACCACCAGAACTTGTTAAACCTGCAGGCCGGCGTAGAACGCAACGGATCACCTCAACCGGTGAGCGTCGTGTTGTCAACAAGTGTTCTCGATGCGATACATCGGGTCACAATAGACAGACATGTACTAAACCAATTACGATGACACGAACATCTGCATGCATATATGTGGGGGACGGTGTAAGTCAATCAGATAGGGCAGTTCCTCTATGAGAACACCCAATTTCTGTAGTAGTATATTTGTTCTTCAGTATCTGTAATTTGTCTCGCTGCCTCGCTCTCGCTGTCTCGTTCTCGCTTTCTTGCTCTCGTTGTCTCGCTCTCGCTGTCTCGATGTTATGCTCGCGATCTCTTTCGCTATCGTTCTTCTCCATGTATATTTATTTATCGCAACGATAACCTATCTTTCTCGCTTTCTCGATTTCTCTCTTTCTCGCTCTCTCGCATTCTAGACGTATGTATCCATACCCATTTATCTTATAATTAAGAGGTTAAGTAAGAGGCTGGTTAATTAATGCGCTCTTTAAAATCCTCAGTCCCAGCTGTTTTTCCACCTTTCCAATGCATTAATTAATTACTCTTTCTACCCATTATCCCAATTTTCGATTTAATTATTTTGTCAATCTCCCTTGTCTTTCACATCCATTATGAAACCAACCAAATTTCTCTATATATAGATACCACAAAGTACACAACAACGACATCCAGATTAGAAGTATCTAACATTTATTTTTCAGAAGCAAACATGTCAACATCTAACGACTCGGACGGTTCCTCTTCCGACGGAGCAACCAGTCCTATCTCAAACCATCCTCCTTATTCCCGAAGAACGGAGTGCCAAGTAACGATCCTCTTCAACAAGCACGGGAAGAAAACGACCAGCTCATGAGAGAGCTACGTCGAACGCAACACGAGCTAAACAACACGAGGTATAGGTTAGCCCGGGTTGATGAAAGGCGAGACTTGCTGGCGGGACTACTGAAGGAGGAGAAGGAGGAACGACTTCGTCTGGAGGACAGGGTGGATCTGTTACTGGCCTTTCTACGCTGATACCGTAATAATAATAATTTTTAAAATCTTATTCTAGTAGTAGCTTATGGTTGTTTTGTTTAAGCTACTAAAAAAAACTTTTGTAATGGGATGGATGGAGCCCCTGTTTGCTACTTTAATTAATCAATTATTTGTTGTTAATGCTTACTTTCTCAATATCCTACAGTCTTCTTTCTCTTTCATGCTCATTCTCGTTCGTGATAATTTTCGTTGTAATTCTAAAATTTATCCTTAATTATCATCATGGTCGCTTACTTATTACTATTTCTTCCACATTTATCCACTTATCGTATGGTGCTGTTAATCGTTCACGATGACGTCTCATTTTCGTTCAAGCTCATTCTTGTTCAAGCTTATTCACGATCTCTTTCGTTATCTGTTTTGCACTCTCGCTGCTATTTTCCACTGCACTCGTTTATTCTCAATAGACTAAAATCGAATAAGTATAAGAAAAAAAATGCAGCCTCTAAAGAACATCAACCAACAATTGAAAGAATTAAATTTCACGTCTTTTCATCTCTCTCGCTCTCGTTCATGCACGCTCTCGATCAAGCCCATGCACGCTCTAGCTGTACGCTCTCGATCAAGCCCATGCACGCTCTCGCTGTACGCTCTCGATCAAGCTCATGCACACTCTCGTTGTACTCTCTCGATCTCGCTCTCGCTCATGAACGCTCTCGATCTCGCTCTCGCTCATGAATGCTCTCGATCTAGATCATCCTCGAAGTAGCTATCCATATCCATTTAACGCACTAACGATCTCCTTCTTGCCTTCACGCCCTGTCCGTCAGCTTTTCTCTCCCTCCACGTCTAAAAATCAACAACCCAGTAAACAAATAAATAAATAACTTATATGAGAACAAGTCCAACAAAACATTTTAAAACAAAGACCGATGGATAATGAAGTTCGAGCATCGACAGTCAGTCGTCTGTAGATGACAGAAGCAAAACAACCCTAATAGTGAGAGCGAAATGGAAGACCGATAGATGCTGGAGTTCAAGCATCGAGAGTTGCCTGTAGATGCGAGAAGCAAAACAACGAAAAATAATGTGAGAGATATGGAGTGTTTTCAAGTAAGGGAAGAGGGAAAACTAAAATTTGGTACCCAAGAAGGGGCATTGGAGGTCATTTGGCAAAGTAGGTGATGTCAACAAATGAATAGAAAACTTGTGTTTTGAGAGGAGCGATTAAAAAACTTAATAGGCCTCTACAGGAGGCTTATTTTGTCAATTTTCCCTTAAATCTTTAAGAGGTAAAGTTTGAGATTTTTTTTTTTTTTAGAAAAGATAGATCTCGGGATTACGGGCTTGGGTTTTCAAATTTAAGGCTATTTTGTATTGGTGAAAATTTACATCATAAGGCCAAAAATGTACTTTCACATTTGAAAAATTAAAAAAAGGGGTAAAAGAATGTGTGGAGGGTCCCTTTGACCCCTAAATTTTTTGGTATTGGATTTTTTAATCGTTTTTCGAATTTATAGTTTTTGTGATCTTTTTTATTTTTGATGAAGGTTTGATCACGAAAATAGCCTCGCATAAATATATTTTTTTAATCTAACTTCTCAAACAACTTTTTTTTCCCTTTTCTTCTCCAATTTTTTTCCAAGTTTGAAAACTCACGATGGAATACAAAATTAATTTTGGAATTGAGGCCATGGATGGAAACTCAAAGAGAGAATGTGGGTACCCGATCATTTCATTCAATTAGGACTGATGTCAGTCATGAGAGCAACTGTTGTTCAATCGAGATTATGCTCGGGCTTCGTAGTCGTTCAATTGGGCAGCGGCGGCGAAGTTGAGATTGTGCCGTGAGCTTTCAACATATTGTAGAGAGAGAGTGGAGAGAGGGTGGACGAGATTCATGCAATTCGGTTGAATACCCACTTTTTTTTCCCTTACGGATTTTGTACCTAGCCTAGGATTCAATACTCAAATGATATTTATTATTTTTATATCTAAATCAAGTTAAAGATCAACCATTAATTTTCTTATGATTTTCATAATATATATAATAAACCAAGAAGATCGACCACTAATTCTCTTATAATTAGTTTCCAAAATTTTGATGGAATTTATTGAAAGAAAAAATAAAGTGAATGGCTCACTGAGAATAGTAAAAAAAAAAAATGTGAGAGTATTTTAGTCTTTACACAAGTGTAAAAAGTGAAAAGATGTTAAAAAAAACATGTTGAGGGGCACAAATACCCTCAAATACAAGTTATTTGAAAGAAGTTAAAAGTCCAAATTAAAAACTATTTGGAGTTGAAAATCCCAATTTTTCAATAGGTTATGACTCATGAATACACGTTTCTTCAGAATAGGTCAAAAATCCAAAGTGAAAAAGATTTGGGGTCAGAAACCCAATTTTTCCGTTAGTCGTGGGTAAGGGAAATTGGAAATCTCACTTTTCTGACCCAATTTATTATTTTAAGAAAAATATAGTAAAGTGCATTTACAAGTTTACCCTCATTTTAAAAGTAACCGTTGTGTGATCCTTTTCCCTTATTCTTCTTTTTATTCTTGGTTAGACTTGGTCGAGATTTTGATAGTTTCTATTTTTTTATTTCTTCCTTTTTATCTCATCTCAGACTTGTGCGTGTGATTTGAATAACTGATTTCTCAAACCCATTTAAAACTCAAAACTCACAGTCAAAGGTTATTACAACGATTTTATGTTGAGTAGCATTGAGTTGTGGTGTTCGGTGATTTCTGATTGTCATGGTTTTGATAATTAGTTGTTGAAAAAAGACCGAATAGTAGTTTTTGGATTTGTACGGGGAAGTTGAAATCTGGATTTTTCATTGAATCTCAGTCGAGTTTGTATGAATCCCAACCAAGTTGGTTCAATATTTTTGGAAAAATCATGTGCCAAAGCTCAAAGCAGTTGCCACCGAATTTCAGTTTAAGGTTCAATTTTAGGTAATTTTTATATTAGGGTTCAATTGAGATAGTAGATATAGTGGATTTTAAATTACGATGCAATTTAGAAATTTCTTCGTTAAAGATTTGAGTTTTAGGGTTTAGCATTTTGTGTAGACTGTAAATTTTGAAGATTGGGGAAATTTTCTCGATGCATCACAAGGGAGTTCATGCTTGGAATTTTTTCCAATGAGCTGAGGTTAGAGCAAACTTTCTCATGTTTCGGAGAAATTTAAATAAGAGATAATGTCTTCGGAGGGCTGTTTTAGACACTTATTTATAAAAATGTATAAAATTTTCTAATTTTACACTTTTAGATTTCTGTAGGTAGGATTTTATTTTAATATCGATTTTACCCTTATTTATTGCATTTACATTTATTATAGTTATTTGTTTTTTAAATATAAAATATTCAATTCCATAAATTATTATCATAATCCTTTAATTATTGTGGGCCCCATACAAAATTTCAACACTAATCCCTTGATTCACTCCTTCAAAACCTTAATTCACCCATTCAAAAAGATTTGAGACAAACGGAAGGCGGTTAGAGAGGAAGGCAGGCAGAGACGGCCGGAGAAGAAGAACGAGCGATCGGTGGAAGAAGAAGAGTCGGAGGAAGGGGTTTCAAATATGGATGATTTTGGGAATTTTTGGGGTTTTTGTAATTTTTTTATTTATTTTGGAAAGTATAATTAAGCACTTTTAAGGGATGTAAATTGTAACCTCCCAATTTACTAATTTTAGATTTTAAAAATTATTTAATATTGAGGTGCATCCTTAAAAGGATATACTAGTAATTTGTGTGATGGATACCATCTTAATTAAGGTTCATCACAAAAGTGTAAATTTTATACATCTCAATCTTTTTGTGTAATTATGATTTCTAAATAGACCATGAATGTACTAATCTCTTTAAATAATTCACAAAGTTTCTTGATGCATCTCGAGGGAGTTCGTCCTTGGGATTTTATCCAACGACTTAAGACTTGAGCATACTTCCTCAAGTTTCTCTAAAACTCGAAGAAGTTTGCTCAAGTTTTAAAGCTCACTGGAAAATAGCCTAGTCACGAACTCCCGCGAGAACAATTTGCAATTGTTCAAATTTCTATAAAAGTCGAGGAAGTTTGCTCAAATTTTAAGTGCATTGGAAAAAAAATTTAGTCAATAACTCCCTCAGGATGGCTTGAGAAACATTACCCAATCTTCAAATTTTTGTCAAGAAACTTCACTCTAGATTTAAGCTCTGGAAAAAAATCTCAAGCACGAACTCCCTTGAGATGTCGCGAGAAAATTTCTTGATTCTTCAAATCTAACCTTTGTTTCATACAAAAACTATGTCCCAAACTCACCCAGTATTTATTCTGAGTTATTTGTGAGCATATTCCACTTGATCTAGCTTTCTTTACTTATTGCATGCTGAACTTGATGAACTTATAACATGTACTAATTTCATCTTATATTTATCTATTTCATTGTCTCTAAGTCTGTATGTTTTATCTATTTATAGGATATGGAGATGATACTAAAGATTCCTCCTTCTAAGTATTATGGTGCCCAACTGACTTTTCAGTCCCACATAGGGATAATAGTCAAGCTTAGCCCTCGTCAAATTAGTATGTTTAGGAAAACTTGTTTTAGCCACTTCCTAGATGTGTAGATCACATTTAACGAGCCACTGTTTCACCGTCTTTTATTGAGGGAGGTTGAGTACAGCAGGTCAAATGTGGTTAATGTAGACCTATTAGTGAATAAGTGCACATTTGGTCGGAAGGAGTTTGATCTCATAACTAGACTGAAGTATGAAAGAAGGACTATTAGGAAACATGAGTACTACACAAAGCTAAGGACGCTCTATTTTTATGATAGAGTTCACATCTCTGTGAGAAACTTTGAGGACATGTACAAAAAGGTACAGTTTCAAAATGACAATGATGCATCAAGGTCACTATAGTCTACTTCATGGAGTTGACGCTTATGGGGAGAGAGAAGAGACAATTGGTGGAGATGAGCTTGTTTGGAGTAGTCGATGATTGAGATGCATGTTGCAACTATGATTTGGGCACCTATGTTTTTTAGAAGACTATGAAAAGCTTATATAACAAGAAGAAGAGGAAAGAGGGTAAGTTGAAGCCAACGCATAGTCTATATGGTTTCCCTTATGCATTTTAGGTATGTACTACACACATTTTAATTAAGCTACCTATAGTATCATGAAAAATATTTATATTTATATTACTCATTTATTGATATAGGTTTGGGCGTATGAGTGCATATCTTCACTGAGCAGACATGTTGCCAGTCCTGTCAATAGTGACATAGTCCCATGCATTCTTCACTGAGCGGAAATGATACCCTAGCCGCAAAAAGGGGGGATAGAACAGAGATTAAAATAGAACATTGATTTCAAAGAACATTCCCTATCTTGTCACTATCTTTTCATTTAAGAAGGAGTTAAGAGTGTGGCTTATTCTCCTTGACGCTATCATCTTGCTCTGAGGAAGCTTTTATTTCTCAGTTGTCTACTTCACTGATGGAACTTTTTTTTTTTACCCATTATTTTCCTTTTTTTGGTTATGAACTAAACCCCACCTTCTGGGGAATGAGCTCATGGTAGTCCTTTTGTTAACTGTGCTTAAGTAACTTTACTTACTATTTTAATAGAAGTGTTTTTATTCTTCCATTTCACTAATTTTGTTTGGCCAACTTTATTGGTGTGATTAGCTTGCTTAAGGCTCGAGAGAGTCCTTGCTTAGCGTGTTTGCTTATATTAGCCTTAGATTCCTCTTTTTTATAGTAGGATGGTGAGTACTTAGGGATGAGACTCACCCTATTGCGCTTATAAATTGCTTTTATTGCTTGCTTTCATTACAACTAGAGTTGGGTTAAGCATGCTTGGGTATCTCGGGAGAGAACCACGACGGTTTGGGCATTCAATATTTTTTATTTGCTAGAGCATAGTTAGAAAATGATGAAAACATATGAGAGAATCCCCCTCGACTTACATTTAAATCGTTTCTTCGTCGTAACCGTTTGTTCTCTGATACTGGAGAATATTTCTGAGTTGTTTTCCTTTAGTGTTTACAATTTATTTCCACTGCATTCACAATACTTAATTGAACTCTTTTATTTTGCTTTTTGGTATTTTGAAATCAAATTGCAACATCAATATCTGTGGAAACGACCTTGTTTATACTACAATTGGCGAGAATAGTGTATACTTGCACTAAATTTCTCTTAGTTGTGAGGAAGCGAACATCAGGCAGTCTGGAATAACATTGGAGGGGCTTCATCGACAAGTTCTTAGGATCAATAGTCGTTTAGATGGGATGGAAGGCGACTTGAAGGCAATAAGAAGGTACTTACAACGACATTCAAAGGTGTGTACCATTCAAGTAATTAAAATCTAAATATGTTGTTGTTGTTGTTAAAGTTATAATATGTATTATTGCACGTGTAAGGTGTGTCTTTTGATCTAAATGATCTTAAAAGAAAAATAGCTAGATGTTTCGCAAAAATTTACTCAATAGGGATCTACACAACAGAATTTATTGAACATGATATGGTGGTGAGGCAGGAGGTTAAAACATTGAAATTTATGTTTAGTTTTTGTTATCTAAAAGGTTGTCAGACATGTATTAAAGAGAAATGCTTCCAGGACGAGGCTATTCTAGACGTATCGCTACGATATCGAAAGAGGTCTGGGACCCTCTTGTTGAAGCGATGACATATGAACGAATCACTGCTGAGATCGTCGCTCCAAAGGAGGTTGTTGCAAATCCTACAAATATTGATGACCATCTTCCTGAAATAGTGATAGGTGGACTAGTCACTGCTGAAATCGTGGCTCTATAAGAGGTTCTTATTGACAGGTGGACTAGTCCAAAACTCTCTTCCAGAAACTATGACATGGGCACTAGTTACTGATGAGATCGTGGTTCGCATGGTATATTTATATTATGCTCTTAATATGTGTGTGCGTTATGTTATCATGTGTGTCCAATCCAAATCCTTCCAGGACCCATCGATTGAGGTGGATATCGTTTCCACCTTCAGAGTATCACAGATGACGATTGATGTTGACTCACAAGCATAATCAGTGGTTCCCGTAGACTTAGAGGAAAACGTACACTCACAAGATGTTTGTCAGACACCAGAACCTTCTAAGGCGTTCATCGTAGGTCGTGGAAAAGGCAGGCGACATGGAAGCTCCATTGTTCTTATGAAGTCAAAGTTGGCAGAAAGAAGAGGAAGGTCATCATCTACGATCCTGTATGTGAGATTCTGATCAATAAAATAGAGTACAAGTTTTAAGCTTGATGAATGATCTAAAACGTAAGGCAAGAACCATAATATATGTTGTTCGTGAGAAAGAATGGTTCATTGACTTACTGACTCCTTATAAATAGTTGAAGTGTGAGGTATGACACATGTAAACCCTAATTCTGATTCAGTTTTAACTGCCAATTATATTTATAACTTTTTTACATGTACAATTAGTTGATTAATTAGTGATTTTCAGGAGCAAGAAGCTGGAGCAACGACTAGACTTAGGTCGTCGCAAGTTTTCCACTACCCAAATATTTTTTATGGTTCGTAAACAGAGTTATACATATTTCGTTTCACATTAAATATTTTGTAACCAAATAACTACTTTTTTTTCGTTATAAGATTTCATGCAAACGATGAACGATCTATATGCAGAAACGACCTATTCCCGACAGTGTGCCATCAAGATTATAATATTATTGCGAGGGCAAAGCGACATCCATATTTAGCTACGTAAATGGCACGCACACAGATTAAGTTCATTCATGAAAAGATGTGGCTGCAGTGTATAAGCTGCAGTGTGTGGGATTCCCTCAGGCCATTGACGTCGGACGCTAAGCTGAATGAGAAGTTAAAGGCAATGTGAACTGTCATATTGACATTGTGAGAAGGGCGAGGTTATAACTGTTAAGTTGAGTCTACCACTGATATCGTGGTGCGTCCGGTGGGTAACGTCAGCACCATAGTAGGTGGGAGATGGGGATTGTGGAATTTTTTTGTATTAAGTTTTTAAGTAACGCGTTTTGATATGAGAACTCTAACTCAGGATAAGATGTCATTTTTTAGAAGACAGTTTGCAATTCAAATGTGTGCGAATAGGTCAGTTTTTTTTAATTAATTTACATTATTAAACTTTGCTTGCTATTTAATGTTGGATATAACTCACCCAAGTTGTTTAATATCTCGTCCAAGTTGTTTAATATATTGCATATGAATGGTAAAAAGTCAATATGCAAAACTCTAAATCCAGACGCATATAATGAAGGATCTGTTCATTTATTGGAAAAAAATCTCGGTCGAGTTCTTCCCGATCTATACCGAGTTTTTTTTCAGAAAATGAAAAAATATTTTGGAAATAAAACTTGAGGGAGTTTTTTTAGTTTTTTTTTTTTTGCCTATATTCTCGTAGTGATTAGATGTATATAATTAAAAAAAATATTCTTTATTTGTTTAAATTATTGAATGATTATTAAAGTGATAATTTAT
>NW_019104525.1:503937-534973 GCF_001995035.1 Momordica charantia
CCAAACATAGCAGCAGACTTCAATCCTCTTTTAACCATTTTGTGAGCCACCATATTCTCTCTCCTCTTGACAAAACCGGTAGACACCACCACCTCCTTAAACTCCCTAGCCTTTATCATCGCAACAAAATGACCAACATCAGAAATATCATCAGTGTCAAATTGCAATAGGCTGAAGATACCGTATAAATCCATTTCCAAAACACACGGAAACAAAGCCATCTCCCAAGCTAGCCGAATTCCAAAGTTCACCGCCATAGCCTCTACCAAATCAACACCTACCACATGTGCTACCTATGAAGAAGTTGAAAGCATCACATGCCCATTACAATCTCGAATAGTTACACCCAAACCAGCCACATATCGGTCGAAATCTAAAGCAGCATTAGTATTAACCTTAAACAAGTCAACTGGAGGAGGAACCCAAACCTCCGAAAGCGATTCGGTTGCCACAGATACACCCTCAAGCGGACGAGAAACAACCTTCTGAAATTCAGACACAAAAGCGCCCGCCCGATTCACAATGGCCTGAGGGTTTGCAATAGTCGATCAGTGAAATACCGAGTATTCCTTGCGCCCCAGATAGCCCATAATAGCATTACCATTTCTTCTAAACGAACCCAGCTCGACAACTCCAAACAGTCCCGCAATGTATTCATCACCGAAAAGTCATTAGATGGGGGAAGAAATGACAAAACCTGGAGCACTGCCAAACTCGAGCCGCAGCCTTACAAAACCAAAATATGTGCGGAAGATTTTCTCCATCCCTCCCACAAGCACAACAATGTCGCACTCCCTCAATGCCCCTCTTAACCAGGTTATCTCCAGTTGGGAGACGGTCAAGGCACGCACGCCAGAGGAAAATTTTAATTTTGGAAGGGATATTCATTTTCCACAAACCCGACCACCAAGATCTTCTTTGATCACCCTTAGATGAAGAAGGTAATTGATGGAAGACCCGAACCTGATCCACTTTATAGCCACTTTTGACTGAAAACAACCCATTCACATCATAATGCCAGATTCTCTCATCTCATTCATCTCCATGAGCAATCGGGATACTTAGATTGAGATTAGCCTCAAAATCATCAAAGACTCATCGCACCAACCCCTCATTTCAGCTACCTGAGGCAGAAAACAAAACATCCACTGTGCTAGAAGGAGACAAACGAGGGGGAGATTGTATCTGCATGCACCCGTCACGTGGAAGCCAATTGTCACCATAAATATGAATGGTCTAACCATTACCCACCCTCCACCGCAGCCCCTGTGACAACAAAGAGCGACCCCATAATAAACTTCGTCAAATAAAAGATGGGTTAGACCCAAGCTCGGCCCCCAGAAAAGACTCCTTGTGTTCAAAGTAGCGCCCCTTCAGAGCCAACGCCAACAGAGAATTTGGGGCCCTTAAGAGGCTCCAACCTTGCTTAGCAACAAGTGTTTTATTAAACGAGACAAGGTCCCAGAAACCCATACCACCCAAACATTTCAATTTACACATATCCTTCCAACTCACCCAATGAATTCATCTATCCTCATTGAATTCACCCCACCAAAAGCGAGCCATGGCCACACTGATCTCATGAAGTAATCAAACTGGGAGTTTAAAACAATTCATGGAATAGCATGGGATGGTCTGGACAACAGCCTTCAACAACACCTCCTTGCCACCAATAGAAAAAAGTCTACCCTTCCACCTCTGCATAAATATCGGAAGACCCAAATACTTCTGATGACAATCAACTCGTCGGACCTGTAAAACAGATTCCACAACCATCTTACACCGAGATGGGGTATTAGGGCTAAAAGATATAACTGATTTATCAAATTAATGGTTTGGCCAGAAGTTCTCTCATAAGCCCGCAAAATCCCTTTAACTCATTCAACCTCCACTTTATTTGCTCTGAAAAACAAGAGACTATCATCGACTAAAAAGAGGTGGGAAATGGAAGGCCTCCCCTAGACAAAACAAATACAGATATAAGCTTCCGCCTAATCGCACCCTTCAAACTGCAAGACAACCCCTCAGCACATATCAGAAAGAGATAGGGGGAAAGAGGATCTCCTTGCCCGAAACCCCGAGATGGAATAATATTACCATATCGCTCGCCATTCAAAAGAAAAGAAAAGGAGACAGATGTCACACACCTCATGATCAAACTACCCATGGCCGAGCAAAGCTCATACGAAACATCATTTGTTCAAGAAAACACCACTTCACACGATCATAAGCCTTAATCATATCAAGCTTCAAAGTTGCTCACCCACTGATTTGGAGCGTCTGTTCCGAATAGAATGCACACACTCGTACCCCAAGATCACATTATCCACTACACATCTGCCAGGAACAAATGCACTCTGATTGTTTGAGATAACAGAGTCCAACACATCTTTCAAACGATTGACAATAGCCTTCGAGATAATTTTATAACATACATTACACAACGAAATCGATAGGAATTTAGCCATCCTCCTTGGGGTAGGCACCTTCGGTAAAAGAACAATCAAAGTCTCATTAAGTGGAGCGGGCGATACCTCATTATTCAACACTGCACAACTTCATTCCCCACCACTGGCCATCAGGGCCAGGAGCCTTATGGGGCCCAATTTGGCGGAAAGCAACAACGACTCTTGAGCGCTAAACTGTCTCAATTGGAGCTGATTATGCCTGTCTATCATCACCGCCCTAACCTCGGACAAGATATCATCAAAATATGTCTCGGCACACACTGAAGTAGAGAACAAAACATTAAAGTAATCAGAGACAATATTCACCATTTTTGCAGGGTCGCTCGTCCACCCACCAAAAGAATCCTCCAACCCCCTAATGGCATTCTTCTTCTTCCTGTACGAAGCTTTGCTATGAAACCACCGTGTGTTACAGTCCCCTACTTTAAGCCAATTCTCCCTCGACCGCGACTTTCAGTATACCTCTTCTTCAGATGAAATCCTCTCAAGCGCGAGCTCAGCCTCAATAACATCCTGGGCAGCTCCTCCTCTCGACATATTATCAATGGCCTTGTTAAGGCCAACCTTCGCTAGATGAATTTTCTTCTTTTATCCCCTCACCTTATTCCGCCCATATAATGACAGCGCACGGGCGTAGGATACCACCTTCCCCTTTAGACTACAAGGTGTTATGACTCCCCACCCACATTCCAAGCCTCCTCCACCATCGACGACAAGTCATTGGTTTCTAACCAAACCTCCTCAAAATGGAATGGACGTTTCCAAGATGGACGCCTTTCATGAGATCGCTTGGACAACAACAATTCAAGGGGACGATGATTAGAAAATTTATAGTCCAGGTGAAAGATCGTACCTGATGGAAAGACCGCACGCAAGGTAGGATTAAAACAAATCCGATCGAGTCGTTCAAAAATCGGACCTCCATTATGATTCCGGTGAAACCAAGTGTCAAACTCCCCAAAGAAATCCAAATCCATCAGGTTACAGGCATCAACCACCTCTCGAAACTCCATGATCTGTTGGGAAGGCCGATCACGACCCCCCTGTTTTTCATCTCGCCAAAGGATTTCATTAAAATCTCCACCAACCACCCGGGGTGTATCATCGCTTCCTCTTAAGTTCTTCAGAATCTCCCAAACTGGAGTCTTCAAGGAAGCATGCGAACTCCTATAGAACCCTGTAAGTCTCTAACGTACGCCTTCAAAATCCACCCAGTCATCAATGTAATTATTAAAAAAACTTAATAAACTGAAAAGTACCTATTCCTTCTAGAATAGAGCCAAACCACCACTCTTTCCCCGGTAATCCACACAAAAACTAGCCGAGAAATTTAATTCCGTCGTCCGAGACTTCAAAGCAAACGTTTCAGAAAGGAAGAGGATAATGAGTTTCTTAGTCTGCACAAACTAGGCCAGGCTTTGGAATGTAGAAAAGGAGACTCATGATGTCCAGCGGGGCTGGGACCCAGCCACCGCCAATAAATTAACTGCCACTTCAAAAGCATCACTTACGGAATTCCCTCCTTTCGGCTTTTTCTTCTGGATGTCTGCCACCTCTAAATCATCTAGATGTCTCTTCCCCAAAACAAAATTCTCAGACCCACTGACCCCAGTTGAAAGGGTGTGGTCCATTCTTTCCACTATTTTCCAGCCCAATATTTTTTTCCACCCTATAGAACAGGCCTATATTCACATTGGCCCATAATCTCCACATTCGTCCCTAAGCCTACAACAGATTGTTTCCCTTTGTTTTGAACCATTGACTTCCTACCAACGTGAGATGTCATAGACCCATCCACCGAAAGACCTTCACCTGCCGCCAAAACTGAATCCACTAAACCAACCGGAATCGCGGCAGTTACATGTTCCCCCAGATCGCCGGAATTCAAAATTGAAATCCCGGAAAAATCGCGCTTCGAACTCGAAATTGGTGGTACACTCGCTTCGACGCTGCCTCCACCACTGCCGGGGCAGAATTTTCCGGTGAAAGCCGGCCAACTTCATGCCATTAGGCATGTTTGCCCCCACCGCCAGCCGAATAGAACCTACACCGCCACCACCGGCCAACATTATATCCCCCGATGGAACATCTGCCACCCCCCTTCCATCTGCATTCTGGGTCGTTTTTCGCATAAAACCATCATGCAACCAAAACCTATATGGATCGGTTTCATTTTCCCCAATCCCCATTTGTGATACACACTCCCGCTTCAAATGCCCGATTACACCACACCGAAAACAGAAATCAGGTAATTTTTCGTATTGAACCGGACACCACACCTTCAAGCCTCCACCCAATTTGATAATGAAACCGCGACGAAGAGGTTTCGAAATATCCATCTTAACACGAATCCGAATAAAAGGCCCCGTCCAGTTATCCCACTCAAAACCATCCAAATCCACTACCTCACCAACTGTAGCACCAAGCTTTAACGCCATGGCCTTTATCATACACTGAAAAGGCATGTTGTGAATCTGTAACCAAAAAGTCTCATGTGTAAAACTCATGCCTATCGACTGATCATCCACCCTTGGAGATTTGATCACAATAAAACGCTTATCAAATGTCAAAGGACCTGACCTGATGATCCTATTCTTTTCTGCCATGGACCGAAATTGAAGAACAAAGAGGTTGAAACCTGCTAATTCAATTCGAGTGTTAATATGCATACCCCAAATGTCGCGCATTACAGTCCTGAACACCTCTGCATTGATCTTCTTGCTTGTGCATACTTTTCCAACCACACACAATCCAATGTTCTCCTCTAACATCAGTTCAGACTGATCTTTTGCACTAATGGTCACCGTCTCATCCGCACGGAGGGATAGCGATCTCCATTTTTCCAGTAAACTCTCCATGGCCAAACCACATCACCACCACTACCAATGGACAACAAAACCCTAACCGCTCAAGTAGAGAGAAAACTCACGTATCGTGAGAATTTTATCTATAACTTGAAGGAGTTCAACTCGATCTTTACCAAGTTTTTGTTTTATAGTACGAGATGAAATATTGTCTAGGGAAACGAATTAATTGTATCAAAACTTACAACCAAAACGTACAACGAACAGAAAATTCTTTACTTAAAGAATGTACGTTTACAACTAAGTGAGAAGGAAAAAATCCATTAACTATCCGTATTTCTAATTGATTGTCGGCACATTTTCTTATTATATCCAATGTTCCCATAGTGACTGTATTTATGGACTTGACGAATCTCTTTAGTTGAAGGTGTTCGTACAGTTTGTCATCGTTCAACCGATTGAATAATTTTTCGGGGGAGGACGTATAACTGGATGAATTTGTCTAGTAGAATCCAATTCTCAAGGTCTTCGAGAGGGTGTACACAAGTTCAACATAAACAGTAATTAAAGTTTGAAGGCTGTGTGCGGGCGGACATAGTTTGTACCTGTAAATATTATGATGCGTTGGCGCAGCAATAGCATGGGAGCATATATAATTAGTAAGAATAATATGATGGAGTACGTTCGAGAATGGTTCTCAACGTCCCAAG
The DNA here is from genome assembly GCF_001995035.1 of Momordica charantia. Next base: position 509,920 of record NW_019104525.1, read on the forward strand.
TGATTTTCTCAGCATAGTTAGTAAGAATGGTGTCCTGATTAGATGCGTGTGTTTGCCTCTCATAAAACCATTGTTGTATGAGAGCTTGCGCATGTTTAAGTAGTGCAATGACCAGCAACGCATGTGCATGGACAAGGACAGCGTTCATAGACTCAACAATATTTAAGGTCATTTGGTCGTACCTCAAATTAGGTTGGAATGCACGTGTCCATTTTTCGAACTCTGTCTCCTAAGTACTTCTGGACATTTGGGAATTCTGCAAGTTGGCCCCTTTGTACCTAAACTCGAACTTGCGGAATGTCTTTGTTGCCAGAATGAACATTGCATGCATTTCATCATTCTTCAACTTGTCCTTCAAGTTCATCGCCAAGTAATGCATGCAAATGCCATGTGCCACATCAAGAAATACATTTTTAATAGATTTAGTAACGGAAATATGTCAGATACAAATAATAAGCCATCTACCTCTCCTATTGAACGTTTAACCATCTCAAAAAAAAAAGTCCATAATTCATATGTTTCTTAATTAACAATTTCAAACGCACTAGATTAAATTTGACTATTACTGTCCACATAAAAAGCAATAAGTATGATCCTTTGTATTTCTTCTTTAGATATGCACCATCGATAACAAGTACCGAGCGGATACAACTAGATAACCCCCTGATGAAACACTATAGGGTCATGAATGCGTACTTGAAATATTTATCATCGTCAAGATTCATTTCAAAAACAGTATCTTCGTTCATCTCCATCAAAGCATCTTCATACTTAATGTAGAGTATATGACTCTTTTGGCGACCCCATCCATAGAATCAATGTTACGTCTTTGGCACATCATGCCTTCTCATACCTAATGTTCACCCTGTAGTCCTTTCGTATGTTGTTAATAATATCTCTCGGTCTATACTAACGACTAACATCCTCGAACTTTGACTTAACTAACTGACCACTAAACTTTCATCTTGTCTATGGTCATGGTTCAGTATCTCATATGTGCATTTGTAGACATCTGAATACTTTGAAATGATGGAATCATAATCTCAAATCCAACCATGTACAAAGTCTTCGTAGATTTTTTTACACAGTCAAAATTTAGCTTTATTACCAACACTAATAGTTTAAAGCGAAGTTCCTCTTATCGGAAAATACCCCCAACAACAATTTCAGGAACGTAATCTAGCACATCACCTGTTGTAATAATTTGTGTGGAACAAGAAGCGAATTCCTCAATAGTCTAATAAAGTGCATTTGTACTTACAAAACGCACCTCATACATCGGTGCAAGTGGTGGAACACCATAACCCTCATTCTTAGGATCATCCTCAATCTCATCCATGTTCTCATCTTCATGCTCATGCTCAGCCTCAATTTCAGCTTCGACCTTATCATCCTCATCTTCATCTTCATACTCAACCTCATTCTCGTACGATTCACCGTAATAGGATGGTTCGTCGTCGCCTAAGTTTCACGGGACAATATTGTCGATCAAAGGAATTATTTGTGGGACAAAAGATGGGGACGAAACACTTTGTAATGGGGAACAAATATAAATTTTAGGGCCAGTAGGTGGAAAATTTTGTCTTGGGTAGTATGGAAATGAAGGGAATGTGTATTCCCTCAATTGCTCCCACTACTGTAAGTTTCTTTCGGTATGACAAATAGGTACAATAGTATTTTAGAGAGATTTGGAGGGTCATTCAATTAGAATATTACACTAGTATCATAAAAAGTAAATTAGTTTGGGACTTGGTATTGAAATTTGAATTTATATATACATTGTATAATAATGCTGAACTGGTCGGGATCAAATCTTGTAAGCTTATAAAGTGCATTTAGGAGGTCGGCAATGGTATCATTTCATCATGTCTAAACCTCTCATAACTCCACCTTCATATACAATTCCTGACTCATTTCACTAAACACCATAAATCACAAATAGGCAACACATTCTGCATGGAGAATAAACAAAACACAAGTAAATACTTTATAAATCAAATGAAAATAATGGCAAAATTCACAAAATCACAAGTGGGATCTAAGAAACTTGGCCCGAATTTTTTTAAATTTCTTGAACTCGATCAATATTCATAAGCAACTCGACCAAGTTTCTTAAAATTTCCAAATTTAGGTCAACAATCATAAGCAACTCACCTAAGTTTTGACTAAAACTGCGGAAAGGTTGAAACATATATTGCCGGTCTAGTTTCCTATGAATTTCAACTTAACAAACGTAACTCGGATTCTGAACCAATAAAACACTTACCTCGTTCAAAATGTGGAAAATGACAAAATGTATTCAATCGTGAAAATATGAACGTTCGAGTTCACCGTTCCAAGAATCTAAACGTTTCAAGTGTGGATTTCTTCGAGGGTTAAAAAAAGTGGAATATGTGGATGTTTTCAAAGGAGAATGTTAAATCTAACAAGATTTTGTTATCTGAACTATTAATTAGAAGTAAAAATTTGTTAGTATGAAATAATTATACTTCGTAGGAAAAGTTCATGAGTACTAAATAGGTTAGTCAAAATCATTAAAACTCAGTCGGGTTTCATTAGTTGCACACCTGAGTTTATGATGCCCTCCTTAACATTAGCTATTTTAAAATAGAACCTGAACTTGAATTCTACCTTCTCCCTCGAGTTTTAACATTAATTCGAGCTCCATGTTAACACTTTTTTATAAAATAAAAAATAAAAACAAAGACAGTTGCATCTTTTCACTATGATTGACACATCAAAAAAACTATTTTTTAATTTTACAAGCAACTTTACAAGTTTTCATCTAAACAAAACCTACAATTTTTTAGGTTATTTTGGTCAAATTCCTCGTTACTGCCTGTTTGGAACCTCTGATTTGGAGGGATGAAATCATTTCTCGTGTTTAGATAATTAAAAAGAACAAAATTTCAAATTTCCATTTTTGCTTCCATTACTTTCGGTTCAAAATAGTTTAGATCTGTGAGTAATTTAGTTTTAAATGCATAACAAATCCATAGTTTGCGGTTTTTAGGAGAAAAATATATTTAATTTTGTTTATCATTTTACCTACCTACACCCATACCTAGGGATGTTCATAGGTGGGGCGGTTCTCTGTCCCCATACCTGCCCCCATTTAATTCCACATCCCTGCAAAATTCCCCACAAAATTTCGTGGAGATTCTCTACGGGGAATTCATGCGGATCGGGTTCCCTGCAGGGAATTTTTCACATTCTTATTTTATTTTATTTTTTAATTATTTTCCAATAAATATTTTTTCTTATAGAAAATTTTATTTACTTGCTCAATTTCTAAGGTCTAATTCTCTCAAATATGTACATTAGATGAGTGGATAGAGAAAAATACATTATTTTTTTTAAGTACATGTATATATAAAGAAGATAATATAATTATTTTAGTGTGTGTATATTTAAAGAAACGACGCGGCACGGGGAATGGGGAACATATTCCTCATGCTCGTCCCTATTTAGGTGGTGGGAAAATCCCCCCCTCCATCCCCATCCCGTAGAGAATTTAAACATAGATTTCTCGTCCCATTTAGGCAGGTCCCTTTGAGAATGGACCCTATGGGGAAAATGAACATGCCTACCTATACGGCCTCTATTCTATGTTCATCAATCATCTGTTGTACGATTATCAAGCACTCTTTTCTACATAGATCAACAGAAGGTTAGTTTCAAATTTTGTAGTTTTATTTATTTTAATAACTATATATAAATCTCTACGGCAAAATTTTTTTGCATCACCATTCAAGTAAACTCAGGTTAGTTTCCTATTTTGTTATGTATTTTCCTTCTATTTAAAAATTGTTTAAATATTGTTTATAGTTTTTAGGTAGATTTTTCTTTCTTTCCTCTCCTTAACTATGATTAAAATATATATATATATATTGCTAAATTGTGATGAAAAGGGATTTACATATGTGTTTTTGGTAAGTTTTTTTCTTTTTATTGTTTATTAAATTCTTTTCATAAGAGAAATAGTAAGTTATTTTTATTTATTTATTATTATTTTATGCATTTTTGAAGGAAGTACTGTATTTTTCAGGCAAGAAAAAAAACAAAAGAACAAAAAAAAAAAGCCAAAATTATTAGGATCTCTCTCCACTTCAAGACATTCGCTAGAAAAAATATCAAGCAATCTCATCATTTAACTTCTCATGATTTCTTCTCTGTTTTGGATTCTTTTTTTTTATTATTCTATGGAATGTTTGAGATATTTTGGTTTTGGATTGTATAATTATATTGTTTGTTTGGGGTTTGCAAATGGAGGAGGTGGAGGAAGCTAACGAAGCTTAAAATTGTTTGTGATAATATTTTTAGGTTATCACTTCAAACCAAAAGTGGTTGTGCTGCTTGTTATGAAAAACTTAAGAAAAGATGGCTGAGATGATGTTTAAATTTTCACACCTTTACAAATGAGATTGGCTGGTAGCCACCACATAACAACTAGCCAATAGTCTACATAACAAACATGCTAAATAAAAGATCCACCACCATCAACAACTCTTAAAAATAAGGAAGACTAAAGCAACAGCAAAAATTCCTATAATTAAGATGTCTCAACATTTCCTCCCTTAAACTGAATGCAGTATGCATCAGATTATATCAACTTGAGATCAAACTCCCAAAGATGCATGCAACTTCACGAAAATGTCTAACTTGAGCGGCTTTGTTATTATATTAGCTAATTGATCTTGTGTCTTGCAGTAAGTCAAGTCCACACAACCATCTTTTGTGAGCTCTCGAAGGAAATAAGAACATACATCTATGTGCTTGCTTCGCCCATGCATGATAGGATTCTTAAAGAGTTTGATGGTAGAACTACTGTCACAATAAATTATGGTGGTATTATCTTGATTTTGACCCAACTTTTCCAGCACCCTTTTCAACCATACTGCCTGACTTGCACAAGAAGTTGCAACAATGAATTCAGCTTCAGCAGTAGAGAGATTTACTATTGGTTGTTTCTTTAATAACCAAGAAATTGCTCCATAACCAAACAAAAATACATAACCAGAAGTGCTTTTCCTATCCTCAAAATCTCCAACATATATAGTCATTGTCTGTATAGGCTTTTAGATTAATATTTCTTCCCTACTTGTAGAGAATTTCAAAAAGTCAAGTGTCCCTTTTGTAGAGAATTTCAAAAAGTCAAGTGTCCCTTTTATATATCGCATCTCCCTTTTCGTAATTTGTAAATGAAGTTTAGTAGGACTTTCCATATATCTACTAAGAAGACTCACTACAAACATCACACTCGATTGAGTGGCCGTAAAATACAAGAGGCTACCCACAATTTGTTTAAAATGAGTTTTGTCTACCTTAACACCACTCTCATTATTCACAAGTTTGTAGCCTGGAACAGCTTGATTTAGAACTAAGTTGCTTTTATCCATGCCAAATCTTTGCATCCCCTCCCATGCTTTTTTTTTTTTTTTGATGAATACACCTCTTGAGTTTTGTAGGACTTCAAGACTAAGGAAGAACTTCATCTTACCAAGATTCGTCGTTGCAAATTCACCTTCATGGAACTTTTAAAATTTGCAATCATATGTTCATCATTGCTGGTAAAAATTAGATCATCAACATATAAGCTTTATGAACAGAGCATGTTCATAGTCATATTTCTCAAAACCTTCCTTTAGAAAATAAGTTTCAATGCGGCTGTACCAGACACGTGGAGCTTGCTTAAGGTATATAAAGCCCTATTCAATTTATAGACCTCGTGTTCCTGTCCTTTTTGCACATAACCACAAAGTTGCTCTATACGAAAATGTCCTCATTTAGCTCACCATATAGAAAAGTTGATTTTAATGGGAAAAAATCTCCTACTTCTACCACATGTATAAGCAGAAAATAACTGAGAAATTTAAAGAAAGTAATAAAATAAAGAAACACAATAATTAACGTGGAAAAACTCCAAATCGGAGAAAAAATCACAGCCCACAAAGAAAAATTTACTATGTGAAAAATTATTACAATCACACAGATTTCTCTCCCCGACCCCAATTACACAAAACACTCTGCGCTCAGTTAACTAAAGCTGGTATACCAGACTTAAAGTATTTCAATTGTGATAATTAAAACTCAAGCCTATGAGCTTCTTTTATAGTAGTTGGAACACACCACCTCCTTATACTTTTCCGATATGGGACAACTTCTAACACATGGAGACCATCCTTGTATTCTTCTAATGTTGGACAACTTTCATTCCAATATTTTGCCAAAACCAACAAATTCCACGTTGGCAAGATATTGTAAAGTTCACAGCTTCTACTGCACTCATTGTCTTCACTGGCAATCATAATTCTCAATTCAGAGAGTTATAGCCTACTCCACCATAAAAGTAGATTACTTAGAATATCACCTTCCAAGATTTTTCTTCCTCGTCACATGTCGATAAATCATGCTGAGATTTATGGTGCAACTTCCACCTACTTGGCTCACTTGGAAGTTCTTCAGCCATCGACATAACTTCCACCATACACACTTTTCAGCCTCATCATCGGGTCCGAGGCCTAAAGGCTGGTCTAGGCCCAGCCCAAGCCCGATCAAAGGTCAACGTTTGGACGGCCTGATCCAATCCAGCCCTTCTATTAATTGGATTGGATATGGATATTCATTATAACTTGGACTGGCCCACGGGCCGGCCCGTTTGAACCATATTTTGATTGGCCCGTAGGGCCGGCCCAAAAGCCTAATCGAATATTTATTAATATTTATATTATATAATATTAATATATTATTTTATTATTTATTTATTATAAAAAATAAATTAGATATGGTAGGCTCAGACATGTAGGATCTTTTGTTTCTACCCTATTAAATAGTTACATCTCACGAACAAACTCTTTAACTTCCCAATATCTCATTTAAATCTTTGTTTTGAAACATCTCACGAGAAACTCTCCAACTTCTCAATATCTCATTTAAATCTTTGTTTTGAAAAGTACAAAAGATTTGAAAGGTTCTAACTCCATGATATTTTAAAATTCAAAATTTAAACATATCTAATATTTAGGTTGTGATTTTTTAAATTTCTTAATACAAGACTTTCTTATAAATATCAACCTTCTTTTCTTTTTCTCCATTCTAATTCTAATTTTCAATCTCAATTTCTTTCTAATTCTCAATCTCAAAATCTCTCAAGTTCTAATTCAAAGTGTTTAAGTTTTCAATTTTTCTTGTATTTAACATCTGTTCATCTCAAATTTTTTCAAATCTTCCAATATTGTGTTTCAAGTTAAAAAAAAAAAGAGATTTCATATCTTCGAGACTTGTTTGTTTAACTATTTCCTAAATCTTTTTCTCATTTACAGTATTTTTTTTAAAATGGCTCATAGTCATAGTCATGAAAATAATCTTCCGCTCACCATTGCCAGTGAAAATGAAGCTGAATTTATTGCCAAAAAAAGTGTTTTAAAAACTTATTTTTCTAATTTTAAGGGATGAATTTGTTAGACATCTAATATGTGGACTTCTTGTCATCAACAAGGCTATCTTTGTTTAAATGCACATTATATTCATGCTGATTGGAAATTATACAAACAAATTATTTTATTGAAAATGTTTGAGTCTCCTCATACCGGTTATATAATAGGAAATGCTATATTAGAATCTCTCAAAGAATGGAATATTGTTGATAAAGTTTTATCTCTAACTCTAGATAATGCTAGTAATAATGATATAGCTACTTCATTTTTAAGTCATTATTTGAAATCACCAGTAGGCATTAATTTTCGTATTCGTTGTTGTGTCCATGTCTTAAATTTAATTGTACAAGATGGTTTGTCGATTCTTTTTTATTCTATTTCAAAGTTAAGATCTTTAGTTCGTAATATTAATAGTTCACAATTTAGACATGAATAATATTTTAAATGTTGTAAACAATTAAACAAAAAGAGAAGAAATATTAGAATTGATTTACCTTATAGATGGAATTCAACATTTGAAATGTTGAAAGTGGCAGTAGCATATAAAGAATGTATTGAATTGCATAATAGTTCTCGTCATGTTACTACACTGAGCTTGATTGGAGATATGCATTAGTTGTTCGAGAATTTTTAAATGTTTTTGATACTTCGACAAAATATTTTTGTTCGGTATATTCTTCTAGTATTTGTCAAGTTATACCAAATTTACTTAATATTTGCTTTATTTTTAAGAATTATTCCAATATATAATTATTTAAATCTGTGATTGGAAAAATGAAAGAAAAGTTTAATAAATATTTTGATGATTTGCATATTACGTTTTTTCTTGGAATGTTTTTTGATCCTAGATATAAAAATCATTTTTTATACTTATTTAGATTTATTGTTCGATAGTAATACTGATAAAATAAATGATACTATAAATTCATTTAATTCTAAATTATATGAGACATATGATTTTTATAAAGAAAACGGTAAATAATTCTACTACCACGGTTGGTGCATCTTCTTCTTCTTCATCTACATATTCAATAAATCTTCATAATTTCTCAACATCACATTTAAATGTTGCCATGATACTTTCTAAAAAGAAGAAAATTGATTCTTCAAAAAATTTTGAAGCTCTTGATTTAAAAAATTATATGGATTTACTCACAATATCTATGGATACTATTAAACATTTTAATATTTTGTATTGGTGGAAATTATATGAAAATACTTATTTCATGCTCTCTCTTATGGCACGAGATATACTAACAATTTCTGTTTCAACTGTAGCATCATAATCAACTTTTAATGCAGGTGGTCGAGTTATATCAGACACTAGAAGCAGCTTATCACCTTCAATAATTGAAGCATTAATATGTCTAAAAGATTGGGACTAGCAGAGAAAAGAATGCACAAAGAAGAAAATATTAAAAATGTGGCTGAAGAAATGGGAAAAGTTGAAATCGTCGGTGTAGGAATTTAAGGAGAATAGTTCTTCCGAAAAATGATTTTTTTTAATAATCAATTCCATTGTATTTATTTATTTTATTTGAGAAAAATGTACATGATTAGCAAATGAGTAGGTGCCAACCTAGTTGGGATGTACTCATATTGTAGTGATGCAATAATTCTCAAAACAAAATATAAATAAACAAATAATAAAAGCATCTATTATAATTTTTTTGTCATTATTTTTATAGTTTTGTTTAGATAGGTTTATATTGATAAAGTAAAAATATATAAATTTAATTTTTATAAATAAAAAATATAATTTTTAAAAATAAGCCAACTTAAACTTATAAAATATGACATTATAAAATTTATTAGTAAAATTATAAAAATAACAAAAAAATGTACCAAAAATTATATAAAAACACATATTTTAGAATTTAAAATAAAAAACTTAGTTTGGAAATTATTTAAATTTTAAATTTTAATAATTAAAAACATATTAATATATGGACCGATCCAAGCTCGATCCAAAGAGTCGATCCAAGTATGATCCAACTTTGGCTCATCAACTTAGGCCCATGAATTAGGCTATGAGCCTAGGTTTGAGTTGTTGGGTCGCCCCAAGCCCGACCCAAACAATATTTGATGCCCTTAGGGCTTGGGCCTGGGCCATTACTTCTTTGGGTTGGGCCTGCCCGACCCGGCCCAATGATGAGGCTGACACGCCTTATATAACTATCAATCCAATGCTCATGTGTAAACTTGTGGAATCATTAACATCACATCATCTATCATGATAAAGCGGACATACCATGAGGATGAATTCTCTCTCTCTTCAAAGACACTGATCATCGTCTCCCCTAATGAGAGAAACATTGTCAGCATCCGGTCCAGAGCTCTTTGACGAATCGGCTCTACTGGGACAATCTTTCTTCATGTGCCCAGATTGTCCGCATCCCCAGCAACAAGCTTTCTTTTCTATGGAGTCTTTCTTCTTCTTCCAATTGCTAGCTTCCAATGTCGAATCTTCATGTGAAGTACGCCCTTCACTTTTCAGCCTTCTTTCCTCTGACAACAGTTTACTAGTAGCCTCGGGAAAATTCAAAGTATCCTTCTCATACATCAAGATCCGCTTCATGTGTTCATAAGGAGGTGGAAGTGATAAGATGAGTTTGAGTGTTTTATCTTCGTCATCTATCTTCACTTCGATCGCCTCCAACTCAAAGATGATGCTATTGAGATTACTAAGATGATTTGAAATTTTCGTACCTTCCTCCATTTGCAGCGTGTAAAACTGCTCCTTCAGGTACAACCGATTTGAGATGCCCTTTGCCTGATACAACACTTTGAGCTTCTCCCAAAGTTCTTTGGTTGTCGAAATTCCATGCACATTCGCAAGAATATTCTTAGGCAAACCTGTTCGTATTGCACTTGCAGCCCTCAAATTCATTTCCTCCCAATCTTCATCACTCATGTTGAACTTTCTAGAACCTCTGCTAGAACCACCACTGGACTCGATTGGACCACCATAACCGCTTAGCTTTTGAGAAGCACCTTCATTCGGTCTTCCCTTCAATGTCTTGTGTATCCCAGATTGTATCAGCACATCCTTGACTTGCATTTGCCACAAGTCGAAGTTGATCATTCCGTCAAATTTCTCCACATCAATCTTCACTAGACTCATAAAGAATGACATATTTGTTTCACACTCCTAACGAATCTGCAAATAGTGAACAATCCACACTATTCACAGAACCGTAGCTCGTTTCAAGAAATATTTTTTGATGTAGAAGTTCAGACAATACTGCAACCACAGAGCATATTTAGAAATTCTAGAAACTACAAACCTAAAGCTTTGATACCATTTGATGGGAAAAAATCTCCTACTTCTACTGCAGGTATAAGCATAAAATAACTAAGAAATTTTAAAAAGGCAATAAAATAAAGAAACACAAGAATTAACATGGAAAAACTCCAAATCGGAGAAAAAACCACCCCCCACATGGGAAAATCTACTATGTGAAAAATTATTACAATCACACAGATTTCTCTCCCCGACCCCAATTACACAAAACACTCTTTCAAAACAAATACCGCTCAGTTAACTAGAGCTGGTATACCAGGCTTAAAGTATTTCAATTGTGATGATTAAAACCCAAGCCCATGAGCTCCTTTTATAGTAGTTGGAACACACATCCTTTTCCTATATGGGACAACTTCTAGCACATGGAGATCATCTTTGTATTCTTTCAATGTTGGACAATTTTCATTCCAATATTTTGCCAAGACCCAACAGATTTAACATCTAGCTTATAAATAGTCCATTCTTATTTGAGCTGCTAGAGATATCACTAAACAAATTATTTCCATATGTGCGACAAGTGTAAATACTTCAGTGAAATCCACCCCATGTTACTGAGAATACCCCTTTAAAACAAGTCTTACTTTGTATTTGCTTATTTCACCATTTTCATCGAATTTGGCTTTATAAATCCATTTTACTCCAATTATCTTTCCACCTTGAAATAGTTCTATTAATTCTCATGTGTCATTCTATCTTATGGCCTCCATTTCTGCATCCATGAGTTTCCTCCATTTCTCGCTCTTGATAGTATCGTCAAAATGAATAGGATCAACAGTAGCAAACATCGCAGTTGAGCTTCTTATTCAGAAATGACTTCTCCTGTCTCATAGTTTTTGCATCCATGCTAGTGATGTTCTAATCCGCTCTTCGTGTGAACTCGATGAACTCTCTTCACTAGAAGAATTAGTGTTGGACATGGTTTGCTCTTCCTCTACGTCGGTGTTTGAATTAACTTCATTATCAATAGAACATGTTGCTTCTTCCTCATGATCACCTCACTCCAAATCACATGCAATGGTTGCTCATATTGGTATTTGTCCCAATCTCAACTGTTGTCCTCTTCAAACACAACATCTCGACTTATTATGATCTTTTGTGAAATAGGATCATAAAGTTGATAAGCTTTTCATTCCTCGTTAACTCCCAGGAAAATACAAGTGGGACTTTTATCATCTGGTTTAGTGCATTTGTTATCAAACACATGAACATGGATTATGCAACCAAAAACTCTAAAATACTCTATCGAAGGTTTTATTCCACTACATGCTTCTTTTAGGTTCTTGGTTCTTATAGCCAAGGTTGGACTTCGATTTAAGACATGAACGGTCAAATTTACAAACTTTAGGCCAGAACCTTTTTTGGGACTTTCTTTTATGAGATCATACTTCGAACCATATTCATAATGGTTCAATTCTTCCATTTGGAAACTTCATTTTGTTGTGGTGTATATGAGGTTGTCAGTTGTCTTTGTATGCTATTTTCATCATAAAATTTATTAAATTCTTATGGTGATGTAAAATCTCATCCTCAATCTATTTGTAAGGCATGGATATGTACGTTAGTCTCCTTTTCCACATGCGCCTTAAGTCTTTTGAAAGTATCAAAGGCTTCTAACTTTTCTGTCAAAAAGAAACCCCATATATTTTCTATTGAAATCATCACTAAAAGTAAGTACTACTTTCTACTATTTGAGATGGGCTAGATTGGTACATAAATATTAGCATGCAACAATTGAAGAATATGTGAAGCTCTCCAAGTGCTCCATCTTTGGAAATGGATCCCTATGGTTCTTTCATACTAAACAATTGATAAAATGAAAAATACACTCATATTTTATATATTTATTTTTGTATTTTATTAATTTATTATGTTTAAATATTTGAATTTAATTATAAGTTTACATTTTGTGATAGATTGAAGATATTAAAAAATAATAATTTAAAAACGCAATTTTAGAGGATTTTGTGGACTTCACAGAATTGGAAAGAGCTCAACGAATAAAATAGAGACACAATTATTATGGCGAGACGCTCCAAATTGATAATTATGGATTTTTAGGATAATTTAAATAAAGAGATATAATCCATTTATGAAATATGACATAATACTAAATTGACTAGAAACTCTTTTAATTATTTTATTTTCTTTTAAATAGGATTTTTTCAATTAGTTAGGAATTCTTTATTAGAGATAATTCATCTTTAAAAGATGATAAAATTAATCTCTATAAATAGGAGAGCCTTATTGGAAGATCCATAATACCGGTTCCAACGAAAAAACTCTCTTCTACTAAATTCAAGTTCTTTCCTTCTATCATGAGTGGCTAGACTTTAATTCTTCCAATTCAAGAGTGATTCAAGTCTGATTGTAAGTTTGGAGGCTTGAGTTAGATAGGAATTTCTTCTTTTTTTTAAGTATTATTTGTTTCTTGTTATTATTATTTATGAACAATTTATATTAATTAAATTGACGCCTTAATTCATATTAATTGTTCTACTGCTACCCATGACTTTGTAATCTGTAATTGTCATGAATGATTGAAATAAAAAGCAATGAGTTGGGTATGTGTGTGTATTTATGACTTTTCCATGTTACATAGCTTGCACAATAGACTCTAGGGAAATAAAGAGACAAAATTAATTAACTTGTAGCTAGCTCAAATTAATGTTTAATGCTATTATTTGATTGATTTGGAACGATATTGTGCCCAATTGATTAATTAATAGAATTTAATTTTGATGCTTGGTCTAAATTAATTAAATTATGAGAATTAAAATTTACCACAACTGTTTCGAGTAAGTAGACTAAGTTCTTGAATTTAGAAATCAATTTTGTGTAAAGTTTATGATTAATATTATAATTGGATGAAAATACACCTTTGGATTGGAAGTTTGGTCGGATTGACTTTCGTTTTCCTTTTAGTTTATCTTTTTAAATTTCAAAATTCAAATTCAAACCTCCAATTTTATTAAAACTTTGAGAAATTAGTTTCATTGGTTCTGTTAGCATTCAACCTAGTCTCACTACATTTACAAGTTAGATTTAATAAAATTAATAATTATTTTGGAGGGTCTTGACAACCTTTACCAACAATCTTTGCACATTCTAGAATGAGGTTTACCACACATCATCTTTGTTGTCTTTATTCATATTTGTCATACCCATCAACAACAATTCATGTTCATTATCAGCAAAGTTGGCACCCTTCTCTTTACTTTGACATTCCCATTGAAAAATGTTCGAGTTTGTGATAATGATAACATTGTGGATTTGTTAAAAGAATATCGGCCTCGGCCTCGTCCTCGTCCTCATGATCTTTTTTCTCATCCTTGACCTCGTGGCTAGTCACTATGAGTGATATTTAAGGCATGTTCTTCTTCAACTTGAGCATTCGTACGTTGCTCATGCACCAACAGGCTGCTTTGCGACTCATCAGTGGTTAAAGTATCTTACTCTTTAATAGAACATACTACATAATTAAATCTACAAGTCATGTATCTCAAAAAAATTCCAACAACATCAACATCACCTGTGTTTGCACCAACAACTTTCATCTTGTTGGGAGTGGCAAGAGCTTCAAATTCCTTCCACCACATAACAACTTGCAAAAATTAGAAGTATACATAACATACATGCTAAAGAAAATGTTCACCATCAACGACTCCTAAAAATAGGGAAGGCTAAAGCAACAACTAAAATTCCTATAATTAAGATATCTCAACACTTTTTGCCGGTTGAAATCTCTCTAAATTTTATTTTAGCTTAATGTGTAAAGGGGTTTTGCCTGGGAGGGCTTATAGAGCGTGAGTAATTTTATTTTCTTAGTATATTAAAAATTCAAAACGAGGGTTTATGTGTTTTTAAATATGTATAATAAATTTATGGAAAATGCTGATTTTAAGTTTTTTTTTTTCATATTTGAATCAAGAATTTTGCACTTTTTTTAGTTTATTTTTTAAAATAAATATGACATTGTTTTAATTTTGTTAAGTTAATTTGATTAAATTATTTATTTTTTTTTCAGGATTGAAATTACTACTTCATATTTCAAATATTATATGATTAATAATATAATATTATGCAAAATATTAAGAATATAATAGTAAAATGTTATACTTTATTTTCATTTCTCGTGAACATTTAAACCAGAAATTTTGATTCTCATTCTTTTGGGGTAAACATGCCATTTTTTAAGAAAAATTTTCTATTCCTTTTGATGGTGTTTACCAAATTACATGAATAGAATAAACGGTGGGACGCTCCTCTGAGTAATCTCATTCCCTAAAAGAACAATCACATTCATTTCCTACACCTTCATCAATTCCATTCTCATTTCTTATTTTGTGAGCCTCACACATTTATTGCAATTACTTTACTACTTTTTCCATTTCTCTCTCTCATGTATTAGTGAGACTCATGATTTATTTAATTAATTGTTTTATACTTTTTTTTTCATTTGTACTACTAATAATTTTTCTTCTAATAAAAATGTATATCATTTTATTAGTTGATGCGATTTTATTATAAATTTATATTTAATTTTTTTAATTTTACATTGTTGTTAATTAATATCAATAAAAATTTTAAAATATCATTCATTATTATTAAATATTAGAATAATAAAATTAAATAATATTTTATATTAAATGATGGGTGTTCTAATAAAAAAAATATGGTTAAAAAACACATTTTGTCCTTATACTTTCAATAAAGTAACGATTTAGTCCCTGAACTTTCAAAAGTAACAATTTAGTCATTGTACTTTAGAATTGATTACAATTTAGTCCTTATTGTTAGATTTAACAGAAAATTGACGTGGCTGCCAACTGGGATCCATGAATTAAAAATGTCAACGGTGTATAATTTTAATTAGTTGGTTCAAGATTAGGTGGATGGAGCGGCTTAGGGCTTTAAAAAGAAAGAAATAGAAAAAATTAAGCCGGAAAGACGCCTCCCCGCCGGCCTTGGTTTCTCAAGACACGAGATTCTTTTATTTTTCCATCAGTTCTTTAGATTATACATAACACCAATTTTATGAGATTAAAGACCAACCAGAAAAAGAACCAGACCAAAAATTATGGCAAAGAACCACAAATTTTATTGATGTAATATGAAAAGAAGGATGGGGGAGAGATGAAGAATTTACTAAGAAAATTATTTGTTCAATGCGATTACTAAAAAAACGCCCGATTCAGACTAACAATACAAGAAAATAGGACAACAACAAAGTCCAGAGACACCGAAACAACAAAATATTTTAGTTGATGGAGTTTTATTTCAATTATTAATTATTACTAAATAAATTGTTACAATAAAAAATATCTACGATCAATACTATAATAATAAACAAATGAAGAGTTATTACTATTTTAATTAAAAAAATTAGTACAATGACATATTGTGGTTAGCTAGAAAGAAGAAATGAGTATATATATATTTGATTCCGATTCCATATAGCTTTAGCAAACAACATAAAAACGTTCTGATTTTGATTTCAGAAAATTTATGGTAAACAGCATTAAAGAATACCATTTCCATTTACATTGATTTGATTCTGATTTGTTTTCATTTTGATTCATTCACAGTACGATTCATCCTCATTCTAATTCATTCCCATTTTGATTTCTGGTAAGTAAATCAAAAATAGTCATGAATTTAAAATAATTTTCTACTCATCCTAGATGCGTATTAAAGTTCAGAGTAGTCAGGAGGGTGATTTAAAATAAAAATCTCGATTCGAACCAAATTGTCAAATCTTCCTCGACTCATCATTTAATTTCCTGCTTTTGCTTCCACTAGTATCTCTGATTCTCTTTCGTGATATGTAATCTTTCTGAATTTTTCTTGAGGCGTTGTATGCAAAAGTATTTATCAACGCCTGCTTTTACTTACGAAACTCTCCTCCTTGACTTGGTGTAGAATATCAGTCTACTTTTTTTTCAAAGTAGGAGTGAAAGAAACCGAATCGAATCGAGCTGGTTCGGGTAACTGAATTGAAGTCGAAGCGGACCGAAAATGGCCGGTTCGATTCGCTTTCTTTTTCTTTTAAAGCAGGGTTTCCTTTTAAAACACCAGCGCCGTCCCCCTTCTTCCATCAGTTCACGACCCACGACTCCCCCCTCTCCTCTCGTTCTCTGTGACCATCTCCGGCGGCGGCGACGCTCTCTGTGAACGACCCAACGGCGGCGACGACGACGAGTTCTTCAATCCCCCACCTGGGTCTTCTTCAACAGCTTGGACTCTCGTTTTCCGCCAAAATTTATAAAGGTGTTCCACTTTTCTTCTCGATTCTGGATTTGGGTTTGTTCTGTTCTGTTTGAAATTGATCTTGACTTGTGGGAACTGCAAGAAAACAGTACCAGTCCAAAAAAATAATTGAATACTCTGTTTCATTGCCAGCTAAAACGAAACAATACACAAAAAAAAAAAAAAAATTGTTCTATGTTCTTGCGATACAGCCTTGGATTTTTTGGGTACACTTTGTGAATAGAAGTAGGTGATGATACTAAGGGCTTATTGCCATTATATTAGGGAAGTTTGGAGAATAAGTAGGTGATGATACTGCCAAAAAGCCAAAAAGCCAAAAACGAGGAATAGAAAATATGGTAGGACAGACCAGGGCTCTTGTTTAACAGAGGACTAATTTAAGTCAAGGGTATGGTGTGAATATGGGTCGGCGTGCTTCTTATATATTCAAGGTGATGGTAGTGGGATTAAGAAAGTTGAAGAATACGTTATAGGGTGATCCCCTTTGCCTGAGAAAGTGATTGACTGACCATCGGGTTGTAAAATCATAACCTTGTGGCTAGTTATTCTATTATAGAGTACTCAAGCATACGTAAGGAGATCCCATCAGTCTAGTCTCTTCCCTCTATAAGATTATTGCCAAGGTGCTGGCTGACAGATTAAAAAAAGTCCTTCCTTCTATCATTGTGGATGTCGAAGCTGCCTTTGTGGAAGGAAGGCAGATCTTGGATGCTATTTTAGTGGCTGCTGAGACTGTTGGAGAGTGGCAGTCCACTAAAAAACCAGTTTTTTTGCTCAAGCTAGACTACAAAAAAGTGTATGATAAGCTCAAGCTACACTACGAAAAAGTGTATGATAAGGTGGACTGGGACTATATAGATGCAGTCTTGGAGACCCTCACTCTCCTTTCCTTTTCACTCTTGTAGGAGATTCTTTCAGCAGGCTTATCCACTTTTGTTGTGAGAAGAGAATGATTAAGGGGTTTGAGGTGGGGACTAAAAAGGTGATGATTTCCCATTTGCAATATGCTGATGACACTATTCTATTTTGTCTTGATGAGAATGACTTTCTGTTTAAATGGTGGATTGTGGTAAATTGGTTTTTAAGGGCTTCAGGCCTCTCCTTAAATCTAGACAAGACCTCTCTTGTGGGATTAAATATCAGTGATGAAAGATTGGAGGATAAAGCTTTAAGCTTGGGCTACAGAGGGGAAACTTTTCCTTTATCCTATCTTGGGCTTCCATTAGGGGGAAACTACAAAGCTGCTACCCTGTGGCAGCCTTTGGTAGAGAAAATGAAGCAAAAGCTTAACAAATGGCACAACCTAGTTCTCTCAAAATGAGGTAGATTGACTCTAGCCCAATCGGTATTGAACAGTATGCCCATATATTATCTCTCTTTTAAAAGCTCCTGTGGGAATTGCTAAAACTCTTGATAAGCTTGTGAGAGATTTTTTTTTGGAAATCAGACAGATTACACCCCACAGAAATTTGGTTAATTGAGAAACTACTTCTCTGCCCTTGAAAGAGGGAGGCCTTTGGCATATAGGGGCTTTTCACCTCCGAAATAATGTGCTATTGTTGAAGTGGTTATGGAGATTCACTCAAGAGGAAGATGCCCTATGGAGAAGAGTTAAAAGTATTTACGGGATTGAGCCTCTCAGGTGGATGTCAAAAAAGCCTAAAAGAAAAGCAGTTGGTAAACCTTGGTTTGAAATAGCAAAGAACAGCATCCTCTTCCTCAAATTCTTGTCTTTCAAAGTAAAGCATGGTGATAGAGTTCGCTTTTGGTTGGATAGATGGACTGAAAATTCCACCCTTGCTCATGACTTTCCAGAAATTTTTGCTTTATCTTTGACGTAAAAGGCCGCAATTGCTGACTGTTGGAATGATGAGCAGCTCGCTTGGGATCTTGGCCTAAGGAGGGGTCTTTTTGACAGAGAAGTAGGGGTTGGGTTGACATAATGAGTAGATTAGATACTACTTGGATTGGAGAAGGAGCTGATAAAGTGGTATGGTTTCTAGACTCTTCTGGTGCTTACACGGTGAAATCAGGCTTAAAAATTCTGTTGGAAGACACTCCACACTTGAGTCCGCTTGTTACCTCTCTTCTTTGGAAATACTCAATCCTTAAGAAGGTAAAAGTCTTCCTTTGGACCCTAGCCAACAGAGCGGTTAACATAGCCGACAGACTCCACTCCAGAGAAGATGTCCAAATTGGACTCTTTCCCCTCCTGTTTGTGTTCTTTGCAAACAAAATGAGCAAACCATAGATCACACTTTCCTTCACTGTCAGTTTGCTCTCCTAGGGTGGTCTTTTCTTCTTCAAATCTTTGGATACTCCAGTTGCACGCCTTAGAATGTTGAAGGGTGGATGAATGAAGCTCTGCGGGGTTGGGATTTCAAAGGAAAAGGAAAAATTCTGTAGAATTCTGCAGCCAGAACCCTCCTTTAGAATCTTTGGATGGAAAGAAACAATAGAATTTTTGAGGATAAATCTTCTTCTTTTGATAACTTCTGTAATACAGTTCAGTTACACACTTTTTGGTGGTGTTATAGGCATAGAAAATTCTTTTGTAATTACAGCCTGTCATCGATTTTGCAAGATTGGAGAGCCTTTCTTCATTAGTTCTTAGGGGGGTGGGGGGGGGGGAGCCCTCTTCCCCCTACCCTTAAGCTGTTTTTTTTTGGCTCCGTGCCTTTTGTCTGTAAAATGTTTCTTATCTAAAAAAAAAGCATACATAAGGAGATGGATGTTGCCTTGAAAAACTTTTGTCTATAAAATGTTTCTTATCTAAAAAAAAAGCATACATAAGGAGATGGATGTTGCCTTGAAAAACTTGAAATTTGATTATGCAGTTTTAACCTCTACTTTCAAATATTTTTTATCTCTATTTTATTTATATGAATTTTATTATATGCTAAATATTAATTAATAATTCTGGTTTCTTTTGTAGAGTTTTGAAGTCTAAAGATGAAATTGGAGTCGGAATAGAAATCAAGATTCAACTAGTACAAGAGATTCAAAAGGATTTTGTAATTTTGTTAGAATTTTGTAAAACTTATTATTGGAATCTTTGTTTACTTAAAATGATACGTAGAATCTTGTTGAATATGTTTTGACGGCTAGACATTGTCTTTTAAACTTCAAAAGTAGATGCTATGTATGTGATTACCTATTTAATGTTGTTGCAAAAGTATATACTATATTAGGTTTGTTGCAAACAAGTTTGAGGCACATAATTTCATTGTTCTTTTTCTCAAATCAAGGGGTAGTGTAAAAAAGAAAGAACATAACTGGTTCATTTCGGTTTGGTTTTTGTCCCTGCTGAACCGAACTGAACCGCCATTTTTTCATCCCTGCAAATGAGTATCAGTCTGCTCATTGCAGTTGTTTAGACGATTCGAGTGAACAATAACTCTTAAGTTTGTTTTGATGCTGGTGTGGCGTGATTCCAAATGTGCTCTTAAAATTCTATGCATGTCGTAATGGACAAAGTATGAATTGATGGAATTGTCTGAGGATATTAATCTATTCTGATTAGTGATTAGTAAGTCCATAGCGTGTTTTCTTTTCTAGTTTTTGTAAAATAATGCGTGGCCTTGGCTGTGTCCATGCATCTTATTCCGCTAGGTTTTAGTCATGTTCATATAGTGAAAAAACTCAAGTTAGAAAGATGAATTTTGTATGATCAAATTGTAAATGGAGCGAACTATAGCAGCTATATGGATAGCAATTAACTAACGTCTGAATGGTGCTTATCCATGTTGTTATACTGTTTTATACCATGTTGAGACGCTTAACTTTTATCCAGAACTGATGCATGTTAAATTTTCAATTCACATTGCAGGAAAGTGAAGTGATTTTGAGGAATTTTCCCAATGGCAAAGAATCAGTCTTTTTTTATAAAAGACACTATCCACAAATTGCAGCTTGCACTCCTTGAGGGCATTCAAAATGAGAACCAGCTATTTGCAGCTGGGTCTCTAATGTCTCGCAGTGACTATGAAGATGTGGTGACTGAGCGGTCTATTTCTAACCTCTGTGGATATCCATTATGCCATTCTAATTTGTCGCCTGATAATACTAGGAAAGGCCGGTACAGAATTTCATTAAAAGACCATAAGGTGTATGATTTACAAGAGACGTATAAGTACTGCTCTTCTACTTGCCTCATTAACAGCCGTGCCTTTGCTGGAAGATTGCAAGAAGAGAGGTGCTCGGTTATGAATCCTGAGAAACTTAAAGAAATTCTGAGGCTGTTCGAGAATCTGAGTTTTGATTCCAAGGAAAATATGGGAAATAATTGTGATTTGGGCCTATCAGACCTTGAAATTCAGGAGAAGGCAGAAAGCAATGTTGGAGAAGTTCCTATTGAAGAGTGGATGGGACCATCAAATGCAATTGAAGGCTATGTGCCGCACAGAGATCATAAGACCAAGACTTCACCCAGTAAAGATGGCAAAGAATCCGAGAATGGTAACTTCTTTTCAATTTATTTTCTAGTATGCCCAAGGTTTACTGTATCTGATTGTTGAATTCCATATTGGAGAAGCTTATGCATTCAAAAGATCTTTCTAGCAAAAGAAAATTGTTCTTAGAATGCTAAAATGTAGAAGTTGAGTGGAACTACAGATTTATTTACATCGGTGGTTATAAGTGAGATTAAGTACTCTGTCGTAGGGTCTATAAAGCTAAAAGTAATGAATTGGGGTTTTTCTACTATGTTGATAAAAAAAACGAAAAAAAAAGAAATAAAGAAAAGAAAGGGAAAAAGGAAAAAGGAAGAAAGAGTAAAACAGTGTATTTATATGTACCTGTTTGTTAAATTGAGTTTTGATGCTCTATTTTAGGTTCTAAAGCTAAAATTAAGCCACTGGACGGTGGAAAAAATTTCTTCAGCGATCTGTCCTTCACCCGTACTATAATCACAGATGAAGAGTATAGTGTTTCAAAGATATCGTCTGGTTTGAAAGAGATGACTTTTGATACTAAGTTGAAGGCACAAACAGGAGAGTCAAAGGAACAATTCACCATTTTGGAAACACCATCCGCTGCAGCTCCCGTGAAAAACAGTGTTGAACAGAAACCAAGAGGATTAAAAGAAAGGAATAAAGTATCAGCCAACGGAAAAAGTACTACTAATTTGTCTGATGCTCCTTCAACTTCAAACCAGTGTGATACTAGTTGCAATTTAACGACAGAACCAAATGGTGGATCCAGTGATCTTAGTGGAACCCAGATCAAGCCCTCCCTTAAACAACCAGGCAAGAAAAACTTGCGTCGCTCTGTAACCTGGGCAGATGAAAAAATCGATGACACCAGTATCAGCAACCTTCCAGAAGTCAGAGAAATTGGGAAGACAAAGCATAATTCTAGAGTCACAAGCAATTTGGCAACTGTCGACAATGATAATGAGGACATATTACGTATTGAATCTGCTGAAGCCTGTGCAATGGCACTGAGCCTAGCAGCTGAAGCGATAAATTCTGGGCAAAATGTGGTGTCTGATGCAGGTATTCTACTATATGCATGATGATTGAGGTTAGTTATTGTACTACATGCTATAAAGATAATGTTACTTGTTTGGCCATTAGATGAGCTCTACCCCTGAAATTATTTCTAGATATCCAATTCCAAATTTTGACACACAAATCAATTATGGATCTAATTTTTTTGTCACTCCAGTTATTATTAGCATCAATATATATCATCTTTTTTACCTCTGTTATTCTTTTGCCTTGAAATAATGAAATTTCTGTAAAAAAACAATAGTGGCTCTTACTGGTTGTGAAAATTTGATTTATGAACGAGAACTAGATAGTTACTCAAATATTTTTTCCTTCTGTGCTCTGTTCTTTGTAATATCTCAAGGAATTTCATAGTTTTTCTGTGTTTGGTTCGTAATATTCAGTTTCGAATGCTGGAATTATTATATTGCCACGTCCAAGTGATGCCAACGAAGAAGCATCCATTAACGGTGATGATTTACCTGTACCACATTCAACCCCAGAGAGGCCAAACAAACCTGGGACATTACATTCTGATCTCTTTGATCCCAAAGACTCTTGGTATGATGCACCTCCAGAGGGTTTCAGCCTAAGTGTAAGCATTTTTTCCATTTTATTTCTCATTTTTCATTTTTTATGTACTCTTTTCTTCCTAACCTCAAATGTTTTTGTTTTTAGTTATCTTCTTTTGCAACTATGTGGATGGCAATTTTTGCATGGGTAACATCGTCTTCCCTGGCCTACATATATGGAAAAGATGAAAGTTTTCACGAGGAGTTTCTATATATTGATGGGAGGGAGTATCCTAAGAAAATAATTTCTGCTGATGGTCGATCTTCTGAAATCAAGCAAACACTTGCTGGATGTCTAACACGGTCAATACCAGGACTTGCTTCTGAACTCAAGCTATCAACCCCAATATCAAGTTTGGAGCATGGAATGGTATTGATGAAATAATATGAGACTCATGTTCTTTTTTTCTCAATAAGTTTTGTTGGTGATAATTGAAAATTTACATTATGGGTTTGCATATGCAGTGCCGATAATTATTATTTTCATTGTGTTAATATGTATATTTAGTATCTGTGGAAATTCTTGGTTTTGACACTTAAAAACACCGGCAACTAGTTAGGAAAATTTTTATAGGAGAAAATAGTGGACGTTGAATTAGATTCTCCTGAGGAGTAAGTTCTTAGGAGAAATGTCATCTGGAGTCCTCTTGGTTCATTAGGTTATAGAGATATTAGAAGGAGCGGAAACAGAGTTTAACTTATAAACTTCTTTTGGGACTTCTTTACTTTCTCCATTTCCAGATGCACTGCTCGTGAAAAGGATTTTTCTATTATTACCCCTTCTTGATAGGTTTCAAAGTTTTTTTTTGTTTAATTACTTTTTTTGGGTTAAAAGTCCTTCCGGATGATTTCCTATCTCCTAATCCTTGTAGTAGTGGACCTTTTGTATTACTGGTGTTATTGATACAAGTTTCTTTCGACGTACGGCGTGTGAGTGGTGATTCAGTAGGTTGGGTCGACTGGCTGGGTACTTGGGCATCAAACTGTCGGCACGGCTCCTCCTCATTGATTCGATGTGCCCCAAAGTAGTAGTATTTCGAGCGGCCGCTATGTGGATCAAAAAGGAAAAAAAAATTGATACGAGTTTCTTTTCCCTATGAAATATGTTATCATTGTGCTGCTGTTAATCCAGCTTTTGCAAATGAGGGACGTTGGTTCATCTTGTGCAGGGGCAATTGTTAGAGACTATGACTTTCCTTGATGCACTTCCAGCATTCAGAATGAAGCAGTGGCAAGTAATTGTTCTCCTATTTATAGAAGCTCTATCTGTTTGCCGGATCCCTTCAGTTGCCTCTCAAATGACGAATAGTAGAAGTTTGTTTCACAAGGTTTGTCTCAATGTAATGTGCTCACTTGCGTAGAATTGAATGTTTATTTTGCACTAGGTGTTAAAGTAAGCCAATAAGGGTCTAAGGGTTCAAAATGATAGTGTAGATAATCTAAAACATGCTTAATTTGTCATCTAGTTGATGCCATTTTCCAAACCTGTATTATAGGATCTTTCGAATTATATGTGCATTCGTAGAATTGATATCAACTTATGCTCAGGAAAATTTGTTTTGCCTTTGTTTTTGTTTTTTTTTTTTTTGCAGATGAGAGATATTTACTTCTTGATTCTAATGGTGTATTTTCTTGAAAATATTATTTGAAGTTTTTAATTATTATTCCTTTCTGTCCTAAATTTGAAACTTGTACTATTATATTGTTTAGTTCTCATACAAATGCTTTTATATTATATAATTTAATTAAAATAACCTCTAAAGTTCATGTTTGTCTTTAAACTCTGGCTTAAAGGAATTCTAAATACTCGTGCTACATACAACTTCATGTGATGCTCCAGGGCTTGGTCCTTACTCCTGAGGTTCCCAGAGTGCTATAATCATCATATATATTCTGTAATTATAATTATATAGAATTACTTAGACTTGTGTATTCTAGAATAGTCCACATATGTCTCGATGGGTAAGACTAAACAATCTGCTTCTG
>NW_019104525.1:535088-570372 GCF_001995035.1 Momordica charantia
CTAGACCTCATGGAAGCATAAGGATATTCTATCAATTGTGAAACAAAAACAACAGTGGTTCATCCCAGCTGAAGTTTGGTTACCCACTTCCTTGGCGTCCCCAATAGCGGTGCATATTGACCCTTTCTTTGTCTTAAAAGATCGCTTTGGCTATATCGCTGATAGTTCAAATCTTTCTATCTACTGTATGTCTCTGTGCTTCTAAGGTGATCAATTCCATAGAGAAAATGTCTATAAAAGCTTCCTTTGGAAAGGAAATTGTGATTCGGGTCTTCACCTTGTTAGATGGTACAAAAATTTCCTCCCTATCGAGGATGGTGACTTAGGTCTCCATAGGCTTAGAGACAAGAGAAAAAAGGCCCTTTGGAGGAAAATTGTTGATGCAAAGTATGTGGCCTCCTTATTCCTTGTTGAATAACAAGCTGGGAAATCACTACTACTGCTAAAGGTCCGTTAGCCTCTGCTCTTCCATATCTCTCAAAAAGCAAGTCTCTAGTAAAGATATGTGGGTGGAAGAAAACGACATATGGAACTTGGGTTTGAGAAGGAATCTTAAAGGATGTTGAAATCAAAGAATGGACAGAAATATTCCACCTTTCATCAGTACACTTGACCCAAACAATGTAAGGACTTGGAAGGTTGATAAAAATGGCTTCTTTTCTACAAACTCCCTTCTACGGTACATTTCTCTCAGATTACCAAACCATAACCTTCTTTATATGAATCTATTTGGAAGGAGCATTATTCAAATAAAGTTAAATTTTTCCTAGGGGAACATAGCCACTCCTAGGATGCCATACATGAGAATCTCTCCCTAATGGTGTGTCATTTTCAAAAGCAATACGGAATCATAGAGCTACTAATTCCTCACATGTCAAATGCATCTTTTTTTTTTTGGGAGAGACCTCTTATCCTTGTTCAATAATCAATTGGTCCACGGCCTTCCCCCAACGATCCATCCCTTTTACTATTTTTCACTCTTTCAGTCATCTGTTTAGAGAGGAAAAAAGCATCTTTGGCAACACATTGTTCAGGCTTATTATTGGATGACTTGACTAGAAAGAAATCAAAGGATCTTCAATGATAAAGAGCTAACTTTTGATCGTTTTTAAGAAGCTATAGTTTTTTTGTTGCCATCTCCGGGTGTAAATTGTCTCCCACATTTCATTTTTTTTATTTTTTTTTATTTTGCAACTCCCTTGAATTTTGGGGCTTCTCCCCCATGTTGTAATTTCATAAATCAATGAAATTGTTTCTTATAAAAAAATAAGTCACATGAAGTTTTTAAAGATTGTGTGCACCTAGATGGAACTTTGTAGGAGATCCTTTTGTTGGTCCAAATTGATCATGTGAGTTGGGGTTGGGATGTGTAGCACTACAAATACGAGACATCTCCATTTTCAAACCTTCCAAGTAATCAGCCTCGTGTAATAGTTTAGTTTATTTTTTGATTGTAAACCGGCTTTCATTGAGAAAAAATGAAAGAGAACAAGTACAAAGGGGCATACAAAAAGACAGCCCACCCATGGAGTCTGAAAGCTAACTATACAAGAAGGGATTCCAATTCAAAGAAATAAGGCCTAATGAGTAAGAACAAAACTCGAGGCTCTTTTAGCCAAGTGGAGCTGGAGATTTCTTTCGGAAGAAACTGCCCTTTGGAGGAGAGTGATTTTGGCAAATATGCCTTCTCCGACCACTGGAATTCTCATCCAAACCGGATTTTTGCTTCAACAAAAGGTTTATGGAGAGACATTGACAAGCGGAAATCCTTGATCTTTGACAGAATCACTTATAAAGTGGGTACAGGCTTTCTCCCAAGGTTCTGGATTGATGTTTGGCTCACCAGAGAACCCCTCTGYCAAGCCTACCCCSTTCYATTTTYCTTACACTCCAGAAAGTTGSGCTCTGTACAMGATTTTTGGTCCTCGTCGGATAACAATTGGGACATCCAATTTCGAAGGCACCTAAAGGATGCTGAGATTGATGAGCTAGCATCTTTCCTCCACAATCTTTCCTCCATCAGCCCTTCTACCAATCGAGATACTATTATTTGGAGTTTGGAATCACATAGACAATTCACCACCTCCTCCCTCATTAAAGACATCCACCAAACAGCAACATCACAGACAACTTCCTCTCTGTACAGTGCTATCTGGAAAGATCACTACCCAAAGAAGATAAAGTTCTTCCTATGGGAAACTAGTTTCAATGCTATCAATACACAGGAAAAGCTCTAAAGACGTATGCCCTTCATGAATATTTCTCTGCACCCGCAAAAAACATGGCGAATCTAGTTGTCTCTTGTGATTTAACCTCAAGTTTTTGGCAAAAGCTCCTTTCTCTTTTTGGATGGTCGACGGCTTTACCTACCGATTTATCGATGCTTCTGGACTATACCCTAACCGGTCACCCGTTCAAAAGGAAGAAACTTTGCCTTTGGCTTCATTTTGTTTGGACGTTTCTTTGGACGATTTGGTTGGAAAGAAATCAAAGAATCTTCCAAGATAAGGAGCGTTCCCCGCATCTCTTATTTGAATCCATAGTTTTCTTGGTGATATCTTGGTGTAAATGCTCCCCTATATTTCATCACTATAGATAAGAGAGCTTTTTTGTAGCCCAATTTGGGCCCCTTTTGTTATCATATTTCATATATCAATGAATAGTTTCTTGTTCAAAAAAAAAAAAAAAAGAGTAAGAACAAAACTCTTTAGACATCGACGCTGGAATAGAGGTGTTACATCTAGCAAAAGGCCACACCAACTCGGGTGGGAGATCGAAGATTCCTGAAAATTTTGTTGTTCCTTTCCAACTAGAGGCTCCATGTCATTGCAAAAAAACCCATCTGCCAAAGAATCCAGTCGTTGCCACGAAAAGGAGGATTGCGATAACCTCCTCTATCATATCTGAGCAGCCTCTAAGTTTAACCTATGGTGGAACACCTGGAAGAAACAATCCCAAATAGTATGGGCATACTAACAATTTCATAAAAAATGGTTCAGGTTTTCAGCATCCTTGCAAAAAACACACCAAAACAGCCCCACTACCATGGAAGAAGGCCTTAGGAAGGATCCAAAGTGTTCACTTTGCGAAGTAAGTTCCGTGTAATAGTTTATTCTCTTGAGCTATACTAGTCTCTTTCTCAATGTTCTATTTACTTGCTAACCTTCTTAGTCAATCCGCACTTGGACAGTGCTATTCAGGCTCATGTAGGAACTTAAGGCACCTAAAGTATGTCATAAGCGCTGAATGAGTGATTCCAAAATCACTTGGCAACGTACTATTATCTTTCAAATGAAAATCTCTCATTACTTCTATTAAGGTCGGTGATGAATTCATTAGGTATGTATTTCTTTATTATGGCTTTGCGAGTGATTTTGATAGGTAGGAAAAGCCCCAATCAGATTTACTTATCTGAGTAGAAAGGCACCTGAGCCTAAGTGATATAAGAGTGAGGTAGGAAGTTGAGTTGCCCTTGTGGGTATATTTTGCAAGGGGTGTGGCAGGATAGGTGGCCCACTTTTGTACTTCTGTTAGCACATGATTGCTGCCTGGTCGGGGTAAAAGGGTAGTGAATATTTTGAATCGGTATGGAAGAGACTCAAACCTCGCGAGAGCTTTGGGTACTTGTTTGGTTGCTTGCTACTTCTATTCTATTGGCAATTGTCTTTTGTGTTCATTTTAGATGTGTTTTCTTGAATGAATTTTTTAACTTGACATTCTTTTGGGCATTTTCCGAAGAAGTCTCTTTTTTTTTTTAATTTATTGGTTCAATTTCTTGAGGTGAGAAAAGGACTGGCAGTAAAAATCCTACCTAGCCCATTGAGATTACGAATGTATTAACACAAGAACAAAAGAACCGAATAAGGGCAGCAGGGATGTAAAGGCCCCCCGAAAACTAAAACATTAAGGCCTTCCAATCTTGTAGGATCAAGTATAAGCTATAGTTACAAAAGAACTGAGGGTTGAAAATGATCATAGTTTAGTGGTTAAGGCATTTATGCCTTCAAATTTTAACTCCTACATTTGTTGTAACTAAACAAGTTTATAGATATTAAAAAAAGATTCAGAGTGCCGAACAGGGAGCTGTTGGTCTATTAATTTCAAAACTCTTTATTAAATTAGGCTATAAAAAATCTGGAGGTGTGCAATTCTTACAAAATTTTGTACGTTTTGTGGATGGAGCACGATAATGAGATGCATGCTAATTTTGGCTAATTTGCTGTTTTTCTGGTCTACTATTTGTCTTGATAGAAACAATTTGTCTTCGATTCTGATTTAAAAGATGAACTAATGATGATTGCTCTTCACAGTTTTGATTCAAGAGGCATTGTGTTTTAGTTACTATTGTCAATCTCTGAGTGTTTTGTTTATTTAGCAATAGATGTCCCGGTGCCAGTATATATTTGTGCCACGTTAAGGCTCTTAAATTTGTTTATTTAGAACTTGGGAAACTTCTGATGATATGCCATATTCCCTTGGTTCTTAAATTGTTATATTTTGACATCCTGCTCTCGTGTATGTAGGTGCTTGATCGTGCTCAGATACGGTCCGATGAGTACGAGGTTATGAAAGATCATATCTTACCGCTTGGTCGAGTACCTCAATTTTCATCACAGAATGACGCCTAGAGGACAAAAACTTGCATCTTCAACCAAAACGTCAGTAGTACACTTGAGACAGATTTAAATTTCTGGCATTGGCAGGGTTGATATTTCGATTCGTGTCGATGTTCAATTCCCAGAGGGTCCGATCCAATTCACTCTGTGTAATAATCAGTAACTGTATATATTTCACTCTATTTTTACGGGTAGGTACTTATTGGTATTTTTTCGGGAAGAATTAGTTCGACCTCCAGGCGGGTCAGTGTTGGTTGATAATGTAAAGATTTTCTTCAAGGACTGGTTATAAACAGGTGTGGTCTCTGTGCCATTGTGGTGATTTTTACCTTGTTATTTTTGAACAACTCAACCCAAAACCACATTTTCTCTGTTTGACCCCTTTTTGTCCCAAAATTTTGAGGTTTTATTAGAGAATATTATAAATATCACACTATTATTACGGTTATTTGGAGCTTTGATTTATTTTAAACCTTTTATAGGAGTATATTTTGCTAATTTTGGAGGAGACTTACAATTTAAAGATGCCAAAAGTTTTTATGGAAAAAAAATATTGAGGTATGTCCAAGATATTCAAGCTTTCAAAGAAAAAGAAAATGTCCAAGATGGTTATAATATAAAACTTTGTTAATGTCATTAATGAACATAGTTTGAACCTTTTTTTTTTTTTAAGTGAGGGTTTAAGTGTGGCTTTATGAAACTCGTGGATCAAAAGTGATCTTTTTTTTTTCTTTCTTTTCTCATATAAAGTTGTGCATCATTTTATTTTGTTGTCACCAACTTTATTCCAAGCAAAAAGATACACACAGAAATGATTGGACAAAAGAAAGAAAAGACCTCATTCACATGGTGAAAAAACAAGAATATGGTTAAAATGCATTGATAAAATTGAATGGTTTTGAAAACTATAGAAATAGCTCAACTTAAAAAAATGATAATCAATGATGAAAATATTGTAGTTAATGTCAATATGGATAACTCAAGTCTATTTAAATTTAACACTTATAAAAACATTAAAAAAAAAATTAACCGACTAAAAATACTTTTCAATATTTATATGTAATCAAATTTCAAAACTCTTAACATGTTTTATAGGAGAAATATTTAATTAATACTTTTACCAAAAAAGTCACTTTCCTTAAATAAAATACTCACTCAAAATGATAGCTACAATATGAGGAGGTGGGACCTTGAACTCTGATTAGAAATAAATACCTTAACCAATTAGATTGACAGGTAAAATAGTTACTACTATCATTGTAACTAATCAATATCAGTCCATATCATGATCAATCTGATTAGAAATTTGATTAGAAATTTGCTTCGTGAATGCAAATTTCAGGACCTGCAATAATTCAAACACAAGAAATACAGTGGAAAGTAGAAACCCTCTCATCCTCAATGTGCAAATCTCCACACAACAATTAACAGGAAGTAGTTTTAATGATACAACAGGTGAATCACAAAAAGGTTGGAAGTCCTTTGGACCAATAAATTCCCTCTCAGCAAAGTGAAGTGAAGAGGAAGAGCCCTTCCAAATAGCCTCATAGCTCATCCTGCAACACCAATGGCAATAAGGAGTTTGAGAGAGGGAAATGAGTTTATTGCAAGGATTTAGTGTAAGGTTTTATGCTCCAACATGAACACAACTACAGAAATATTGAATGCTAAAATTGTATTTAGGTTTGGGCAAATGGATGCCCTTCTACTGAATGGAAACCAGCCATAAAAGGCATAATGGTTAAACTATAACTAATCAACCATAATTTAGCAGCCTAAGTAAAATTTATCATAAATGGATCATAGAAAAAGATGCTTATTGACATGTCAATATTTTCCATAAATTGGAGACTTCGGCATCGATATTAGAGGTTAATTGATACTATCAATTGGGATGTATAACTGGTCTTAAAAACGAAAACTTATTTATCAATTCAAATTTTTTACTAGTTTCTTAATTTCCATTTTTTTAAAAGAATATTGAGGGACATCGGCCTTTTATTATTGACATCTTCATTACGGAGATCAAGATCTTAACATTTTTGTCAATATTGAAATCCTTGAGATGGATTCAGAACATAAATTATACATCAAAATAAGGAAAAGCAGGGAAGGACTACTTACGTGGTAGTAGTCATAGTCATGCCGATCCTGCGGAAAAACAAACTTTTTAAGATTAGAATTATTCCTGTGCCCATAAGAATAATTTTTCAACTACAAAATTTCGAGTATGAGAAAGCTCATGTTCTTCCCAAGTGGTGAGGAAGAAAGCTAAAGAGTGATTTAATCTTGAAGAGTTTGGATCCTGAGGATGATGCTGGTTAAGAATTGTTCGATTGCATGAGTGCAAGCCAGACAGAAACATCAGTAGCTTTGAGAAAGCATCTAGAATGAACTGGACAATCACTGAATTCGGTTTAAGAATTAATTGCAACCAATAAAATCATATGGTACAAATTGAAAACTAATGAAACCACGAAACTACTCCTGCTACAACACTGTTGCACAACACAAATTAAAATCTCAGAATGAAATACATATTTACTAATTATTATCTATCTACACAGGCAAGCATCACATGTCACCTAAAAGAAAAAGGGAAAAAAGAAAGAAGGTAGAGCAATCAAGTAAAAGCTACTGTCCAGGGAGTTGATAAAATAATTGCAGTCGACATACATTTGCCCACCTCTTCGGTGATTGCCGTGTCCGAAAGAGAAAAGAGCTAAATTATAGATGATAAATTATAGATCAGATATGTTCAGTTAGAATAATACCCTTCGGTAGTTCCTCCTCCTATCTCTATGACGATGGTCTCGCTCCCTTCTTCTCTTTTCACCTTCCTCTCGAGCCCTTTCAGCCTCCTACACCCACTCAAATTATATTAAATCGATGAAATTTTGGAACTCATATTGTGCTATGTTATCTGGCAAAATAATCCAGAAGACTTCTCACCTTTTCTTCCCTAGCCTTCCTTTCTTTCTCTGCTTCCTCAAAAGCTTCCTTTTCAGCCTGAAATTTTAAACACATTGAAATCAATAACTCTACATTCAATTATGGAAAAACTGTTTTTGTCTTTTTCTTTTTTCCCCCTTTTTTAATCCTTGAGGGTGTGTGTGTTTTTCTTTTGAACTTGGGACTGACCAAAATGAAATTTCCAAGTAAAAAAAGATACCTCCTTATTCCTTGCAAACGTATCATCAACAACTTCCTTTGCATACTGAGGATCATCGCATATCAAAATGTTGTCAAAAACTGATCCAGCTTTTACCTGCAATGATTAGTTAAACACCACACCACACATTAAGTAGATGCTACACAACATAAATTTAAAGACTAGTTTGTGTAGACACATAAAACACCTATTATACTTGGACTAGAATATAGAACCAAAAAGCAACTACAGACAAATATCAAATACCAATAATTAGCCAAATCATGAGAATATTTTAGGCATCTTTTTCACTTTCACTATGACAATGAATCAACTTCCTGAAAAGGAACACCGAAACAAATATGATAATTGATATCTACCTGCCAAACTTCAATGCCCACATACTTTATTGGTTTCAGCACGTAAAGCTTAGTATCGTCTTCAAACTCTGGATAAATAAAACAGCAGAAAAATGGAAGAAGTTAGTACGATGTCTTTTAATTTCAAGATTTTGCTAGCATCTGAACAGCTGACAAGAAACATACCGGGATTATCAATCCATGGGGTCTTCCACTTTCCCTTGTAATTTGGGTTCTTGATTTTCTGTAGTATGGCATGCCATTAAAATAAATAAGAACTCTTACAGAATAAATTTCAGTAAACATATAGAGCAAATCACTTTAAGGCACCTTACGCTTCCATGGTCCCTTGTATGCTGGATTTGGAACCTTTGGTGCCTTCCATATACCATCCTCATCCTCGTCCCAATTATCAGGCTATTTAAGAAACATAAAAGAGACAAAATATGTCAGAAAAGCATAAAACTAGTTTACAAAGGAAAAGTTTCCGAACAAAACTTGTTCCTAGTTGAACCCTTCAGCAATTTTGGGAAGGATGTAGACTTGATGTGACCACATTCCACATGCAGAATTATTAACAAACCTCTTTTGCCTTCGGATCAGGAATCTCAGCTGGAATTGAATCATATCCCTAAATAAAAGAATGAAAAACTCATTTAGACCTATGATATTTAACAATCTACTACCATCAGGTAAAAGTATATCTAAATACCTCTGGTTTAACATCATTAGGATCTTCAATGTATTCTCTGTCATCCCAGTCAGCAGGCTGTAAGGTAAAGGGAAGTTTAGAAACTGTATCATGTATATTTGCAAAGAAACCATTTGGCATCTCTTTGATAATGACTTGGAATCTTTAACACGAACATGAACACAGGAGCAGGCTGTAAGTATATTCTGATACAAGTTGCACATGGATACAACTTATCTAAGGATTTTGGTAATTTGGGCAGATAATCGTTCAAGGATAAGACCTTATTTTTCCACATTAGAGGATCTTATTTATAAAACTACCAATAAGTCCTACATAAGTGCACAAATTTTTAAAATAACAATTTCCAAAAAGCACCTTTTTTGCCTTAACATCTTTGATTTTCCTAGGTGGAAGGATGTCCCAATCAGAATACATGGTTCCAGAATCTCGTTCCCGATTATCAACAAGGATACTGTAACTTGCATCAGGCCTAAGAATGAATGTGTAAAAATGAGTTAACTTGTCCGTTTCACATTGCAAGTCCTTCTTTATTGGATAATTCTGCCCCTGGTAAGAAAGTATCATATGGAGCTTTTTCGTCTGCGAACCACATAAATCTGGTCCAAACATCAAACTGCAAAAATAGAGGTCTAGAATAAGTAATTTTCATTTTGTTTTCATAACATATTCTCCTACTTAACATTTAACAATTTAAAGACCATTGGAAAATTCATAAAATTGAATCAATAAAACTGATGAAACCCATGGCAAAAAGGATAAGGATCCCTTTTTTAATATAATCTTAATTTTTTAGATAAAAAGATAAGGATTTCAATTCCAGTAGCTGAAGAACGGAGTAGAGTAACTGCTTACTATCTTAATAGTTAGTAATATCAAGCAAAATACCCCAATTACATGAAAATTTAAAATAGATTCTACGTACAATTCTTCATGATGGAGTTCGCACATACCAGTTCTCAGTCATATTGTAACATTAGGAAGAAAAAATACCCATACGTAGGGTCATTGTCCAATGGCAGAGAAAATATTGCCCCAGCAAGTTGGATCTTATCATTAAAGTAATTATTTCTTTTATCAAATAAATGTAAATTTATAAATAAATAAAAAAAAGAGAGAAATGATACATTGAAATATCACGAAATGAACAAATAAAGAACATTTTGGAACAGCATTATCATAGCATGATGACAGACCTGTAAGGGGTATCACCACCATATTTCTTCTGATTGACATAACCAGAATGAAGCTTAATATAACCTCCACCACATTCAATATCCTGTTCAAATTTAATAGAGTACTGAACCACTAGAGTTCTGTTCTCATTGCTGAACTCTGGTATCTTTGCAGATATGGCAAAATGCTTAGCATCATTGTAAGTCTGAAGACCTGCAAAATCATCATCAGCATCTGCTATAACATTTCAAGAAAATATCATAACAAACAAATTAACCTGTCACAGGCATGCACACAAAGGGAATAGATCAAAATGACTTGGAGAAAATCAATTTCCTAAGAGAAAAGGGACCTCGTTGGCAGATATGAGGCTAAGCTAGAAATTTGCACCTATAGCCATAATTCTTTGTACTAAAATAAAATCTCGTCAGTGAACCAATCTTGTTCGTTCCTTTGACAGATAAAAGCAAGACGAATCTCAAACTTATCATAACAAACGAAACACATAATAAATACCTTTATCATCTGGATCTCCGGACCATTTTCCGGCCGTGTGTTTGAAAGTCCCAGCTTTCCCTTCACTTCTTTTCCAGTCAGATAAGACCCAACGACTCTTCCATCCATCTAGCCCCACAGAAAACAGTATTACGTGTCAGAGTAAGGAAGAAACGCAACCTAACTAAACAAAATCCAAATAGTAAACCTAAAATTCCCCCCAATTGCAGAAAACACAGCATTCAAATTACACTCATGCAAGTTCCAGCGAAGTCAACATCCAGAATCCAGGTTACTTTCTTAACACAGGCAGATTCCCCAGACTTGCAGCAAAAGAATCTAAATAAAAAATTTCATTTCCACAACACAATAACAAACATCAAAGAACTAGATCGTGCCCTGCTACATTCCATATCCCTAAAGCGGATCCTGCTCCAAAGAACGAAAACGAAAACGAATTCGTCCAAATCACGAAATCACAATGCTGAACAGACGAAAAAGATAAAGATTAGAGTTGACTGATTATTGAAGAGGAGGGCGAAACAGGAGGTTTTACCTTCGAAGCGCTCTTCGAAAAAAGTTTCAGAGAGAACAGAGTGGAAACTGAAGATGGAGTTGGTTGCTAGAAGGAGAATGAGTAGCTTGAGAGCGGGAAGAAGCTGGAGCTTGGGCTCCGCCATTAATTCAGAGCAGTCAAATGAAGTGTTTTGAGTTTCAGAGGAAGAGGAAGAAGAAGAAGGGTGTTAAATACTAAGTCCGTCGTCCTTTCTAGAAAACTACTTTTTGAATACGAGTGGAGTCAATTAGACGTAAATTGCACGATGAATTTAATTTACAAAATTTGAATCCTTTTTTTTTTTCATTGCTGAGTTGGACTTACTTTGACTATTTACAATTTTGAAGTATCTTATTTGATCAGAAAGTTTACCAACAATGCAAACTTTGTCCCGAACTGTGTGTGACTTGAAGGACGAGTTAAAGATGGATCGAGCAAGGGATCTGCAAAACAGAACACACTTCGAAGCTAAAGTCAGTAATTGATCGAACTAAACTCGAGAGAGAATTTAGTATTTGCACACCTTGATATGAAGCAAATGAGTTCTATTTATAAGCAGTTTTCCCGACATTATTTCCGACAAGGTCTCAACGGCTCTTTAAGGTAACCGTGAATAAATGACATGTTGTCGTGTGGTTTGTCGAAGACTGAGGCTGAGTCGAAGTAAAGATGATTGGTTCAACTAACAAATGAGAACGTAATCTCAAGTGAGCTTGGTTGGCTCGGCCGCTTAAGGGATTGGCTCGATCGTGAGAGACGAGGTCGAGGCATTCAGACTCAAGGTTTTAGTGATCAATGCCACGTATGATTTTCATTGTCTAATCAACATATGCCACGTGTGAGCTAAAAATCACCTCCAACATACCTATTTTCATTATGTATTGAAAAAATATATATATAATTTAAGTATTTTTTTTTACAACATATGGGGGTGGAAGATTAAACTCACAATTACCGTTGAGCTATACTCGCTTTTGCAATTTAAGTATCTTTTAATATTTGTATTCGGTGAGTTAAATAATATGCTAGAATTTTAAAACATGCTAAAGTAACAATTTAGTTTTTGAACTTTAATTTGTAATAATTTAGTCTATATGCTTTTAAATTGGTAACAATTTAATCTTTTGATAACTATTTAGTCTTATCACGAAAAATCTCATTAAAATTAGGTGTCAATTTTAATCATTATAGCAATTTAGTTTTTGTAATTTATAAATACATTTGGTTCTTTGTTGGTTTAAAAATGTACACATACAAGAAACTTAACAAAAGTTTTACCATTGTGGCTTTGCTGTCACAAACTTTAAATGACATGTATTAAATTGTTACATGCTAAAATTTAAGGACTAAATTGTTACCAATTGGAAATATAGAGAACTAAATCGTTACAAACTAAAGTTCATGGACTAAATTATTACTTCAATAAAAGTACAAGAACCAAAAGTATTTTTCCCGCAAAAATATTTTAAATACTATTTTGGTGTCCGAATTTTCAATTTTGATTCATTTTGTTTTATATATTTTTAAGACGTCCATTTTAGTCCTTATACCTTTAGCTTTTGTTTATTTTAGTCCTTGTACTCTAGAAACATTCGTTGTAGTCTATGTGCTTTTAAAGAGAGACCATTTTCATCTATTTATTTTAATTTTTATCTCAATTTTTGGATCAAAATTTCAACATAAAACTTAGTTCACTAAATTTCTTGAAATGTAGTCATAAATTTGTATTAAAAGTTTTTAGTGTGTATAAAATTTGTACTAAAATTTTATAAATAAAGACTAAAATTGTTACTTTTTAAAGTATAAGAACCAAACATTTTAAAAGTGTATAGATTAAAATAAATAAAAATTAAAATAATTACAATAGACGTTTTAAAAACATAGAGACTAGAAGAAGTAAAAATAAAATTACATGGACTATTTAAAACAAGCTTTTAAAATATTTATTCAAACTTTATAAAAACGTAATCATATTAATTTGTTTTTTCTTTAGATGACGTTATTATTACTTTTATATATATATATATAATACACCCACACCATTCTTATACTTTTAACTTTAGTTCATTTTACTTATTATATTATCAAAACGTTCCATTCTTATACTTTTTTTAATGTAACAGTTTGATTCCTATTTGCAAAAGTTTAACCTAAATTCCATCATTCATGAGTATAATATCAACATGAAGAGTAAATAGACATTTCCATCATCCACGAGTATAACATCAACCTGAGGAGCAAAAATAAACATTTCCATCCTATCATTAACATTTTTATGAAACTGATACCTCAGCATTTTAAAAACCATCCTATAACTTTTGTTTGAGAGAAAAAGTGGAGTCCTGCATGGCAGATTATGATTGGGTGAAATAGGACAGGAAGGCGCTGATTGGTGTGTTCGTGAGGAGAACACGTCGGCAAGCGTAGTCAACGGGAAAGTCATTGGCTTTGGAAATTTTTTGTTTCGTGGAATTGACTCCACAACTTCGGTCCTCATTCCTCAAACCTCGTGATCTACTATTACATATCAAACCATATAATTTTTTTTTAACAATATAAATATATACATATAATAAAATAGCAATTAAATTTTACTTTTATCTTAGTCCGCAAGATTTTTTCTTTCTTTTCTATTTTGATCAGATTTATTTTATTTTGAGCTTTATTTATATTGTAGTATTTAAACTTTTAAAATTAACTAATTTTGATGTCTTTATCTTTATTTTGCTTTTAACATATATAATTTATGTGATTTTGAGTATGTGTATTAATGGACCGACGTTGGTATATATTGTAGTCAAATACCTTTCTTGAGACAAGTATGTGATGAATATTATATTACAAAATTATAGGAAAGACCAAAATTATTATTATTATTATTATTAAGTTTAGATACTAAAATAACATTTCTTTTTTTAGTTTATGGACTTGAGAGTTAGGGAACTAAAATGGAATAAGCATGAAGATTTAGGACCAAAATCAAATTTAAATCTTACTATTATTGATTATTAAAAATAAGAAAAAAAAAAGTCAATAGACAAATCCTATTACTATGAGATGATTCACTTTAGTCTAACCATGTAAACATTTTTTATAGGGATCAATAACAAAGTCATCTAGACCTTAATAGACCTCACATCGTAAATCAATAAAAGAATATGTGGGTTATATTGTCACACATAATTCTCTCGTTCACTATTTTAAAATTGACGTAGGTGCTTAAAATACATTTTTAGTACTCAAGTAACCAAAAACGTGTTTATTAAAGTGATAAACATATATAACTCACCTCCAAATGCCTAAAATTATTGTCTTTTGCTCCTAAATAGCTTGAACGTGCCTAAAATGATTAAATAACAAAAAATGTGACTAAAGTCAACTACCCAAACTAACCCTTAAAAGCAAAATAATAATAATAATAATAATAATAAATAAATAAATAAATAAATAATGAATCACTCAAACCAGTGTTCAAAATGTCGATGTCGATGGAAATGTCGAGGTCTCGATTTTAATAGACATGTGGATGTCGACGGATATTTTGGGAAAAATAGTGGAAATTGTGGAAATTGATGGAATTTTTTTGAATTAGCAAATAAAACTTAAATTGTAGCTTAATTAGCCTATAATTGATAACATTTAACCATAAATGTAAGAAAATATGACTATAAAATGTCGACGTCAATGGAAATATCCTAAAAAGAAATATTTCTTTAATGAAGATTGATGAAAATTATTTGAATATGTAAAGTAAACTTTAATTCTAAACTTTTGACTACTTCTTTAGCGTATTTCATAATAGGATTCATTTGGAGATGAGATAATTACCGACTTGGTTTCCAAACACATTTCTAAATTCTAATTAACTCGTACTTTTTTACTTTTTACCAACTTGACTTTTAAAATTTGAATTTACACATTTTTTCAAACACATTTTCAAATCAATCATCAATCCAACTTTCCAATCAAATCTAAACAACTTCCAAACACATCTCTAGCTAATTCACCCAAATTATTCTTACTTTTTTTCTTTTTTTTTTTACTTTTTTACTTTTTACCTACTTTTCTTTTCAAAATTCAATTTACAAATTTTTTAAACACATTTTCAAATTAATCATCAATCCAATTTTCTAATCAAATTTACACAATTTCCAAACGTAGTCTAATTCACTCATATTACTCATTTGAGCAATTACCTTAAAAAATTTCAGTATAGGATGACCTGGGTGAACTATTGTAATTTATATCAAAGTTATCAAGATAGTGCACTAGATCCTCCAAGGTCATCTTTTGGTATTAATTAAGTTACATATTATACTTCATGTATCACCATTATTTGTATATAGTAATATTTTAATTTTTTAAATTTCTAAGATTATTTCAATCTTTATATATATATCAATATTTCATATATATTATTCTATTGTGTAACTAAGGACTAAATTAGATTAGAAATTATCAATAAAGCAAATTCTGAATCTTATTAGTTATACAATATTAAAATACGAATGTTGCATTGAACAGATTAAGATTACAATCATCGAGATTGTGAGAAATTATAGACTATAGTGGCATAGTAGGAAGAAGACGAAAATAAAATAACCCTTAAAAACAAAAAAAAATGACATGTCAACATGTCAACGAAATGGGGGAAAAGTCGACTTTCCCCCGTATCGATGTCGAGCATGCCTATACATCGACATGTCGACGTGTCGCTCGACTTTTTGAACTATGACTCAAACACACTAAAAAATTCCCATAAACTCACCGAAACAAACTCCAAATCTCATAAACTTACCCAAACTACTTGGTCACATTTTTTTGTTATTTAACCATTTTAGGCAAGTTCAAGCTATTTAGGAGCAAAAGACAATAATTTTAAGCATTTGGAGGTGAGTTATATATGTTTATCACTTTAATAAACACGTTTTTGGTTACTTGAGTACTTAAAAATGTATTTTAAGCACCTACGTCAATGTTAAAATAGTGAACGAGAGAATTATGTGTGACAATATAACCCACATATTCTTTTATTGATTTACGATGTGAGGTCTATTAAGGTCTAGATGACTTTGTTATTGATCCCTATAAAAGATGTTTACATGGTTAGACTAAAGACTTCCCAATACTTCAACGATATTCTTTAAGGCCCCAAGTCACTCAAGTTATTTCTTGGGGATACAGCTCAACACATTATATAAACGTTTATGAAATGTCAGGATAGTTTTGAAATTTTTGAAAGGATAAGGATATTTTTTAAACAAATAAAGTCAAAGTTGAGGGTATTTTTTTAACTTAACCTTAAATTTAATTCATTAACATATATCTACTAATATGAAATATTAAATATTAACAAGTTGATATTATAATTTTCTTTTAGTTTCTTATTAAAATTTAATTTTTTAAATATAAAGTATAAATGGAAATGAATTAAAATATTTTTTAAATTACAATAAAAATTATTTATCAAATACAATTATAATTCATATATGTTTGATAACTGTTTTTGTTTTTTGTTTCTAAAAAATAGAAAACCAAATGGGTTTGGTAACTATTTGTAGTTTTCTATTCTTAAGAAGTTAGAAAATTGAAAATATATACTAAAGAGAGAAAATTCTATGTCGAGTAGAGATCGACAATATTGTGGGACGAGAGTGAGGATCCCCTTTCTTGTTATCGTGCTCGTGAAAGTTTTTAGTTTCTCATCTCCACCTTGTTCTTGAGTCTGGAAATTGAGATTTAGGTTAAAAAATCCTTATTTGATGATGTGGAAATTTGCAGGAAAAATTACCGGTTTTAGAATTTAAAATATAAAAAGTTTAATAATTATATATATATTTTTTGAAATTTATTAGTATAAATAATTAGTTTTAAAAATATTTAAAATTTTATTCACAATTTAGTAAATACGTCAAGAAAAAATATATTAATTATTTAAAAAATGGAATGGGGATAAGGTTGGGACATACATTTCCTATTCAAAGACTCACCGTGAATGAATTTTTGTCATTACTAGTGTAGAGACATGAAAATACAAATTTAGAGAGATCGAAATAAACTTTTGAAATAGAAAGATAAAGAAAAAAATTTATAAAAATTAAATTTAGTAAAAGACAAAAAAGAGAAAAAGAGTAAAGTTTAAAGGAAAAGATATATTAAAGAAAAAAGAAAGAAATTAGAAAAAGAAAGATAAATGATAGTGAGAAAAAATATAGAGATAAAAACAAGAATTGAAATATAATTTTTTAGAGAAAATAAATAAATACAAAGAAAAATAAAAATTATATTCAAAGAAAATTAAACGAGAAAAAAAAATAATTTTTAGAAATAAATAGATTAAGAAGAGAAGAAAAGTTAAAAAGACGAAATTTTAGAAAAAGAAAAGTGGAGAAAAAAAGTATTAAAATTTTAAAGAGAGATGTGAGAATAACATTTTGGAAAAATTATACAAAACATATATGAAAATTTTGGAGAGAGATAAATAATAATAAATATTTAAAATAATAAAATTTTAGAAAGTAAAATAATTCTTTTAGAGATATACTTATGAAAAAAATTAGAAAGAAATTTTTTAAAGAGAAATATGTAAAAAAATTGAGTGTCTGAAGAAAAAGGTGAGATTTCAAAAAACAAAAATCAATGTTTAAAAACTAATATATATATATATATATATATATATATACACATACAATTTTTGAAATTTATCTAGAATTTCAAAATCATTTTTAAAAAAATAAAAACAGAAAATTGAATTAGTTATCTAAACCCTTATTATTAAAATCTAAAAATTAAAACAAAACACAAAAAACAAATAGTTATCAAACGGGTCCAGAATAATTGAAAATTTTTGTGCGCATTTCATCATTTTCCGTCGCAGATTTAACTAAGGCTCAGGAGTTTGAGTTCCCATCAACTCATCATTTTCGACCGCAGATTTAACTAAGGCGAGGGAGTTTGAGCTCCCGTCAACAAATCGATATCAAAATATATAATAAACTAATCAATATGTATCAATGCATTCAAATTCAAAATAGGAATTCAAATATCAAATAAATTTTTTTTTTCATGAATTTTAATCAATTTCTATATACATTTTTCATGATTTTTTTAAAAAAATTTCATCTATGTTTCCGTATAATGAGGATGTCAATATTTCTATGAACATTGACATTTTAATTAATCTTAACCACCTAAACTAGGTTTAGATTGGCTAGATATATACATTAATATTAATATGTAGCAAATGGAAATATTGAAATTCAAATTTCAAATTGAAAAAAAAAAGTAATATTGTTATAAAAGAGAAAAAAATTACTTCTTATTTCAAATTCTTCCCACATTAATGTACGGTATTTTAACTGTACATGACCTAAACTCCTAAAGTTAGGAAAAATATTTATTTGAAAGAAATTATTAATATACAATATAGATTAATTTTATTGTATATGCATGATTTCTGTTATAATATTTTATATTAACAAATTAAATGATAAATAAGTACTAATTAAAATGGTATAAAAATGTATGAATTTATTAAAAAAATCACACGAACTAAAAGAATGTTTGTTAGATAAATTTTATTATAAGAAAATTTGTTGGTGGTATAAATAAGAGAGAAACCCTAAAATTGTAAAAGAATAAAAAAAATAAAATAAAATTTAAAATTGAAATTGAAATTTCGTTTTTCAAAAAGAAGATTTTATAAAAGATAAAAAGAATTACCAATAATATTTAAAACTCTCTCAAAACCTATAAATACTTTAAGCTTTATACCTTTTTTTAGCAGATGAAATCATTTAAGCTTCGAAAATCTTGGTCCAAGAACTTCCAAAACCTAAAGCGACAAAAATAACCAATTTTCTTCTTTAGAGATGGCAATGGCTATGGCTATTGCTGCCGCTCTTGATTCTATAGGAATGATCGGTAACATTCATTCTTTGATAGTAGGCTACAATTTTGAACCTTCTGATCAGAGTCTACTCGAAGATTTTCTCTTTAATAAGATCTACGGATACGAATATCTTCAAGGTGTTGTGTTCGATTGTGATCTCTACGGCCATAGTGAA
The DNA here is from genome assembly GCF_001995035.1 of Momordica charantia. The sequence goes on from NW_019104525.1 coordinate 554,220, forward strand.
CCTTGGGAAATTTGGGAATCTTTTGGCGGTGTTGACGGCGAAGATCTTTATTTCTTCACTAAGCTCAAGAGGTCAACGAACAACTCTGGACAATTGTCATCTCATATCACTCGAAAGATTGGTTTGGGCGGTGGCTGTTGGAGCGGCGAGAATTCGCCCGACTTTATTTTTTCAACTAAATACCAAAGAGACTTCGGCTATTGCAAGCGTTTTAGGTATATGATCTACTTAGAACCAATGTTATTGTTTAAAATCTTCTTGATTTTGTAAGTTATAAGTTTTAATCCCAACTCAAGATAATATAGGGTCAAAGGCCAAAATTTATTTTTATAAAGAAATATTAATGTAATTAAGTCAAATATATTTAATTTGACGAGGGACCTTTTAATTTCGAAAAGGGATCCTAAATTTAATTTAATTTAATTTCGAGAAATAATTCCGATCATGGCCAAATATTATTAAAAAATAAATTTTATTTTATGAATAATTGTGTTCCATGGCCGCGACATCGAAGAGAGAACAAAATCTTAAAAAAAAAAAGCCTAAAATTATTAAATATTTACTGGCATTATTTTGATTCTTTTTCTTCATAAACCTTATTATACTTTGGTATGGATACATAATTTTATTCATTATATTTAATTTAGTGTTGCATTTTTTTAAACGATTGTTTAAAATATTGTAGAATTAATTTGAAAGTTAAATGGATTTTGACCGTTGTTATTTAGTGAAATTTTATGAATTAAAAATAAATAATATTTTATTAATTTCAGGTACGAGAACGATCGACTACCAGAACACCATGCTGAATGGATCATGCACGAATATAGCCTGCATGAGGATTGCATACTCGAAGGTGCAGATCCTAATTATGTTCTGTGCCGGATTAGAAAAAACGAAAGGCATAACAAGAAAGGAAAGAAAAGATGTTATTCTGAGACGTCGCAACCTGTTGAACAAACAGCCATGACACCCAAGACGATCTACAAGTTGCCTTGCAGGCGAAAGAAAACCACCAACCAAGGTACTCTTGATGTGCCTTGTATTCCTGTCAACCAAGATACTAGCGAGGTGCCTTGGATTCCTGCCAACCAAGATACTAGCGATGTGCTTTCGATTCCTGAGATGGCCACCAACAAAGATACTAACAATGTGCCTTGGATTCGTGAGATGACCGCCAACCAAAATACAAGCGATGTGCCTTGGATACCTGAGATGACGATCAACCAAGATAATAGCAATGTGCCTTCGGTTCGTGAGATGACCAACCAAGATACTAGTGATGTCCTTTGGGTGCCTAAGACGTCTACTCATGAGGACATGAGTGATGTGTTTTTCTTGCCTCAGATAGCCAACTATGAGGACATGATTGATGTATTTGACTTGCCTGCTACGCCCATTGGTCATGATCATATTAGTGATGTGCCTAACATGCCTACGAATACCACCAACGAAGGTACTAGTAGCGCGTCCTTACCTGGGATGACTACCAACGAAGGTACGAGCGACATATCTTACTTACTTGAGATGACAACCACCAATGAGGGTGCAAGTGATGTGTTTTATGGGTCTGATACGACCACCAACCAAGAAGCTAATAACATGTCCGAGATGATTGCAGACAAAGAAACTGTTATCGAGAAATGGAAAGCTCATCTAAATATTGACAGTTTAGATGATTTAGTTGATTTTTAGTAGCTGTTTTGTATGGAAAATTACGGGATCAAATTGATTGATGAAGGTGCTAAGAATGTGCCAACCTAGTTGGGATGTTCGAGTGCACCACCTACTTGCTCCTATCGTCACCGTACAATATCGTCAGGTAATTACTCCATTTCACAGTAATCGATCAGTAGTCTGCACTTTTCTTTTTGTTGTTTTTCTTTCATCTTAATTGTAGTTTTAAAGTTTGGACAAATTTTCTTTCCGTTTTGATCTGCTGAACATATTCAAATCTGTTTTTGAGACACAATAAGTTTAGTGCATAATTTATTTATATAAATTTTGAACAGTTTGATTTTGAATCCTAACGAAATTTGTTTTGTGGTAATTTTATTCATTTGCTCAGTAAGAATATGTGCAGGTATTTAATGTCATCTCTTTCAGCCGCTTCTTCTCCCAACTGTAAGCTCTCTCCTACCTTCCCCACCATCTTCTAATTTCTTTTTGCAACTTCTATTTTTAATTAAATTTCTAATTTTCTTTTGCAACTTCTATTTTTAATTAAATTACAAATTTAGCCTTGAATTTTGAGAATTATATCTAATAAAATTGTAAATAGTAAATTTCTGTAGAGTTTTCAATTAGACACACAATAATTGAAAACTTGAAAATTAGACACAAGTGTAAGTTGACCTAACTATTATGGGCGGTTAAAATTCAAAATTCTATTAGACACAACTTGAATGTTAAAACATCAAACTTATATTTTAACCTTTGTTTTTCATCTTCCAATATTGTTTTCACTATTTCTCAAGAATCTTAAAGGTATTTATGCATAAGCAATGTAGACTAACATTTTGTAAAATCATTAAAAACAAGGCGGTGAAAGACTTCAAGCCAGATCCCTACATCGCAACCGTTCTAAACTGCATGTTATGGATTTCTACGGAATGCCATTTGACCATCTTGACAGCGTTTTGGCCGTCACCATTAATGTCGTTGGCCTTGTTATCAAACTTGCATATCTGGTCATCTTCGTCTTCTTTGCTAATAACAAATGACAGGTAAGTTATTTTTTCCTTTTCTAATCTTTTTGCATCAAAATTAGAAAAAATGTATTCAATTATTAATTAGAAAAATCCCTCAAATTTCTCGTATTAACATGTGTTGATGCTTGACTTGATCTTCTTCCAAAATAATGTAGGTGTTTTGTCTCCTCATTGAAGTCATATTTGTGGCCATTGTTGTTGTCATAATCCTGCTAGTTTTACACGAAATCAAAAATAGATCACTGATGGTTGGAATAATTTGTGACGTCCTCAACATCATGATGTATGTTCCTCTCCTACCATCATGGTGAGTAAATTCCAATCAACTTCTTTATGATCCAATTTAATTACTTTTACTTTTTTCTTCTTAGTAGTTATTCTAACCTATAATATCCTATATTTAAACTAAAAAAAGGTGATAACGACAAAAAGTGTCAAGTATATGTCATTTTCTTTGGCCACCTTTCTCAATGGCGTAGCATCTGGACAACTTACGCACTTACCAAATTTAATATCTATTTGTTGATAGGTGTACTCTCCACTTCTAATGCAAATTTAAACCATCTTTAAAAAAATAAACATCAATATTTCCTACATCTTTCTATTTTTAAGTCTTGAATGATTGATATTTTTATCCATATTTACCAATGTTCTAATTGAAATTTTGCAGATAAGCAACGATGTTGAGACGGTTTAGATAATTTAGTTGATTTCTAGTAGCTATTTTGTACGAAGAATTATGAGAAAGGATAGATTGATGATGGTGCTAAGAATGTGCCAACCTAGTTGGGATATTCGAGTGTACCACCTATGTGCTCCTATCACCAATACGTAGACATAACTTTTTACGTGTATTTGATGGATATGAAAGTTTTTTTTTTTTTTGAATACAATAGGAAGAAAATTATTGTTATGATGATGTAGCATATATTTTATATAACTATTAAGCCTTATTTCTTTACAGCTTCTGAATGTAAGAAAAAATTGCTTGAGTATCCTCCATTCTAATGTACTAAATTTAGCCATAAAGATGCAAAAATATAACCATATGGTGAGCCGCAACTTTGAGAATTATATCTTATAAATTTTAATCTCTTTTTAAATGTGTTTAGTAAGTCTTTTTACCTACGTCATTAAAAGTTTAAAAAAGATTTAATAAGTCAAATATTTATTAGACGAAAAATCGAAAACTTGAAAGTTAAATTAGAGATCAGTTAGACACTTTTTAAAGTTAAATAATGACCTGTAAGTTGAATGAACCATTATTTTCAATATTGTTTTCAATATTTCTCAAGAATCTTAAAAGTATTTATGCGCTCAACATTTTGTACAAAAATATTAAACAAGGCGGTGCAAGAGTTCAAGCCAGATCTCTACCTCGTAACCATTCCCAACCGCATGTTCTGGATCTTCTATGGAATGTCATTTGTCCATATTCTAAATTCAAATATCAAGAACAAACGACACTCAATTTTATAGTGGTTCGATCCAAGAATTTATCAACAAGCACAAAAACAAGATCGACATTTTTTTATTTCATTAAAACTTTTAATTTGACCAATGTTTTAATTTAAATTTTGCAGATAAGCAAGGCAGTTTCAAGTTTTTCTCAATAGGTTCTATAGGCATATTACTCAGTGTGGGGTTCAAAAGAGGAAGAAAACACATCGAAAGAATCTAATAGAATTCAATTATGTGCATGATCTCAAGTCTAAACATTCAAATGTCATCACTAGTCTTTTTTTTCCTTTTTTTTGTTTTTTATTTTTTTAGGAAAATGTTATTGTTAGTTGTTTTAGTCCAAAAATATTTTTGTTAGTTTTTTTTAGTCTAAAAATATTATTGTTAGTTTAGGATACTACCGATACTAAATTATTGATCTCATACCACAGTAAAAGAGTATAAGAAAGAGTAAACTAACTAACAAAAACAAAATATCTCTGTAAGTCTGAGGTTTGTTAACACACCTACTTCATTATCCATTTGTTAAAAGTAAAATTATGATAAGATCAAATTGATTATCTTTTTAAAGTTTATTGACTAAAATGGACCATTTAAAAATTTAGGAACCAAAATATAATAGACTTGAAACTCTTACCAGACAAATATAAACATTTGAAAATTTAATGAAAATAATAATATTTTAAAAGTGGTATGTATGGTTAACTTTTAGATTTTTGTTGACGTTAATCCGGTACTATTCCGTTTCTCCTTGCCTTGGTGTTTTTAACATATTTGACGGTTTTAGCCGTCAATATTTCTCTTTTTATGGACGGCTAAAAATTATCAACAGAACAATAAATATTGACGGATTTTAGCCGTCGGCTAAAACACAACATAGTTGACGGACAATAACTATAATAAAAAGAGAAATATTGACGGCCGATATATACTAACATACTACATTTTAATTGACATTTAATAGTCGTCAGTATACCTTTCATGCAAGTTGTGAACTCAAGTAGTTAAAATTAATAAGTATAAATGATGAGTTTAAAATGTAAGGAAGAACGAGTTATCTCGATGTTTTAAAAGAGTATTTAAAATAATTTTGTTAAACATCCCGTTTTCCTATATATTTTTGCAAGAAAGTTTCACAAATTATTTCTTTTTATATTTTATCAAATTTTTAATGATATAATTTAATAATGTTATCATTTATGTCGGACTTTATGGACATCTATACTATATTAAAAAGGTAGGATGTAGGAAAAACATTTTTGGACACTTTTGCCCTTTACTAAATTTACAAATTTACAAATTATGCCATTAATATATTATTACAAATATTAAATTAATTATTAATTATTAATTATCAATACTATAAATGCATGAAATATAAAAGGTTAGAATGCAAAAAGTTTTCCAACAACATAAAATTAATTTTTTCTTTAATTAAAATTCATACTAGAATTTCAAGAGTTTTAGAATTTGAAAAGCTTTTGTAACGTTTTATCCTCTACTACTATAAAAATAGGTTTTCTTCTACATGTTTTTCACAAGTTTCAATACTTTTTTATTCTTAGTTCCTTGAAACATCTCTGATTCAATCTTGAAAACATCTCGAGATATTTGTGACATATTCATCAAGTTGCAAGGGAGGCATATGTTGAATCTACATATCTCGAATACTAGGTTTGTGACATTACCATTCCACAATTTTACAAAGTTGAATAATAGTATATGTCAAGCAATCTGCATATTTACTCTAAAAGATGAGTGTATAGTAAGTACTTGGATTTTTTTTGTTACTACTGTTATTTTTCTAATTAGTGTGTTTTTTTATTTGGAATGTTTCTTTTTTTAGCAATTTTATTTAGTTTAGGATTTGGATTTTTTTTGTTACTAATGTTTTTTATTGTTTAGTGTATTTTTTTTATTTAGAATGTTTTTTTTGAGCAATTTTATTTAGAATATTTGTTTAAAATATAGATAATTACAAGCTCATGTTCTTATTGTTGAAAAAAAAAACAATCATAGAAGTCAATATATAAAAAAAATGTTTAATTAATAAATTAATTATAAACAATAATTTGTATAGAATCGTAAAAGGTGGAATATAAAACTTTTGGTCATTTTATTTTCTAATAATAATTTGAAGAAGTTTTCTTTAATAATTTTAATTATAATATAAAATTAAATCAATAAAATAATTTATATTTAGTTAAAAAATTCAACATATATAACAAAATGTCAGCCATTTAAACAAACAAAATATTAAAAAAATAAAATAAAGGACCCATATTAGGTTGAAATAATTCAAAAATAAAAATATTAAAATACCTATTTACTTTTTTATTAATATATACTTTTTCCTTTACTTTTAATTTATTTATTTACAAAATATATCATTAACAATTAATTATAAATAATATATTTAAAAAATAATTATAAATAGTACATTTTATTATTAGTAATTAGCTGTCAATAATAATAAATATATATAAAAATTAATCTTAATTATTTTTTAAAATAATTATACTTAAAATATTTTACGTGAAATTATATAAAATTTAAGTTACCTTATAATTAAAAAAAATTATACGTGCATTGCACGTGGTAATACACTAGTATATATAAATGTTGATAAAAATTTAGTATTATAATGATGGAGAGATAATTTATGGAAAAATTGTAATTAAAAACCATGCATTAGATACTGGTAATTGATCTCCACCGCCAGATGTTGTATTAAAAAAAGAAGGATATCATTAAATTGAACAAATTTGTAATTTTGGAATAAATCTAAATCCATCTAGTACATTGTAAAATCAAACACATGGAAAGAATGTATAAGAATTTCAATAGGAGTAAATATTTTATTTATAAGCAACTGATATTGAAACTATGAAATATTGTGAAGTGAATATTTTGTTTTATTTGTAGGGCATGTCTACAAGTGATTTGGTATAGGTAGAATCACTTCTACTCAAGTCTAAATCACTCTCATTTTAAAATAGAATGTTCGGCAAGGATTCATAAATGATTTTCCAAAAATTTAACGGTGTGTTTGTGAGTGATGATAGAATTAGTGATTTGAAAAAAAGAAATTTAAGTATAATTGATTTTCCAAAACCACCATTCGAGTTGTTATAGGCTAAATAAATAGAACCCGACAAAGCAATGGGCCGGGCGTGCAAAGGCCTAATGACCCGGATCAACCAGGTTAAGACCAATTGGGCCCAAATTGCCTTGGTCGACCCAGGCTTGGCGCCGACCCCTGCTCGGTACCGAACAGCCCTCAGCCCAATGACAACTGCTGTGTATCCAATCCACTTATCCCGCGTGATTTGTGTGAGGCGACATAAGAACAAATGGGTCGATCCTATGAAGGGGGTCTCCTAAATACCTTAGGATTCAACTTTCCTAATTCTGGAAGGAATCATGATTTAACCCTTATAAATAGAGAGATAAGCAAAACCTTAGGGTTAAGTCTAATCACTCTACTCTTCATACTTAATTACTCCAAACACTAACTTAAGCATCGGAGCCCGTGTAGCAAGAGCTACACCGGTCTGTGTGCGATTATGTTTTGTAGGTTTTGTCGATCTCTTTTTCTAGAAGATTGGTGCGGAATCTGCAGAGTTCTAGGGAACCAAATTTCTGCATCAACAATTGGCGCCATCTGTGGGGACGACTAGAGATTAAAGATTTGTCAACTTGATTTTGGGAAGGAGTCCACAACATTCTGATGAAGAGTGCAACCCTATAAGAAGAGTGAATTGGGATACATCCCTGCCTGAAATATTCGAAGGAGAAACCAACCGATCGAGGTTCTAGATCAATAGGGAGACAAGTTGGCCGCTCTAGAAGAAAATGTCAAAGGAATGTACCCCAACATATCCCTACTTTTGCAAAAGCTTGAGCAACATGAGGTAGAACAGGCAACACTTGTTCGTGATCCGCGGAAGGGTAAAGCTCCAGTGGTTTAAAGAGTTGAGGAATCAACAAACCACATATGGAGCAAACTGAAGATATGAGGAAACGACGAACCTCAGACCAGCGTCTTCGGCCGATTAGGCTGGCAAACAGCTGCACGACAGTACAGGTTTGTTGTACCCGACGGAAGTAGAAACTACCCAGTTGATCGAGCCGACCTCGGGCGAACTACTATCGATAGAAAAAGGGTACCTGGCCGAACCAAGTAGTCGAAGATACAGTCAAGAGGATACAAAGACAAGAGATTCGACCTTGAGGAACTAGTGGGCCAAGCAGACTTTCTATTCACGGAAGATAATGAAAGAAAAAATTCCTCCAAAGTTCAAGCTCCCCGCCATCAAACAATACGACAGCTCGACGGATCTCATCGATCACCTTGATGCATACCGCAAATGGATGGATATTTATGGTGTAACGGAGGCCATTAGGTATAAAGTTTTCTCCTTCACCCTAGGTGACTCGGCCAGAATTTGGTTTCGACAATTGGAGCGGGGTCAATTTCAAGCTTCAAAAGCCTAGGTAGGGCATTCGTGACCCAGTTTGTAGAGGGACGGAATTGAAGCCGACCAGTAGCCTACCTCCTGACCATAAAACAAAGAGAGATGGAGAGCCTTCACAACTATGTGGTTAGGTTCAATGAGGAGAAGCTATAGGTTGAAGGTCTTACTGATGCGGTGTCGTTACTGGCTTTCATGTCTAGCATCAAAGATGAGCACCTATCGTTTTCATTCGGAAAGAAGACCCCGAACATCTTTGCAGAAGTGTTGAGCCGAGCCCAGAAATATATGAGTGCTAGGGAATTCTTTCACTCAAAAAAGGAACCTGGAGGGAAACATACCGACCAGGAAAGAGAAAGGTATGGTGAGAAGCAACAGGGCTCGAGATGGGAAAAACGAGATCGAACTAGTAAGAAAGATCCGCCTCGAAAGTTCGAAAAATATACTTCAACTACAGTCCCACTCGAATAGGTGCTAATGGAGATCAAAGATCAAAGGTTGCTTAGGTGGTCAGAGAGGATGAAAGCACCTCCGAATAAAAGAAGCAATGGGCGATACTGCCTCTTCCACTAAGACCATGGGCGTGCCACACATGGTTGTTTTGATCTCAAAGAAGAGGTGGAAGGACTTATTCGGAGAGGATATGTCAAAGAGTATGTGGAAGATCCCAAAGCAACTCAAAACAGTGAGAATGACAACAAGTCCCCTGCTAGGAAAATCCGGACAATAATGGGAGGTTCAGTGGAAAAGGAGTCTGACAGGAAGAGGAAAGCAAGCGTACGAGAAGCTAGGACAGGGTTAGTGCATTATGAAGTCTACCACGTAAATTTTGCAGGAAAGCCCTCAAAAATCGAGTTTTCAGAGGATGAGACAACCCACCTCTTCCACCCACATAATGACGCATTGGTTATTGCCCTAAAAATAGCCAATACGAACATCGAATCTTGGTGGATTGGGGTAGCTCAACCAACATCATCTCATTGACAGCTTATAAGGCTATGGATTTAGGAGAAAGAGTGCTTAAGAGCGGCCCTACACCACTAGTGGGGTTTGGGGGAGAATGGGTCATCCCAGAAGGCAGAATAGAATTGCCGGTAACATTCGGAAGTGGGTCAAGGAGCATCACTAAAATAGTAGAATTCCTCGTCATCGACTACTCATCCTCCTATAATGCAATATTGGGGAGGCTGACCATAGACATGCTCAACGCAATACCCTCCACATACCACCAATCTATGAAGTTTCCAACATCTGGAGGTATAGGTGAGGTCAGGGGAGCAGTGGGTGTCGCGTGATTGCTACCACACCTCGTTAAGAGCCAACGACACAGGAATTATGACCTCTACCTCAGAATGATCACTGCTACTTTATCGACCAATAAAAATAGGGTTTAAGGTAGATGCAAATTTTTAAGGTTGTCTTTTGTTTTTTTTCTTCTCTTTCTTCAACCTAGGGTAATGTTGTTTGGTTCTGCATTTTTTGGTTCAATAAAATTTCTATTATCTACTTGAGCAACCACTGTCACTTCTTTCCATGAACTCCTCAAGTAGGGGGCACGATAATATATGGATTAACAGAATTTGGAAGGGACAATTAAGGATCTCGACTAGGGCCAAACCAAAAGTGGGCTACTTGGCCTAGCACCGTTAAAACACGAGCAAGGAGCCAAAAGCCAAATGATGACGAGACTAACGGGTGTAAAATCGCTGGCCACAACCAATAAGTTAGAAACCTATGAAAGTTAAAGGTAGGCAAAGTCGACTCCGCCAAAGTTAGAGCCTTAAGCCAATGATGATGCTTGAAGAGATTTAATTGATAATTCCGACATAACAAATTACCAACAAGGTAACATGAAAAACAACAACAGTAAAATAACAGACAGTTTTCCAAAACACGAAGCATCATGGACAACTTGACCCACATCGTCCCTACTTGTCGTCGTCGTCGTCCATATCGTCGAGGGCATCACATTCGGCACTAAAGCGCTCCTAGAGAAAGGAGTAATCGATGTCGGGGTGTTTGTTGGAGACTTGGCGGAGAGACCATGAGACGCCACATTCCATGGCAGCATTCTGCAAGGTGACATAGTCTTGGGTCTTCTTAAACTCCTCGGCCAGAAATTCGGAGTTGAAGAGTTGGGCGTTGGCCTCATCGAGCTTCCTCTGCAGATCGGCCAAGTTATCTCGGGATCTCCTCCTCTCTGCTTCCAGGTCATGCTGAGCATTCTCCAACAGGCTATTAGCCTAGTTTAAAGAAGCAAGAACCTGGTCCAATTCATCCCGAGGGGTGTAGTGGCGACTGAGATGGTTAATTTCATCCGCAATCCTACCCGAGAACACGACCATGCGATTAAAAACCTGCCAAAGCCAATAACGAACGTTAAACTAGATGCGACTTTAGATACCTATAGGTAACTGCAAGAGCTGACCTGATGGAGATCGCTAAGACAGGTATTAATGCTGTGCTGAAGGTTTGAGTAGTCAAAACTCGACCCACTCGACGACTCCCCAAGTCCTTCCCAAAGGCTAAATGCCCTCTCCAGATAAGCTACCCCGTCGACATCGGCATTATATGGGCCTTAAAAAGGAAAAGCCGACACATGAGGGGAAGACCCTAGGAGGCCACGAGAGAAGGACGGGGTGGATGTCCCTTGGAGTCGGGTGGAGTGGCGAGGTGCAGCAGGAGGCATCAAAGACCGAGCCTGATGCTGAGATAGGGGGTCATCCTCCGTCAAGTCAGTTATCTCGACATCTGAAGCCCGACTGGATCCGGCTCCCGAGCTCCAGACATTCCGTCGGCGTTCTCTCTCAAATAGGGAAGTGGCCCGTCCTGACATTTCTAGAAACAAGGTACAAGAATGAAAATCAACTGGGATGCAAATTTAAGATAGCTTCCGACAATTACCTGAAGGTCGACGAGGAGGAGCCAGGCCAAAGTTTACCAAGTTTTGCTTTTTTACCAAGTCCGGGTCCCACCGTTCGATGTCTAATAAATGAATGATAATATGATAGAAATTCAACACCTCGGTAGTGAGTTCACAGCTACGGGGAACTGTCAACGAAGAAAAAAGAGAGGGATTTTACAACGTGACATGAGAAAGTCCCGATACAGCTCGGAAATCTACTTATCTAACTCCCTACACTCTATTGGGACGGGGAAATGTAATCCACGGTCATCCTGGGCTAGCCAGTCACCGGCGACAAGGAACCACTCATCCTTCCAGTACTTTACCAAGGAAGGACCCATAATGAGAATTTGATTCCGCGAGCTAACGTAAAAATGAAAATTGTCATCGGGGCTATGTTTAAGAAAATAAAGTGACATGAAGGTGGCCGCAGTTAAAGGTTGGTCACCCCCGAGGTAATACCATAGAATGAAGCAACTAATCAACGTGGACCACCCGTTAGGGATGATCTGGGAAAGAGCTACTTGATTGAAAGCAAGAAAATTTTGAAGGAACAATGGCAAGGGTAGGTGGACACCAAATTTTAACATGACCGCATAAAATATGACCTCCCTAGGGTAGGATCTGTCAATACTCTCTCCAGGATTCGGGAGACGAAGACTAACAGAATCTGGAATGCGGTATTTTAAGCGAAGACGTGGTAATTCCCTTGCTGTAAATGTAGAGTTGTCTACCTAAGAAAGGCGATAGGACCTGGATTCGGAAGAGTTGTTAGATGACGTCCCGTCATCGGAGGTCGTCCATTCGAAATTCAGGTCGCTACCGGACGCCATGGAAACAGAAAAGGCAACAAAGAATGAGAGAAAATGAGAGGTTACCTCGAAGTGAAAGGGACGAATGAAATGTGAAGGAAGTTAAAGGGGTTTATATAGCCCCCCAAAAGTGAAGGAGCACGACTTGGACCGATGGTCTTTGACCATTGGACTGAGGACTGCTCGGCTACCAAGAGACCTGTGACCATGGTCACGGGTCTAGGCATGATGTGGGGGATCAATAATGCTAGGCTCGGTAGTCGAGGTGGGTTATCATCTTGGACACGAGCCCCAACATTGCTCGACTCAACGCCGAGGCAGGAGACCCTCTCCATCACGGGTCTGACCGAGATGCGACAACACAATGACAGATGAGATACCTCATTCACAGGTTTATCTAATATGGTGTGAACCAGAGATCAACAATGACAACCTTTTTATGACACGCTTAAAAATGTACTCTCGAAGTGACGAGACTAGAAGGCTGAAGTATATCACCTCGAGAGTAGGGGCAACTATTATGAGATAGAAAACGACAGATTAAAGACCGTATTAAGCCGAGGGAGGCGACCACGAAGGTTGACCCGGCCAGGCCCACACGTATTATGACCTAGTGTGCCCGACTATTGTGAGATGACCTAGGGTTGGAATTCGTGAAACCCTAGTGGGAATACGAACCATAAATAGGAGAGGGAGTCACCCATTGAAGGTAAGCTAAAATACACTCTAAGTACCTTGCTTGCTTAAGTGATTCTCATATAGCTAACTTTGACATCGGAGCTTGTGTGACAGAAGTCACACCGATTTAGGGTTGTTCGGTTTTACAGGTATCCGGTCCTTTGATCATCGAGTTTGGTGCGCATTTTGGAAAGAATCGGGAAGCCAAAATTCAAGCATCAACACTACCCATGCCAAAATCACTCTTAGACACGCCCTACAAATAAAACAAAATATTTACTTCTCAATATTCCATAGTTTCATATTATTTCATTATAAATAAAATATTTACTCCTATTGAAATTCTTATACATTCTTTCGTGTGTATGATTTTGTTTGCTTTTATGTGTACTAGATGGATTTAGATTTATACTTAAATTAAAAATTTGTTCAATTTAATGGTATCTTTTTCATTTTTTAGTACAACATGTCGGGGTGAAGATCAATTAACAATATCTAATGCATGGTTTTTAATTAGGATTTTTCCATAAATTATGTATCTCCATCATTATAATACAAAATTTTCATCAACATTTCTATATATGTCCATAAAGTTCAACGTAAATGATAACATTATTAAATTATATCATTAAAAATTTGATAAAATATAAAAAGAAATAATTTGTGAAACTTTCTTGCAAAACTATATAGAAAAACGAGATGTTTAACAAAATTATTTTAAATACCTTTTTAAAACATCGAGATGACTCGTTCCATTAACTTTTATCTTTACGTTTTAAACTCATCAATTATACTTATTAATTTTAACTATGCTTATGCAAGGATTTGCACAACATCTATCTAGCTCGAACCCGGTCCTTGCTCCAACCCGAATGCGAAGGGAAGACCTGGACAAGAGGGCAAAATCTCCGACGCTCAAGTCATTAAGCAGCTCGAACTCAATATTAAGTTCGAGGAGAAATTCGATACCTGATGGTGAAATGAGGCTCTCTATTTATAGGTTTAGGTTCCGACAGAGGCTACGACACGCGCTTATTTTGGTCGGACTTGAGGTCGGATGTGTCGGGTTCGAGAAGATCGAACTCGGACACTTTCCTGGAGATAATATGTTGGTTCCTTAATAGGAAACAACAATATTTCCATCTCAGAAGGATCCGAGATGGACCTCACTCAATTTGTTTCTCTGAATCTTCTTTAAGTGACGAGTCTCCATCCTCCATGTGGCAATGGGATATTTCATCCCCAAACATTGGCCCCCTCTCTCCCGGGTTCGATCTCGACTTGGCAGAGAAGTTTGTTATCCTAAAGGAAATTGATTCACGTGGTGACTTCCGAGGCCGTCATGATAAATTTTACCGTTGGGAAAACTCGAAAACGGAATCGGCGTTGGGTGCACGCTTGATTACCTCTGACGTTCAGAGTTCTTCCGATCTGAGACGTTCAATTTGGGACACGTATGCAGCTAGGATTGAATTTCGGGTTGCTATAAATACCCCCATGGTTCTGTTTCCGTTTTTTATGCTTTCTGAAATCTTGGAGTCCGACCTCATCAGATCGAAATCTTTAGGCCAGTCTCGTTCCTTCTCTTTTGTTAAGTTCTCTCTTTTATTTTCAAAGTCATGTCGACGTCTTCTAGTCCCTCGAGTTCAAATAATAGTAGTTCGTCTAGTGGGGTAGCTCGGAATCAGGACCCTTCGCCTAGAAGGGCCGATTCCGTAAGGGAGTTTGCTTATAGGTTATTCTCCGAGCTAGAGAAGGAGATAGATAATTTTAGGTTCTCAGAGGATGATGGGGTTGATAGCAATACTTCAACCTCGGGACAAAGTTTAGAATTCCTTTCCCAGATGCCTGAGAACTACCTCGGCCCCCTTCGTAGGAGATATAGCATTCTGAATGACATCATTGTTTCCCAAGGAAGGGGAACGAGTTGATAATCCACCTGAAGGGTGCATAACCCTTTACTTAAAAATGTTTGAGTATGGCTTCCGCCTTTTTGTCCACCCCTTGGCACATGAGTTTTTGTTTGGAACTGGACTAGCTCTTACGTAAGTGGTCCCAATGGATGGGGAGTCGTCTTTGACTTAGCCGTTTTATTATGGTTACAGTGTAAGGAGGTGGACGATCTGGACCTCCTCGGAGTTGACCAGCTTATGGGTTGCTTCGATGTTAAACGAATCTCTATGAAGCCAAAGAGGTATTACATGTGACTAGAAAGGGCGCGAGAGACATTCTGAATGGTCCGACCTCCATATAGAAATGGGTCGGAAAGTGGTTCTTCGCCTCTGGCACGTGCCTGGCTAGGAATGAGTCTGACCTGTCTTTCTTCAACGTCGCCTATAGGTTTGGAGCTTAGGTAAGGAGTAGAGTCTTTACTTGCTTTCAATTATTTCTCTTCATTGTTTAACCCGAAACTTTACCAAATTCAGTCGCTATAAGGCCGATCCGTCAACTTACCAAGCCGACTTTCAACGCTCTAAAGTTTTTCAAAGGTAGATTCAAGAGTGGTAAGCAGATCAACACGCTTATCATTGACAAGCTTCTCCTTTCCTCCGGACTGCTCGACTACAACTCTCTTCTAGCCCGCCCGAAGCTCGAAGACCTAACTTTGAGCTAGGTCAGTTGCCTGTTCTTATGCTTTACATCGGATGCTTTTTATCTTGTACTTAACTTACAGTTATTTTTCTTGCAGCCATGGTTTGCAGCTTCTCCCAGGATGTTCAGCGCAAATGCCTACGCGCTGGGCATGCTTCTAAGAGTAAATAGGCACCTAGCCCTGCTATTGCTGATCCTCCCACCGAGGTCGAGCTGGTTGAGGTCGGACACATAGCCGCTTCAACGCAGGAGGCGACTACGGCTGGAACCTCTCATGATCATAAGATCCTTGAAGTTTCTCCCCTTAGGGAGATTCAGAGGAAGGCTTCCCCCAAAAAGTCCAAGAAGAAGAAGCGCAAGACCCATCAGTCTGAGGATGAGGTGAGGGAAGTGCATGCTGGGGTGCGGGTCAGTCCTTTTGGGGACTTAGTTGACGACTCCGAGGCTAGGATGGGCAGTACCTCTGACATCAAGATGCGGTTTATGGTCGAGCCGTCTAATGCTGGTGTGAGGGAGAGG
>NW_019104525.1:570912-590934 GCF_001995035.1 Momordica charantia
AAGCTGCTCGGCACTTGGAGAATTTGAGGGGCGCGACTGTCGTGGCCAAGTGCCTTGAGAAGGAGAAGTTCGTGTTGATGAAGTAGAACGATGACCTCGAGTGCCTCCGAGACGACTGAAAGGCAAACTGAAGGCTCGCGATGCCGAGATGGCAGACCTAAAGGCCAAGCTTAGCAATGAAGTTCTCCTAGAGGAAGCGTTTTGCAAGCATCCTGACTTTGACGGGTTCGCCAAGCATTTCAGTGGCGCCGACTTTAGATTCCTGATGAAGGGAATCCAGGAAGTGGCCCCCGAGCTCTATCTCGCGCCATAAAGCTCAGGAATGCAGAGAAGTGGGCTTCAAGTCCCAATGGGACCCCTGGCCCTCAGGACTTCGTGGAACAGTGCTTGAAGAAGCTCGAATCCGACGCCGAGCTCAACGAAGGCGATGATGCAGATCCATCTTCTCAAGAAGTTTACGGGGCTCTCTTTCCAGCTGCTGGCGCGAATTCCTCCCAAGAGGCTGGGATGATGGACTCCCAAGAGATAGGCATCCTCGGGTCCCCTCAGATCGTACCTCGGAAGCAGCTGAGGCTTCTCTATGTTTTGTTCAAGCTTTTGTTATTTTCGCTTTTATCTTTCAATCTCTTGTACCTGGCCACAAGGCCTATATACCTCGGCCGAAACTCCACTTATTAATATCACTTGACATTTTGGACCACCTCTTGAAACTCACAAATTCTAAGATTTCGAATTTTCTTTCTTAGTCAGCATCTTACTTTGAACTTGTTAGTTCCAGAAACTCGAATTTTCTAAGTCTTAATTCACATCTCACCTCGAACTCATAGGTTCTTAAAGGTTCAAATTTTCTAAGTCTTAATTTACATCTCACCTCGAACTCGTAAGTTCAAAAGGTTCGAACTTTTCCAGTCTTAATTTACCTTTGGTCCGCATTTAATTTCACATCAAACTCACGCCCTTAGGAGACATGAAATTAAATAACACAGAGTCTAATACTGATATTGTTCCTTGAAAATTTTACAAGTCCGATTCATTTTTGGGCCATTTTAACATTTCAAGGGTAATATCTCTTCAAATGCTCTGTGTTCTATGGGTGCAAGAGTAACTTTCCTTCGAGATGGGCTAGCATATATGTCCCAGGTCGGACGGTGCCCTTGAATTCGAATGGCCCTCCCAGCTTGGTTCCAATGTATCGACATGCTTCTGCACTTTAGGAAGGACCAAGTGGCCAACCTGAAAATTCCGAGGTCGGACTCTCGAGTTGTAGTGCCTTGCCATTCGATTTTGATACTCTGCCAAATGCAGTTGGGCTGCTTCCCTCTTTTCATCGAGGAGGTCGAGGTTAAGAGGCAACTCTTCCTCGTTCCTGGCATGCTCGTAGTAGTCTATCCTCTCCGTCGGCATTCCAATTTCTACGGACACCACGACTTCGGAACCGAAAGCCATGGTGAAGGGAGTTTCGCCAGTGGACTCCCGAGGCGTAGTTCGGTAGGACCAAAGTACCTCAGGCAGCTCTTCGGCCCACCGTCCTTTCCTGGCGTTAAGCCATAGCTTAAGGCCGCATTTAATGATTTTATTCACCGCCTCCAATTGTCCATTGGCCTTGGGGTGAGTTAGGGACGAGTAGAGGTGACTAATTTTGAGCTTGCGGTAAAAGTCTTTCTACTTGGCATTGTCGAACTGCTTGCCGTTGTCAGTCACAACAGCGTTGGGTATGCCGAAGCGGCAGACCACGTTTGTCCAGATAAAGGTCGTGACTCTAGCCTCTGTGATTATCAAGAGTGCCTCGGCCTCGGCCCATTTGGTAAAGTAATCCATGGCTACAACAGCATATTTGGTTTGCCCCTTGCCCAATGGAAAGGGTCCAATTAGGTCAACTCCCCATTGTGCGAAGCGCCATGGAGTTAAGATCGATGTCAGCAGCTCTGGAGGTTGGTGGATGAAGTTCGCAAAACGCTGGCAGTTGTCACATGCTTTCACGAACTCTTTTGCGTCTTGATAAATCGTAGGCCAATAGTAACCCTGACGAACGACTTTGGCCGATAAGGACCTGGCCCTTGAGTGATTGCCGCAGACCCCTTCGTGAACTTCCCCAAGAACATAATTTCCATCCTCTTTGGAAATATACTTAAGGAGAGGCATGGAGAAGTCGTGTCGGTACAATGTCCCATCTCGGAGTATGTATCTAACTGCTCTCCGCACCATCTTTTTTGCTTCCTTCGGATCTGTTGGAATATTACCCTCCAGGAAGTCCCTGACCGGATCCATCCATGATGGACGGCGGGAGTCAATTTCCATCACGTCCGGCTCTAAAATGGAAGGGTTGTCCAAGATTTCCACCGGGACTGATCTCGCCAGATCGGTCTCGTAGGCTTACGCTAGCTTGGCCAAGGCATCGGTATTGGAGTTCTGTGACCTCGGAATCTGGCTAATTTCGTAGGATTGAAAATGGGCGAGGTGCGACTGGACCTTTCCCAGATATTTCTCCATCCAAGGATCTTTTGTCTGATACTCTTCTTTGATCTGATTCACTATCAGTTGAGAATCACTAAAAATTTGAAGGTGGCTAGCTCCGAGTCCTCTTGCCATGCGCAGTCCGCCCAATAGGTGTTCGTACTCGGCCTCATTGTTTGAGGTACGAAAATTGAAGCGAAGGGCATACTCAAAACGCATGCCATTCGGGGCGAACAGGAGCATGCCTGCTCCACAACCTTTTTCATTCGAAGAACCATCCACGTACATCATCCACAGCTGGTTGGACGCGGAGGTTTGAGCTTGTGGAAGAGTGAGTTCGGCTATGAAGTCTGCAACGTTTTGCCCCTTCACGGGCGTTCGAGGTTCGAACTAAATATCATACTCGCTCAGCTCCACAGCCTACTTCATTAAGCGGCCAGATGTCTCTGGCTTATGGAAAACTTGCTTCAAGGGCAAATTCGTGAGCACGGTCACGGTATGGGCTTGGAAGTACGGTCTTAGTCTTCATGACGCAGTGACTAAGGCGAGGGCCAGTTTCTCCATTTGAGGATATCTGGTCTCGGCCTCGGTCATGGCCTTGCTTGTGTAGTAAACGAGACTTTGCTGCACTCCATCCTGCTTGATTAAGGCCGAGCTGACTGCATTGACTGACACGGCCAAATACAAATGTAGCTTGTCTCCCAGTATGGGCTTCGCGAGAAGCGGTGCCGAGCTGAGGTAGCTTTTGAGTTATTTAAAAGCTACTCCACACTCTGCTGTCCACTCAAAAGGTCCCTTCTTTCTTAGGACTTTGAAGAAAGGGATGCACCTATCCGTGGACCTGGAGACGAACCTATTAAGGGCAGCAATTCTATCATTGAGGCATTGCAGCTGCTTAAGGGTCTTTGGGGCTTGAATCTCGAGCACGGCCCTTATCTTCTCCGGGTTGGCCTCTATCCCGCGGTTATTCACCATAAACCCGAGGAACTTGCCAGATGAAACCCCAAAGGCACACTTGGTAGTGTTTAATTTCATCCGGTACTTGCAGAAGACCCCAAATGCTTCTGTCAGATCGGCCAGGTGCGACCTGGACTGCTTACTCTTGACAAGCATATCGTCCACGTGGACCTCCATATTGAGTCCGATCTGGTTAGCGAACATTTTGTAACAGTACAGGCCTTGATCGGTTATGAACGAGGTGTGAACTTGGTCTGGTTCGTGCATCTTTATTTAGTTGTATTTGGAGTAGGCATCCATAAAAGTGAGCAGCTCGTGCTCGGCCGTAGCATCTACGAGCTGGTTGATCCTTGGCAGTGGGAAGCAATATTTTGGGCAAGCCTTATTAAGATTGGTGAAGTTTACACACATTCTCCACTTTCCGTTGGATTTTTTAACTAAGACAACGTTAGAGAGCCACTCAAGATAAAGAACCTCTTTTATATATTCAGCTTTCAGTAATTTATTTACTTCCTCAACAATTACATCGCTCCTCTCCCTATTTACAGGTCTTCTTTTTTGCTTAACAGGTCAGAACGATGGGTCAATGTTGAGGCAATGAACCATAATCTTCGGATCTATGCCCGACATGTCCTGATGAGATCACGCAAACACGTCCGAGTTCGCCTTAAGGAAGGAGATGAGTTCTTCTCTGTCCGCGGCCCCTAGCTTGGTGCCTATGCTCACTTTCTTCTCCGGGATGAGCAAAGGGACAAGCTCCAACTCCTCTGCGGGCGTAGTTATCTCTCGCGGGTTCGTTTGGGGCAGTTCGTCCTTGGAGGTCATAGTGGCTAGGCTGGAGAGATTCGTCTGTTCCTCCAAGGTGCAAACTGACGATCCCTTGAGTGTAGCAAGATAACATTCTCTGGATGTTTTCTGCTCTCCTCGTATCGTGCCAACTCCGTTTACCGTAGAATACTTCATGACTTGATGCAGAGTCGATGGGATGGCACGAAGTGAGTGAATTATAGGTCGTTCGAATATGGCATTGTAGGCTGACCTACCATCTATCACCACGAACTCGGTCATCTGGGTGACTTGAGTGTTTCCTTAACCGATTGTGATGGGAAGATCAATGCAACCCTCCGGAGTGACGGATTCTCCTGCGAATCCAATTAAAGGTGTTGGACTATTCTTCAGTTGTGCCCTGGTCCATCCTAACGCCAAATAAGTGTTGAGAGATAGAATGTTGGCTGAAGCACCTCCATGGACTAACACCCTTCTAACCTGCACATGGTCGATTAGTGGCGAAATCACCAAGGCGTCATCGTGGGGCAAATGCAGCCCCTCAAGATCAGAGTCGGAGAAGGAAATAGGGCAGGTCGGCTTCTGCTCCTGGATGATGCAAACTTCATGCTGAGCTTCCCCGGCTAGTTCATTCCGTTTATTTCCAGAGTAGCCCCCATTCGGGCCTCCGAATATGGTATTAATGATCGCATGTCGGTCATCCATCCTTGGTGGCGTCCTTGAACGTTTCCTCTCTTCTTCCTTTTCTGCGGAGCTAGAGCCCGGCTTACCAACATACTTCTTGAAGTAGCCATCCTGAATCAAGTCTTCAATCTGGCGCTTCAACTCCCAGCAGCTTGAGGTATCATGGCCGTGGTCGCGGTGGAAACGGTAGTACCTATCCTTGTTGCGCTTCTCTGGGTCTCCCCTAAGCTTATCAGGTCACTTGAGGAGCTTCTCCAATCCGTTTTCCTCGATGTTGGTGAGGATCTCGGAGATCGGAATGGTGGTTGGGGTGTACCTTTTATAAGGCCCTTTCGATTGGAGTCCGAGTCGGATCTCCTATAGTTAGATCGGCCCTGGGAGGGCTGAGAAGACGATCCCTTATCCTTGGACTTAGAATCAGACTTCCCTTTATCCTGGCCACTTGATTTTCTCTGGTGGGACCTCTTGTCTATCCGACCTAGCTTGGTTATGAGCAGCTCCTGCCCATCTTTGACCTTCTAGACCTTAAGCAAGACTTCGGCAAAGGTTGACGGTGCTTCTTTGCCCAGTTTAACCGTCCGAGTTTCGTCGACCAGGCCAGAAAGGAAGTAGCACATGGCCGAGTTGTCAGAGTAGTGCACGACCTTAAGTTGCTCCTCTTGGAAGCGGGTCACGTACTTTCTCAAAGTCTCGCCTTCTTTCTATCGGATGGTGGTGAGGTGGGTGGCAGTCTTTCTGTCGTAATGCCGAGAAGAGAATTGGCTAATAAACTCTTTCGTTAGCTGACTATAGGTCGAGATCGACCTTGCCGACAGCCTTCTGTACCAGAGTCGAGCGCTCCCCGTGAGAGCAATCTGAAAGGCTCGACACTTGATAGCGTCGGATGCTGCTTGGAAGTCCATAAGGCCCTCAAAGACGTCTACGTAGTCCTTTGGGTCCTTAGACCCGTCATAGAGCTTCATGGCTGGCGTTTTGAACTTCAAAGGGATTGGGGCCTCCAATACGTCCGAGGTGAATGGCAATTCATCCATCTCACCATCATCGAACGGGCTTTCCTTCTTTTCGTACTTAGCCTTAAGTGCCTCGACTTCTTCGTTAAATCTGTGTTTCATCAGGTCAAACTCTTCCCTTGTAATTACGGCCTCTAGCGTTAACGATGTGTATTATAACTGGGCCTTGAGGTCGGAGTTAGAGTATTTTCTAGAGCAGGATGGAGAGATCCCTGGGCCCCGTGAGACCTTCCTCTTTTTATCGACAAGGTGCTTCTGAAGGTCGTGATCCCTCATACTATAATCAATCCCTTCGTTTTCGGCAGCAGGCTCATAATCATCTGGGTGGATGGGTGGATCCAAGTCATCTCCATCCTCTGGCAGGTCGTCTGCCTCGCCTGGGACCTTGGAATGGGACCTAGTTCGGTTTGCCCTCATCATCTCATTGTATGTTTCCTCCATGGTATGCACTCAGTTGCGCATATCATCTAACTCTCGTTGGAGGGTGGTGAGGACCTGAGCAGTAGGTGCGACCCTTCGCGAGATCTTTTTCGAGGTCCCAGCTCGACCAGGTTGGTCTACTAGGCCTTGGATGTGCCGGAGGCAGGACGGTATTTACGTTGCAGGTGGACCTCCGAGGTGGCTCCACATCCTGCCTGGCTCTGGCCTGATCTTCGGTCGCTTTGGCGTCTAGCTCGCGCTGAGCGCCGTTGTTTTCGTTCAAGGCTCTCCGTTCTGCCGTGTTTGTAGATTCTGTCGGCTGAACCATCTCGGATCAGATTATTCTAATTACTGGGACAACTTGTAATGTCCCCCCCACAGACAGCACCAAATGTTTATACAAGGATTTGCACAACGTCTAACTAGCTCGAACTTGGTACTTGCTCCGACCCGAAATGCGAAGGGAAGACCTGCATAAGAAGGCAAAATCTCCGACGCTCAAGTTAGTAAGCAGCTCGGACTCAATATTAAGTTCGAGGAGAAATTCGATACCTAATGGTTAAATGAGGCCCTCTATTTATAAGTTTAGGTTCCGCAGGGGCTACGACAGGTGGTTACCTTGGTCAGACTTGAGGTCGGATGTGTCGGGTTTGAGCAGATCGAACTCGGACACTTTCCTGGAGATAATAGGTTGGTTCCTTAATAGGAAACGRCAATATTTCAATCTCGGAAGGATCCAAGATGGAGCTCACTCAATTTGTTTCTCTAAATCTTCTTTGAGTGACGAGTCTCCGTCCTCCACGTGGCAATGAGATATTCCATCCCCAAACAAACTATTTGAGTTCACAGCTTGCATAAGAGGTATACTGACCACTATTAAATGTCAACTAAAATGATGTATGTTAGTATATATCGGCCGTCAATAAAAATTATTATCCATAAATAAAAAAAGAAATATTTATAGTTATTGGCCATCAACTGTGTTATGTTTTAGTTGACGGCTAACCTCGTCAATATTTATTGTTCTATTGACGATTTTTAGCCGTCAATAAAAGAGAAATATTGACGGTTGAAACCGTCAAATATGTTAATAACACCAAAGCAAGGAGAAACGAAATAGTATGGGATTGACGTCAACAAAAATATAAAAGTTAATGATACATACAACTTTTGAAATCCTTATTTGTGGATGTGGAAATTTGCAAGAAAAATTACCGGTTTTAGAATTTAAAATATAAAAAAGTTTAATAATTATATAGATTTTTAAAAATTTATTAGTATAAATAATTAGTTTTAAAAAATATTTTAAAATTTTATTCACAATTTAGTAAATACGTCAAGAAAATATATATTAATTATTTAAAAAATGGAATGGGGATAAGGTTGGGACATGCATTTCCTATTCGAAGACTCACCGTGAATGAATTTTTGTCATTACTAATGTAGAGACATGAAAATACAAGTTTAGAGGGATGAAAATAAACTTTTGAAATAGAAAGATAAAGAAAAAGATTTATAAAAATCAAATTTAGTTAAAGAAAAATTAAAAGACAAAAAAGAGTAAAGTTTAGAGGAAAAGATATGTTAAAGAAAAAAGAAAGAAATTAGAAAAAGAAAGACAAATGATAGTGAGAAAAAATATAAAGATAAAAACAAGAATTGAAATATAATTTTTTAAAGAAAATAAATAAATACAAAGAAAAATAAAAGTTATATTCAAAGAAATTAAACCAGAAAAGAAAATATAATTTTTAGAAAAAAATAGATTAAGAAGAGAAGAAAAGTTAAAAACACGAAATTTTAGAGAAAGAAAAGTTCAGAAAAAAAAATTAAATTTTTAGAGAGACCAGTGAGCATGTTGGAAAAATTATATAAAGATCTATGAAAATCTCGTAGAGAGATAAATAATAATAAATATTTAAAATAATAAAATTTTAGAAAGTTAAAATAAGTTTTTTAGAGATATATTTATGAGAAAAATTAGAAAGAACTTTTTTAAAGCGAAATATGTAATAAACAATTGTGTGTCAGCAGAAAAAATGAGATTCCAACCAAAAAAAATCAATGTTTAAAAACTACCATATATATATAATTTTTGAATTTTACATAGAATTTCAAAATCATTTTAAAAAAAAATAAAGAAAGAAAATTGAATTAGTTATCTAAACATTTATTATTAAAATCTAAAAATCAAAACAAAACATAGACAAAAAATAAGTTATCAAACTGGTCCAGAATAATTAAAATTTTCGTTAGCATTTCATCATCATTTTCGACCGCAGATTTAGCTAAGGCTGAGGAGTTTGAGCTCCCATCAACAAATTGATATCAAAATATATAATAAACTAATATCAATATGTATCAATGCTTTCAAATTTCAAAAGAGGAATTCAAATATCAAATTAATTTTTTTTTCATGATTTTTAATCCATTTCTATATATAATTTTCATAATTTTTTTAAAAAAATTTCATCTATGTTTCCGTATAATGAGAATCTCAATATTTCTATGAACATCGATATTTTAATTGATCTTAATCACCTAAGCTATGTTTAGATTGGCTAGATATATACATTAATATTAATATGTAGCAAATTTAAATATTGAAATTCAAATTTCAAATTGAAAAAAAAAATATTGTTATAAAAGAGAAAAAAATTACTTCTTATTTCAAATTCTTCCCACATTAATACACGGTATTTTAACTGTACATGACCTAAGCTCCTAAAGTTAGGACAAATATTTATTTGAAAGAAATTATTAATATACAATATAGATTAATTTTATTGTATATGCATGATTTCTTTTATAATATTTTATATTAACAAATTAAATGATAAATAATTACTAATTAAAATGGTATAAAAATGTATGAATTTATAAAAAAAAAATCACACGAACTAAAAGAATGTTTGTATGATAAATTTTATTATAAGAAAATTTGTTGGTGGTATAAATAAGAGAGAAACCCTAAAATTGTAAAAGAATAAAAAAAAAAAAATATCACAATGCCTTCAAATTTCAAAATTGAAATTGAAATTTCGTTTTTCAAAAAGAAGATTTTATAAAAGATAAAAAGAATTACTAATAATATTTAAAACTCTCTCAAAACCTATAAATACTTTAAGGTTTATACCCTTTTTTTAGCAGATGAAATCATTTAAGCTTCGAAAATCTTGGTCCAAGAACTTCCAAAACCTAAAGCGACAAAAACAACCAATTTTCTTCTTTAGAGATGGCAATGGCTATGGCTATTGCTGCCGCTCTTGATTCTATAGGAATGATCGGTAACATTCATTCTTTGATAGTAGGCTACAATTTTGAACCTTCTGATCAGAGTCTACTCGAAGATTTTCTCTTTAATAAGATCTACGGATACGAATATCTTCAAGGTGTTGTGTTCGATTGTGATCTCTACGGCCATAGTGAACCTTGGGAAATTTGGGAATCTTTTGGCGGTGTTGACGACGAAGATCTTTATTTCTTCACTAAGCTCAAGAGGTCAACGAACAACTCTGGACAATTGTCATCTCATATCACTCGAAAGATTGGTTTGGGCGGTGGCTGTTGGAGCGGCGAGAATTCGCCCGACTTTATTTTTTCAACTAAATACCAAAGAGACTTCGGCTATTGCAAGCGTTTTAGGTATATGATCTACTTAGAACCAATGTTATTGTTTAAAATCTTCTTGATTTTGTAAGTTATAAGTTTTAATCCCAACTCAAGATAATATAGGGTCAAAGGCCAAAATTTATTTTTATAAAGAAATATTAATGTAATTAAGTCAAATATATTTAATTTGACGAGGGACCTTTTAATTTCGAAAAGGGATCCTAAATTTAATTTAATTTAATTTCGAGAAATAATTCCGATCATGGCCAAATATTATTAAAAAATAAATTTTATTTTATGAATAATTGTGTTCCATGGCCGCGACATCGAAGAGAGAACAAAATCTTAAAAAAAAAAAAGCCTAAAATTATTAAATATTTACTGGCATTATTTTGATTCTTTTTCTTCATAAACCTTATTATACTTTGGTATGGATACATAATTTTATTCATTATATTTAATTTAGTGTTGCATTTTTTTAAACGATTGTTTAAAATATTGTAGAATTAATTTGAAAGTTAAATGGATTTTGACCGTTGTTATTTAGTGAAATTTTATGAATTAAAAATAAATAATATTTTATTAATTTCAGGTACGAGAACGATCGACTACCAGAACACCATGCTGAATGGATCATGCACGAATATAGCCTGCATGAGGATTGCATACTCGAAGGTGCAGATCCTAATTATGTTCTGTGCCGGATTAGAAAAAACGAAAGGCATAACAAGAAAGGAAAGAAAAGATGTTATTCTGAGACGTCGCAACCTGTTGAACAAACAGCCATGACACCCAAGACGATCTACAAGTTGCCTTGCAGGCGAAAGAAAACCACCAACCAAGGTACTCTTGATGTGCCTTGTATTCCTGTCAACCAAGATACTAGCGAGGTGCCTTGGATTCCTGCCAACCAAGATACTAGCGATGTGCTTTCGATTCCTGAGATGGCCACCAACAAAGATACTAGCAATGTGCCTTGGATTCGTGAGATAACCACCAACCAAAATGCAAGCGATGTGCCTTGGATACCTGAGATGACCACCAACCAAGATAATAGCAATGTGCCTTCGGTTCCTGAGATGACCAACCAAGATACTAGTGATGTCCTTTGGGTGCCTAAGACGTCTACTCATGAGGACATGAGTGATGTGTTTTTCTTGCCTCAGATAGCCAACTATGAGGACATGATTGATGTATTTGACTTGCCTGCTACGCCCATTGGTCATGATCATATTAGTGATGTGCCTAACATGCCTACGAATACCACCAACGAAGGTACTAGTAGCGCGTCCTTACCTGAGATGACTACCAACGAAGGTACGAGCGACATATCTTACTTACTTGAGATGACAACCACCAACGAGGGTGCAAGTGATGTGTTTTATGGGTCTGATACGACCACAAACCAAGAAGCTAATAACATGTCCGAGATGATTGTAGACAAAGAAACTGTTATCGAGAAATGGAAAGCTCATCTAAATATTGACAGTTTAGATGATTTAGTTGATTTTTAGTAGCTCTTTTGTACGGAAAATTACGGGATCGGATTGATTGATGAAGGTGCTAAGAATGTGCCAACCTAGTTGGGATGTTCGAGTGCACCACCTACTTGCTCCTATCGTCACCG
Source organism: Momordica charantia (assembly GCF_001995035.1). Next base: position 582,463 of record NW_019104525.1, read on the forward strand.
TACAATATCGTCAGGTAATTACTCCATTTCACAGTAATCGATCAGTAGTCTGCACTTTTCTTTTTGTTGTTTTTCTTTCATCTTAATTGTAGTTTTAAAGTTTGGACAAATTTTCTTTCCGTTTTGATCTGCTGAACATATTCAAATCTGTTTTTGAGACACAATAAGTTTAGTGCATAATTTATTTATATAAATTTTGAACAGTTTGATTTTGAATCCTAACGAAATTTGTTTTGTGGTAATTTTATTCATTTGCTCAGTAAGAATATGTGCAGGTATTTAATGTCATCTCTTTCAGCCGCTTCTTCTCCCAACTGTAAGCTCTCTCCTACCTTCCCCACCATCTTCTAATTTCTTTTTGCAACTTCTATTTTTAATTAAATTTCTAATTTTCTTTTGCAACTTCTATTTTTAATTAAATTACAAATTTAGCCTTGAATTTTGAGAATTATATCTAATAAAATTGTAAATAGTAAATTTCTGTAGAGTTTTCAATTAGACACACAATAATTGAAAACTTGAAAATTTCTATTTTTAATTAAATTACAAATTTAGCCTTGAATTTTGAGAATTATATCTAATAAAATTGTAAATAGTAAATTTCTGTAGAGTTTTCAATTAGACACACAATAATTGAAAACTTGAAAATTAGACACAAGTGTAAGTTGAGCTAACTATTATGGGCGGTTAAAATTCAAAATTCTATTAGACACAACTTGAATGTTAAAACATCAAACTTATATTTTAACCTTTGTTTTTCATCTTCCAATATTGTTTTCACTATTTCTCAAGAATCTTAAAGGTATTTATGCATAAGCAATGTAGACTAACATTTTGTAAAATCATTAAAAACAAGGCAGTGAAAGACTTCAAGCCAGATCCCTACATCGCAACCGTTCTAAACTGCATGTTCTAGATCTTCTACGGAATGTCATTTTTCCATGCTAACAGTGTTTTGGTGGTCATCATTAATGACATTGGCCTTGTTGTCGAACTTGCATATCTAGCCATTTTCGTCTTCTTTGCTGATAACAAAGGACGGGTAAGTTATTTTTTCCTTTGCTAATATTTTTGCTTCAAAATTAGGAAAATTGTATCGAGTTATTAATTAGAAAAATTCCTCGAATTTCTCGTATTAATGTGTGTTCATGCTTAACTAGATCTTATTTCAAAAGAATGTCGGTGTTTTATCTCCAGATTGAAGTCATATTCGTGGCCATTGTCGTTGTCATAACCATGCTAGTTTTTGCACCAAAAACCAAAAATAGATCACTGATGGTTGGAATAATTTGTGACTTCTTCAACATCACGATGTATGTTTCCTCTCTTACCATCATGGTGAGTAAATTTCAATCAACTTATTTATGATCCAATTTAATTACTTTTACTTTTTTTTCTTAGTAGTTATTCCAACCTATAATATTATATATTTCAACTAAAAAGGGTGAACGACAAAGTGTAAAGTATATGTCATTTACCCTTTCTTTGGCCAACTTTCTCAATGGCGTAGCATCTAGACAGCTCACGTACTTACCAAATTTGATATTTATATGTTGGTATGTGTACTCTCCACTTCTAACACAAATTTAAGCTATCATTAAAAAAAAAAAAATCAATATTTCCTACATTTTTTTATTTTTAAGTCTTGAAAGTTTGATATTTTTATCAATATTTACCAATGTTCTAATTGAAATTTTGCAGATAAGCAACGGTGTTGGGACAATTTAGATGATCTAGTTGATTTTTAGTAGCTATTTTGTACGAAGAATTATGGGAAAGGATATATTGATGATGGTGCTAAGAATGTGTCAACCTAGTTGGGATATTCGAGTGTACCACCTACATGCTCCTATCACCGAGCTTCCTCATTTTTTTTCTTATACATATGTAGACATAACTTTTTACTGATGGATATGAAAGAAAATTATTGTTATGATGAAGTAGTATATATTTTGTATATTTATTAAGCCTTATTTCTTCACAGCTGTTGAATGTAAGAAAAAATTCCTTGAATATCCTCCACTATAATGCACTAAATTTAGCCATAAAGATGCAAAAATATAACTATAGGTAGACATGGCGCCCTCCATTTGATATTCTATTTTCTCATCGCTCTTTCGATCTCATAATTCAATTACAAATTAGCCATCAACTTTGAGAGTTATATCTTATAAATTTTAATTTATTTTTAAATGTATTTAGTAAGCCTTTTTACCTGGGTCCTTGAAAGTTAATAAAATATTTAACAAGTCAAAGATTTATTAGACAAGAAAAATAAAAACTTGAAAATTAAGGCCCTGTTTGCATTTGGATTTTGGTTATTGGTTTTGAGTTTTTAAAAAACAGGCCTGTTACAAAATTAGTTTTCAAAAACAGTTTTTGTTTTTCAAAATCGGATTTTTTCTTCTACTACTCAAATTTTTTTTCTTTTTCATATTTATCTCTAAAAAATTTATTTCTCACTCTATTTTTTTTATTTCTAAATTCCTCAACTTTATTTTCCTCACTAAAATTTTCATATTTTGAATATTTATTATTATTTGTCTCTCTCCAAATTTTTTTGTATTTTTTTTCTAACAGACCAGTTTTATTTCTGTCTCTAAAAATTTAATATTTTTCCTAATTTTTTTCTCTCTAAAAATTCATCTTTTATAACTTTACTTTCTCTTCGTAATCTATTTTTTCCTCTGAAAATTATATTTTATTTTCTCATTCAATTTTGTTTCGCTGTAACTTTTATTTACCTTTGTATTTATTTATTTTCTCTAAAAAAAATCATATTTTGAATCTTGTTTTTATCTCTAAATTTGTTTCCATTACAATTTTTCTCTTTCTTTATGATTTTTTTTTTCTTTAACATATCTTTTCCTCTCGACTTTACTTTTTTCTCTACAATTTTTCTTTTTCGTCTTTTAACTTTTCTTTCACTATTTTTTTCTAAATCTTTTTATTTATCTCTCTAAAATTTATCTTCCAAAAATTTATTTACATCTCTCTAAACTTGTATTTTCATGTCTCTACATTAGGGGGAAGACAAAAATTTTTGTAGGGTCGGGTCCCAAAAATAGGAAATGCATGTCCCGACCCTGTCCCCGAATCCATTTTTTAAATAATTAATATATAGTTTACATTTTTTATACTTAAATATAAAAATAATTAAAAACAAATAAATTAGAGACCTGTTAGACACTTTTTAAAGTTAAATAATCACCTATTAAACCCGACCATAAGTTGAATGAACTATTATTTAAAATTTAAGCAAAGTCCAAAAACCTTTTAATTTAATCTTTATTTTCCATTATCTTTCAATATTGTTTTCAATATTTCTCAAGAATCTTAAAAGTATTTATGCACTCAACATTTTGCAAGCCAAACCCTTAAAAAAAAAAGAAAAAAAAAAGCTAAAAAGAGGCTTAAAAATCTCTCAACTCTCCTACTCTCTCAATCCCTTACAATTGGATCCCACAATCCGAATTCTCGACCGAGAGATTTAGCGTGGAAGATCAAGTAGTGTTTTGTCTCATTGGGATTACACGAAAAAGATGTTGGATCGGTATGGCAACCCTAGAGGGGGTGAATAAGGTTTAATTAACAAAATATAAACTTTTTAATAAATGGGCCCAATTTAAACAAAAATAATACACTTTTTGAGATATGCAATTTTAACAAAGTAAGATAAAATAAATTCTAAGGCAAACAAGAGAAATTTAAAACAAACAATAAAATTCTAAGATTAAATGCAAAAATAAATAAGAGAGAGGGTTAGAGAAATTTGACACCRGGAATTTTTATAGTGGTTCGGCACAACTGTCCTACTCCACTTCCCAAGCACCTCTTGGGTTGTAAATTGAAAWTTTGACTCTTTCCACGGTAGGAGTCAAACCGGTACACTGCTCTTCACAAGAGCAAAGACGATCCTCTCCACGGTGAGGATCACACCGTTACAATGAGTTGAAGATTTTGAAACACACACTTACAAACTCTCAAATAGAGTAAATATACAAATTTAAGCTCACAAAAATTTCAATCCTCACAACAATAAAATTTCTCTCACAAATAAGATGGAAAGAAAAATTGTGAACTTGGAGAGATTAGCAAAATGAGAATTTTGAAGTTATGGAGGATTGAGAATAAGAGAATTGTTGTGTAATTGTGAATGGGAAGTTTAGTTTAAATAGAGGGAAAAAATGGTAAAAAAATCAAGTTTAATTTTAAACCATTAGATTTTAATCATTAAGAATGAAGGGTTGAGATAATTTTGAAAAAAAAAATTAAGAATAATATATATATATATATATATATATATATATGATAAAATAAAATGAAATATATATATATATATATAAAAAGAGATGTGACAAGTTAATGTGAAGCAACCGAATTTTGCTTTTTACTAAACCAAGAAACTAAGGAACTACTCAGAAATTGGCAAGTCCCACTAGTATTCTTTCGGTCAAGTAAACTACCCGCAAAATCCGCATCGGAATATCCTACCAAATTAAATTCAACATTTCTAGGATACCACAAGCCTAAATTAATAGTTCCAAGCAAATATTTAAAAATTCTTTTAACGGCATGCACATGAGATTCTTTAGGACAAGATTGAAATCTAGCACAAACACATACACTTAACATAATATCGGGTCTACTAGCGATTAAATAAAGTAAAGAGCCAATCATACCTCGATAAGTCTTTACATCCACACATTTACCTTTCTCATCCTTGTCAAGCTTAGTCGATGTGCTCATAGGAGTTTTGGCAATTTTACCTTCATTGAATTTGAACCTTTTGAGCAAATCCCTTGTGTATTTCTCTTGACTTATGAAGATACCATCATTGAGTTGTTTGATTTGGAGTCAAAGAAAGAAGCTAAGTTCTCTTATCATACTCATTTCAAACTCATTATGCATGCATTTAGAAAATTCTTCACACATAGAAGGATTAGTAGAACCAAAAATAATATCATCCACATATATTTGCACTAGAAGCATATCATGTTCTTTAGACTTAATAAAGAGAGTAGTGTCAATTTTACCCATTTTAAAACCATTCTCAATAAGAAAATTACTAAGTCTATCATACCAAGCTCTTGGAGCTTGTTTTAAACCATAAAGAGCCTTTTTCAACTTAAAAACATGATTTGGAAAATCAAAACTTTCAAATCCCGGAGGTTGTTCCACATAAACTTCTTCCATAATATAACCATTTAAAAAAGCATTTTTCACATCCATTTGGTACAAAATAAAATTCTTATAAGAAGCAACAGCAAGTAACATTCTAATGACTTCTAATCTAGCAACGGGTGCAAAAGTTTCCTCATAATCTATTCCTTCTTCTTGACAATAACCTTGAGCTACAAGTCTAGCTTTATTTCTAATGATATTTCCATTTTCATCTATTTTATTTCTAAAGACCCATTTAGTCCCAATTATAGAAGCATTAGAAGGCCTAKGGACTAATTCCCAAACTTTGTTTCTTTCAAATTGATTTAATTCTTCTTGCATAGCTAAAATCCAAAATTCATCACTTTCGGCATCTTTAAAACTTTTTGGTTCAATTTGAGAAACAAAAGCAATGTTATTAAACATATTAAGGGAAGAACGAGTTTTCACACCTTGTTCGGGATCACCAAGAATTAAATCCTTAGGATGGGATGGAGCATACTTCCACTCCTTAGGCATGGATGAAAAACCGTCCACCTTATTTTCGTTGATGCTCACTTCTTGCTTACTTGAAGYAATCTCTTTGCTTTTGTCACTAATAAGTAAATCTCCAAAATTTCTTTCTAAGGAATCACTACAAAAAGAATCATTAGAAACAACATTGCAAGATTCGTCAAATACCACATGCATAGATTCCTCAACTATCAAAGTTCTTTTATTGAAAACTCTATAAGCTTTACTAGTAGAAGAATTACCAAGGAAAATACCAACATCCGTCTTAGAATCAAATTTTCCAAGCTTTTCTTTGTTATTCAAAATGAAACATTTGCAACCAAAAACTTTGAAGTACCCAATATTTGGAATTTTGTTATGCCAAAGTTCATAAGGAGTTTTATCTAAAGAAGGTCTAATTAAAACTCTATTTAAAACATAACAAGCGGTATTAACGGCCTCCGCCCAAAAATAAGAAGGTAAACCATACTCATGTAACATTGACCTAGAAAATTCTTGCAAAGTACGATTTTTCCTTTCAACCACACCGTTTTGTTGAGGAGTTCTTGAAGTGGAGAAGTTATGAGAAAATTCATTTTCTTCACAAAAATTTTCAAAAGCATTACTATCAAATTCTCCTCCATGATCACTCCTAATTTTAGAAATCAAAAATCCTTTTTCATTTTGAACTCTTTTGGCAAAACTAGAAAAACTTTTCAAAGCATCATTCTTATGTTTTAGCATCAAAACCCAAGTAAATCTTGAAAAATCATCAACTAACACAAAGGCATAATAGTTTCCTCCAAAACTAGCAATTCTAGAAGGGCCAAATAAGTTCATATGTAATAGTTTTAGGAATCTTGTAGTAGAGATGATATTTTTAGATTTGAAAAAAGACTTGGTTTGCTTACCCATTTGACAAYCATCACAAACTTTATCCTTTTCAAATTTAAACTTGGGAAGACCTCTAACCAAGAATCTTGGAAATATTTGAAATYAAGTACATGCTAGCATGTCCTAGTCTTCTATGCCATAACGAAGAATCATCATGCAAGACCGATAAACATTTATCACTAATAGGGCAATCATTCAAATCAATAGTATACACATTTTCATCTCTATTTCCAACAAATAAAACTTTTYWATCACTAGCATTTTCAATGATGCAATTCTTTTTATCAAACACAACTCTAAATCCTTTATCACACAATTGACTAATACTAAGTAAATCATGCTTTAAACCATCAACCAAAAGTACATCTTCAATCAAAATAAAAGATTCATTACCTATACTACCCTTACCTATTATTTTACCTTTCTTGTTATTACCAAAGGTTACAAAACCTCTATCCTTTTTGGAGAAAGTGACAAACTTGGATTGGTCTCCCGTCATGTGCCTTGAGCAACCACTATCCAAGTACCACTTACTTTTCTTGGAAGCTTTCAAACAAACCTATAAACACAAAAATTTAAATTTGATCATTTGGTACCCATACTTGTTTCGGTCCTAGAAGGTTAGCATTAACAAACTTGGGGATCCATTTCATTTTTGCATTTTTATTGAAAGCATCAGATTTAGACAAGTAACAAGAATAAGATTTATGTCCATACTTGCCACATGAAAAACAAACAACATTATGCAATGAATTATCTTTTACAACAAATTTATGCATTTTACTTTTCTTGGAGCATTGTGAAACTTTGCTCTTTGAGAAAAATTTCTTCTAGTAGTTTGAGCATATTTTAATTTAAAGCACTTAGATCTTATATGACCTTCAACACCACAATAATGACATATAGGCACAAAGTTAATTTTAGTATGTTTAGATACAACTTTAGGAGCAACAAACTTAGGCATATTAGGGGATGCTTTAACAAAGATAGTTTTAGAACTTGAGGGAGTAGAGCATTCATCAATATAGCCTAAACCTCTTTTATCACCGTAAGGTTTACCTACTTCAATAATCTTGTCCAACCTTTGAGCACCTATTGTTAACTTTTTAATAGAATCTTTAGCCTTATCAAGTTCCACTAAAGCATTTGATTTATTTTTCTTAAGAAATTTAATCAAATTATCTTTTTCACAACCATCATGCTCAAGAAATCTAATTTTATCAAGTAATGCATTTTTCTCATCACAATCAAGACATGCTTATCACAAGAGATATTTACAACATCATGCTCATTTTTCTTTAAGCAAGCAATATCATCAAGTAAAGACTTATTTTCACTAGTTAAGACATTGTATTTCTTTTTAAGCATAACATATTTAGAACCAAGCTTTTCTAAATCATTTTGCATATTCTCAAAAGCTTCAAACAACTCATCATAAGAAAGGGGATCAAGAGTTACCTCATCATCTTGTTCATCCTCCTTGTCACTATAAGCCATGAAGCAAAAGTTGGCCACTTCTTCATTCTCACTTTCACTTCCACTTTCATCACTATCATCCCAAGTAGCCTTCATTGCTTTCTTCTTGGATTTCTTTGATGATTTAAGAAGAAGACAATCAGTTCTAATATGACCCGGTTTTTTGCATTCATAACAAATTACCTCATCCTTTTTGCTCTTTTCACTTTTTGACTCTTTTTTGTTGGAGAAATTCTTCTTGAATTGTTTCTTTCTCTTGATGAAATTTTTATATTTACGTGAGAGATAGGCCACATCATCTTCATCAAGGGCATTCTCACCTTCGGAGTCAACTTCCAAGGTGATGGCCTTTAATGCTATGCTCTTCTCTTTCTTTTTCTTCTCATCCTCCATGTTTTTCTTGATCTTTATCTCATGCGTCATCAACGAACCAATGAGTTCGTCCAT
>NW_019104525.1:598007-612425 GCF_001995035.1 Momordica charantia
CGATTTAACCGAAGATATAATGTTGATCACAAAATGACCAAGCTTCCAAGCTCAGATCGGACAGAATGATGACCTTGAGGATGAGCTGAATTTTGCTAAGCAGAAGACCGGTAAGAGAAAACACTCCGACGCCCAAGTCAGGAAGAATTCGAGTTGTATTAGAGAGAAAATACAGTGTTAACGTACCTTTGATAGAGGCAAATGATTTCTATATATAGGCAGGGTCTGTAACAGGATTCCTGATAACGCCTCAACGGCGATTTAAGGTAAGCTTGAATCACGACATGCTATCGTGGAGTTTATTGGAATATGAGGCCAAGCGAGACACATTTAGGTCAGTTCGAACAAAGAATGGGAACGGGACCAAAGGAAATCTTGGTCGGATCGGTCATAACGGCACCGGCTCGGAAGACAGTCAAAATACCTAGGTGATAAAACTTGGCTTCACAAACTTAATGACACGCGTGTTTTTCTCTTCCAATAAGGATGTGCCACGTGCGAGGTAGAAAACTACCTCTAACATATAATTTCCCAAAAAAAAGGCTTGAAGGGATTTGATTTACTTGAAAGCTCTTTACCTAAGTGCAGGGTTTAGAGATTCTTTTAAACTTGCTAAGTGCATGAGATATGCACTTGACGCATGACGATAAGACTAACACCACGTGTTCATGCTAATGCGAACTTCCAATGGCAGTATGGAGTACTTATCGTAGCGAAATTCTGACATCCGAGTGAGAGGTTAGACCAATCCAATTCATCCTAACAAACCGACACTACACTACGTAGGTATCTGTGCAGGTGAGGTGCGGTCGGTCCTAAAAACGCCCGTAATGGAGTGAGGAGTCAACGACTGGAATGCCCAGAGATCATAAAGAATGAGATATGAATAGAGGTGATGTAAAGCTGTACTGATATTAAATTGCGTCAGCTTGTAAACTAAAAAGCTCCTGCCAGAAATAGCTAATGAAGATCGGGAACCCTGTCACTGACAATTGAGTGTAGCCTATCAAGTAGCTCTAACTCTAAAGGCCGAGGAAAAACAAAAGGGATTTGCAGGCGGCTCCACAGGAAGCTGCTACGCGATCTTTGATGCAATTATCTTATGATGAATGGGTGCATCTACAAATGTATATTGCCTCAATGTCATGAATGATGCTCCATTTTATTTTGCATTTATTTTTATCATTTGACAATGTGTGACAGTATATGATCTGTTTTTTATTTCGTTTAACCAATGAATTTGACCCTCGATGCATGCTGCAATAATGTATATGCAATCCTAGATGGTTACATCATGTATGTATGATACTCATTTTTATTTTGGCTCAAACAATAGAATGTGATTATGAATAATGCACAATGCATGATGTCGCAACGTCATCGCGACGCGGAGCGGCCGATGTCATCCCCTGAAGGGTCCGAGATAAGGGTTTGGAGTCGCCACCAATCATCTACGAGGTGTGATTGGTCACCTATTTGAAAAACTTGGTCTACGAAAAACAGATTTTGGTTCCGAAGTCGACTGAGCGTAGGGAAGGTGTTAGCACCCTACGACACCCGTTCGAAAACGGTACCACATTTTATCATAAATTATCCTATTATTTTATTTGGTCCAAGAAAAAAATATTTTTGTTTTGATCGATGTCTCATGTTATATTGATTCACACTCTGTTATAAGATATGAATTAATATGTATGAGTGACACGAAGGCCATTAGAAAAATTAAGCACCTCGAGTAAATTGGAGGGTTGCAATTCCCGTCATCGGAGTTTTCAAAATAATTATTTTAGTAAAAAAAAATAATAACAAAAAAAATTTATTTTAAGGCACATTAAGACTTGAGCTAGTAACTTAAGCATTGACATTCCAACATCAACCAATGTGCCACCACATTAGGATGTAATCTATGTTCTTTTTGAAAATACAAACTTTGTATTTTTAAATTTTGTTTAAAAAAAAAAGAAAAGCTCTAAACGAAATCTTTTATTTAAAATAATTATTTAGTAAAAACAATGATAAAAAGAGGCATGCAAAGACTCGAACTTGGGTCTGTATATTAAAAACCAAACATTTTACCACTATGTCAACACCCTAAGAAGTAAACATTATACTCTTTTACAAAAACAAAATTTCTAATTTATTTTTTAAACTAAAAAAAAACCTACGAATTTTGTTAAATTTAAAGAAAAAATAATATTTTTTTATGTATTTTGACATTAAAAAGATTTTTTCAAGAAAATCTTTTATTTCTAATTAAAAAAAAAATCAATTTTACTTAAAACAAATTGTTAAGATCTTTTCTAAAATGATAATCATCATTTAAAAAAAGATTTCATTCTCCTAACAACTTATTGTAAATTACAAATGTTACAAGATTAAAACAAATCCTAGAAAACAATTTTCTGTAAATCCTCTATTTTTTAAATCTCTGCAGCAGAAATTCTCTTTCTAAAAATAAATAAAAAAATTAAGAACTTTTGAATGGAAATTTTAAAGAATCAAATTTATTTTTAAAAGATTTAGTTTATAAAACTCTTATTATTATTATTTTTAACTTACAAAACATTAATGCAAAATCTTTTATTTAAATAAAATTAACTTTTTGTTACTTTATTTAAAAATTATTTTATTTTACTTAAAAAAAAAATTATCTACATTAATTTTCAAAACTTATTTTAAAAAGTTTATTTTCTTTAAAAGGAAAATTTTTATTTTTTTGTTAAAAATAAACTTTTTTTTATTATTAAAAGAAATGTAGGGGTATACTGTGCAAAGATTTTTACCACGGATGTCGTTCGTCGTGTTAGAGTGGGTCGCTGGACTCTTGGTCGTCGTCAGTCAATCACCGGAGGATGGTCTCAAGACAGCAATGGAGGTCGTGAGGTGTGCATCAGAGTCTTGTTGTGTGTTGGTTCTATTGAACCGCCTTCAGAGACTAAGGGAAAAAATAAAAAATAAAAAATAAAAATTTTTCTTTACCCAAATCATTCTTCTCTGTGCTCTCTGTTTTTTTTTCCACTCCTCTGTGTGTTGTGTGCCCTTTAAATATACCAAAAAAAATAACAGTAACATGCGTGAGTCAAGAAAAACCAAAGAAAAAGAGGGAAGGGAAAGCGTTCGGTTTTGACGAAGGAAAAATGGGAGGAAAAACAAAATGTTTATTTTTAACCAAAACATAATCTAAATTTCTTTATTTAAAACAAAATTATATAAATCAAATCAAATGTTTTTATTTCTTTTATTTTAATATTAAATCAAATTCTTTAAAAAAATCTATTTTTTTTAATTTAATTTAAACTTTAGCTTATAACCAATAATAAAGTAATCCTATAGTATTTAATAAAATAAAAATTAAATAATTAAAACTAAAACTAAAATAAAGCCGGACCAAATACGATGTCTACACATGATACTTAAATTTTCATAATCTAATCATGATATGACAACATTTTTTTTTTTTGAAGAATATGTATGCAAGTGATGTGAATGCATGATTAGTGAAAATATAGTTGAGAGAACAAGAAGTTTTTCCATACTTTGCAAAGATATTACTTCTTTTTTGTCTACTCTCATCCTTCTTATTAGCAATTATTTAGCAAAGAATCAAATGAGAAAAGGTAATGTCAACATTGAAAGAAACACATCAACTGTTCTTTTTTTCCTTTTGCTTTTTTTTCTATTTTTTTTAATGAATGTTTTCACTCGATTGAAGATATACAAGGTAACTTCTCAACTATATCAGGTTTGGAAGGGAATTCTTTTGTAGAGGTATCTCATGTGCCAGTTTAGAGAACAATCAAAGGTAACTCATAGCATTGTACATCTTGTTTGATTAAACTGCTTCATAAACTCAACCTTATAATTTACAAGAAAAAGATCGATTACAAGAAAATGGATTTAACATTAGAAGTAATGGAGGATAGGAATCATGATTTTGCAACAAAGCTTGACAATGAATAAAAGTCAGCAGGCTTCCTTTTTAAAGAAAAGGAAACCAAGAATTCATGGATATTTTGTCAAATCTCTGGAACAATAAGAGATTGAAATATATTTTTAAGAGCTTTGGTGAGAAATGACTCAATTTCTTTGGACAAATAACTTTGAGAATTGGTTGCGTAACTCCCCAAGAGTTTATCTCATCTACCTCACTCCTTCTTTGAGCTTAGTAGGAGAAATTTGATGAAATCATCTTTCTAACCACATGTTATTCTTCATGAAAATGTTTTTGTGGTCCACTTTTTAGCCTTAGCTTTGAAGTGTTGTTCTTCACGGCAATATTGTTGCAGTCTACTTATTGAATGTAAATTACTACTTCCTTTAGCCTTCAATTTTAAAATGAAGTTCTTTATGGAATGTTGTATAACAGCCCACTTTGTGCAGTGAAGGACCTTCAAAATTGAAAGATTTCCTGCGAGAGAAATGAGATCTCCTCAGTCTGAAGATGGCCTTTGTCTCATGACCCTGCCCTAGCTTGCAAATGATAGTTTTGCCCCAGTGTAGCAGATTACGGCTTTTGCCCCAATATAGTAATGATCAAATTTGCCCTAGTGTGGAGATTTGCAAAGAAGACCTTGAAGCCTTTGAAATTGTTGTTGTAGATTTCTGTTGATTGCCCCAATCATTGAACTAAAATAGGGTGCAATCATGTATAAAAATGCGTAGTCGCCTGTACTGCTGTTCCAAATTATGTCTTTGCGACTGCTCCAGTAAAAATTGCTCTCAAACGAAACTCATCAAAGGAAACTGAGATCTTGAAATTATTTGTCAGGTCGCTAACTTCCCAATTCTCAAAATCACTATCATCGGTCTTGGAATCACTTTTTACTCAAAAGAAGAAAGTAGACGAAGGATTAAGATAGGAGAACAATAGAAAGTGAAAGAAGGAAGTCAGAGTAGGGAAATTTTGAGCAACTACAAGTACAAATTCATGAAGCGGTCAATCATAAGAGTCCAATGTTATTTTATTATCTTCAAAGTTCTTAGGGTAAAACTAGGTGGATAATTTTGGATATTTACCATGCAATTAGATGTGACGGGTTTGGTAAAAGACCTTTATGGTAAGTAGGTAAATATTGATATTCCTCACAAAAATTGTATGTGACGGGCTGAACAAATGATTTTTTTTTGCAGTAAATGGTCAACTCTCAATGTTGACTATATTTACCATATATCGATAAACTAGACTCAAGGTAGATTAAGCTTAAAGTAGGCTAAACTCAAGGTTTTACAGGGAGTGAGTAATTTTGGTTCCTCACCTCAATAGGCATGCTTGCCCCAGTATGAAATTTGGTGGTATGCTGGTTAGCATATGAGAAGCAATAGGAAGACCAAGATAAAATTGGTTTGAGTTACGGATTTAGCCCGACAACAAAGTCCGGAAAAATGGTTGAGTTTTGAAAAAGATTATATTTCATTAAGGACCTTGAAGGCATTCGCATTTTCATTTTTTCTCATTTTTTATTTCTTTTTTCACTTATTTTTTTGTTTCCTCCTAGTGACTTACAATGATTGTTTGATTCTTGCTAAAGTCTCAACTAACAAGAATGATAAGAGTAGACCATATTAAAAATATTATTGAGAATTTTCAAAACATGTAATTTCCTTTTTATCGAGAGCCTTTCAAAGAAAACATTTTTTTCTTTTTTTGTTCTTTTATTTTTCAACCAATGATATGATATGAGTGATGCATGAATGAATGTATGACTTTGATTTTTTTTTTGTTAAAAAAAATAGCTCAATTTCCACACACTCACATTCTTTTTTACAAGTACTTAGCTAAATCATGGGTGACTAAAGCTTCATTGCCGTTTTAACACTAGCAAGCAATCTCAAAGATGACTTCAAAGAAGAAATAAACCTTATTGATAATTCAAAGCAATAGGTCAACATTGATTTTTGATAATCTTGTACACTCATGATTCTAGTGCTTCATGTGTTGACCATCTTCCTTTGAAAACTTTAGTCATCCTGCCTTCACTAGAACTTGCACTTTATGCTTTAGTGAAGTACAGTTCTCAGTCGAATGACCTACAGCTCCTGCATGGTAATCACAGTGGACTTGCGGGTCGTACCACTTTGGATAAGGTGGTTGCAATGGCTCTACGGGTACAGGAGCTAATAGATTACCTTGAAATAATTGGGATAACAACTCAGTGTAGGATATTGGGATCGGATGGAAGCTCTCTCGCTTTATTTGCCTCCGACTACTATGATTATCGAGTAATGTTGACAAATTTAGTTGTGGGTCATACTGTAGAGCCAATGAGTTTATGGGTACTGTATACGGATTATTGTATATCGTAGGTCCTTGCTGGTGCGTCCACTTGCACTTCGAGATTACTGCCTCGACTTTATTTTTCCTTTTAACAGAGCTTTTGTTCGTTTCAGAATGTGGCTTTTTATTAATTAAAGGCACTGGCAGTTGTTCTGTTGCTTTTCCCCATCTTTGAGCATATTCTTTCCCTGTAGTTTCTTCAGTATTTCTATTGGTAACATTTTCTTTTTCTTTACCTTTTAAATTGGCCTTTGATGTTTGACCATCTTGGAATGCGAACTCAACTTGACAGATTGTAGAAGCTTGTTGGCCTTTCTTGGAAAGCTGAGCGTCATGTGACGAACTGTGTTGGGGGAATCCATTTGTTGATTGACAAAGAGGTGGGTCTATCGTAGGTGATGAATTATTACGAGGTTCGACTAAATTATTAGGTTGAGAAATGTCCCCAACTGTAACCATATTATTTAAGACATTGAAAATTTCTGTGATTTGCTCCTAAATCTTATCGATCTCTTGTCTCATATGCTTTAGCTCTAAATTCTGCAACTCCATGACCTGTTCTTGAATCTCGTATCTTATTTTCTTTAGCTCGGCATTAAATTCTTCCATGACTCGCTCGTGGATTTTGTCTCTAATATTCTTTAGCTCAGCATTAAATTCTTCCATGTTATGCTGCTTTATGTACCTTGTATATAAAGAATAGTAAATATGTGGTTCTTGAGCTATTTTTCTAACAGTTCGTGTTAATTATGATGTAATGGAGAATGCATAGATTTTGATTTTTTAAGATAGAAATTGATATGCATGAGACGATGGGATGCAAATGTTGGATCACCAATTAGGGGAATTATGCGAAACAATGCCTGCGAAAATATTGCTTCCTTTTTTTTAATATATATATTTAGACATTTGAAATGATGCATTAGAACGATAAATTTTAATTTATGATATAGACATGTAAAATGATGCATACAAAAGATAGATATATATTTTTTTAATTTATGATATGGACATGCAGAATGATGCATGAGCAGGATAAGTTTTATTTTATTTTATTTTCTTTGGAGGAGAAAAAAAAATTATCTAAATATGCTACAAACTGCCCCAAGAATATAATAAATGCTTCATGCAATCATTAATACATTCTAAATGCATGCAAATGTAATGGTAGACTCTAATTCACCCTAAGAGAGATAAACATGAATATATGCATAAAGTTAAACTCTAGGGTTATAGAGCCGAACTCCTGAGTTTTTAATACAAGTGAATAAGCTTGAAAGTTTTTGACGTGCCTACATAGGAATGTTTAGAATCCCTTTAAAAGACAACACTTCTAAATTCACTTAGAAGTAGACTAAATATGTGACTCAAAAAGTAAAATAAATGTGATGTAGATGCATGTTGATAACAAATAAATTATGAACAAATAGGAGTAAATAAAAGCTAAATGATTTTTTATTAAAAAAATGGTTAATTTTAAAACCTTATGGTTAAAGCTCCAAATCAACCCTAAAAACAATATGTTATGAACAACATAACAACCCACATAAAATGCAATATGAATATGGTGTGAAGTTATGTACTAATGCATCCTAGAGGACAATGACCCCCAAATCTTCCATATGCTTTGGCAGTATGGTCGACTTGAGTGGAGAATTTCATGCGCCTGCACGGAAATCGAAATTCTACGAAGGTCACACTACTCAGTCTCCGATCTAATCTTAAAGGTAAAACCCAGGTAGGAGGCTTGTGGATTTGTGTGAAATGCATAATGATGCAAAAATAAAAGCCAATAATTAAAAGACAATATATGCAATAAAAAAAAGGACCAAAATATTTTATAACGGGTAATAAATGACAAAATAATGGCTTGACTCTCAAGGTCCCCAGTGGAGTCGCCAAGTTGTCGCAACTTCATCGCGATGCGGAGCGGCCGACGTCATCCCCCGAATGGTCTCTTTCGAGATAAAGGTTTGGAGTCGCCACCAATCATCTACAAGGTGTGATTGGTCACCTAAAAATAAAGACAAGGTCTGCGAAAACAGATTGTTGGTTCGGGAGTCGACTGAGCGGGAAGGTGTTAGCACCCTACGACACCGGATACGAGTGGCACGAAGGCCATTTTGGAACGTTCTAATTCCCGTTATTAGAGTTTTTGAAATAATTATTTAGCAAACAATAGTAATAATAAATAAATAAATAATTTTAATTTTAGAAAAAATTAAGACTTGAACTTGCGATATGAGAGTTGAAACTCAACATCTCACCAATGTGCCACCACTTGGAAATATTAGCTATGTTCCTTTTTAAAATACAAATTTTGTATTTTTGAATTTGAAAAAAAAACTCTAAAGTAAATCTTTTATTTAGTAAAAACAAATGACAAAAATAAGAGATTCAAATATTCGAACTTAGGTCTTATATATTAAGAACCAAACATCTTACCACTATGCCAACATCCTAAGATGTAAACATAATATTCTTTTAAAAAACAAAGTTTTTAATTTAATTTTAAAAACTAAAAAAAAAATGAATTTTATTAAATTAATTAAAAAACTTGTTTAAAAAGATTTCAATCATGTATTTTTAAAAATTAAAAGATTATCTTCAAATCTTTTTAGTTCCTCCTCTTAAATCTCAGAAGATAATTCTTTTTTAAACAAATTTTATATTTCTAAAACTTATTTGAAATCTTGATTTAGAAAATTCTGCTTTTCTTTTGAAACGTTTTATTTCTTCACAACAAACCCTTTTTTTAAAGAAAGAAATTGTATCCTGGATTTCACTGTACCATTGGGTTTTGCCACCAGAAGCAAGTCTATGGTCTCTGCTCGCGCCAATCAAGCATACTGCCTATTTTAGGAAAAAAAGAATGATCGAGATCGATCGACCGACCAAACACGGAGACGTTACGTAGCTATCCCGCATGTAGACTTTTCCATGATCAAACTTTGAAAATGGAACAGGCTCAAAAATTCTCAATTCGCCAATTCCAACGACGATGATGAAATTGAGGCGTGGAGGAGGAGTAGGCTAGAACACAATAATTGACAAATTTGAGCGTGTCAAACTTTTGTGGTCCAAGATGGTAAAGAAAAGRGATTTAGAAGTACAGAGGAGGAGGGTAGGAAGGAATTATGAAGAAGATGAGAGAAAGAGAATGTAGGGGAGGAATGAAAGCCTCAAATTTCCTCTATTCTGGTTTTCTGTGTGTTCCTCCCTTTCCATTACCGCCCTCTTTAAATACACCTAAAGATAACAATAAAAAATAAAAAGGGGCCAGAGAAGAGAGAAAAAGAGGGAGGAGAAGGAGGGAAGGGAAGGGAGAGGAGGCCACGTGGTTTGACGGGGAAAAAATCAAAGGGAGCAAAAAACGGTTGATATCAAACGTTTAAAATAAAATCTTTATTTCTAAATTTTATTAATAAAATCAAAATCTTTAAAGAAAACATTTTTTTTAATTTAAATTAAAACTTTAGCTTATAAACAACAATAAAGTAATCTATTTTTAATGAAGATATTTAAAAATAATAATAATAAATAAAAAATAATTAAAAATTAGTCGGACCAATAAGGTTGTCTACAAATGGTATAGAAATTTATTATTTTAATAAAAAGAAAAAAAGTCACACGTAACAAATGAATGTTCGTATGATATTTTATTATAAGAAAATTTGATGGTAGTATAAATAATAGAAAACCCATAAAATTGTAAAAGAATTAATAAAAAAAAAGGACTTACGACTAGAGTAATAGATACTTTCAAATTAATATCAAAATATAAATAAACAAATATCCTTCAATTTCAAATTAAAAAGCAAAAAAATTGTGTTAAAAGATAAAAAAATAATTAGTTATTAACATTTAAAACTTTAGATATCTATAAATAGGTTGATGTGATATTTTGAACCCATGAAATAATTTAAGCTTCGAAATTCCTGGTCCAAAAGAACTTCGGAAACCTAAAGCGACAAAAACAACTCATTTTCTTCTTTAGAAATGGCAATGGCTATGACTATTGTTCCTGTTCTTGATTCTATAGCAACGACGGATAATTTTCATTATTTGATAGTAGGCTACAATTTCGAGCCTTCCGATCAAAGTCTGCTGGAGAATTTTCTCTTTAATAAGATCTACGGATACAAATATCTTCAAGATCCTGTATCCGATTGTGATCTCTATGGCCACAACGAACCTTGTGAAATTTGGAAATCTTTTGGTGGTATTGACAGTGAAGGTCTTTATTTCTTCACTAAGTTCAAGAGGTCAACGAACAACTCTAGACAATTATCAGCTCATATTACTCGAAAGATTGACTTCACCGGTGGGAGTTGGAGCAGCGAGAATACGCTCGACTATTGTAAGCGCTTCAAGTACATGGTCTAATTAGAACCAACATTATTCTTTAAAATCTTCTTGATTTTGTCTAAGTTATAAATTTTAATGGCAACGTAAGATAATATAGGACCAAAGGCCAAATTTTATTTTTATTGATATTTAACTCAAATATATTTAATTTGATGAGGGACCCTTTAATTTCGAAAAGGGTCCTAAGTTTAATTTAGTTTTGAGAAATAATTCCAATCAAAGCCAAATATTATTAAAAATAAGATTTTATTTTATGAATAATGTGTTTCATGACGGGGACTGGGGTTAGAGAAAATAAAATCTAAAAAAACCCTAAAATTATTAAATATATATTGTTACTGTTTTAATTCTTTTTCTTCACTAAACTTATTATACTTTGGTGTGGGTATATTTTTAATTTTATTCATTATATTTGATTTAGTGTTGCATGTTTTAGCAGATTGGTTTAAATATTGTAGAATTAATTTGAAAGTTAAATGGAGTTTGACCATTGTTATTTATAGTGAAATTCTATGAATTAAAAATCAATGATATATTTGATTAATTTAAGGTACGAGAGCGATCGACTCCTAGAACACCATGCTAAATAGATCATGCACGAATATAGCCTGCATGAGGATTGTATACTCGAAAGTGCAGATCTTAATTATGTTTTGTGCCGTATTAGAAAAAAATGAAAGGCATAACAAGAAAGGAAAGAAAATATGTTATTATGAGACGTCGCAACTTGTTGAACAACCCGTCATGGCACCGAAGACGATCTACAACTTACCTTGCAGACGAAAGATAACCACCAACCAAGGTACTAGTGATTATGTGCCTTGTATTCTTGCTAACCAAGATACTAGAGATGTGCTTTCGATTACTGAGATGACCATCAACCAATAGCAACGTGCCTTGGATTCTTGAGATGACCACCAACCAAGATAATAGTAATGTGCGTTCGATTCTTGAGATGACCACCAACTAAGATAGTAGTGATGTCCTCTGGTTGCGTAAGACAGCCACTCATGAGGACATGAGTGATGTATTTTTCTTTCTTGATGTGACCAACTATGAGGACATGATTGATGTATTTGACTTGCTTGCTACGCCCATTGGTCATGATACAAGTGATGTGCCTAAGATGCCTATGAATACCACAAACGAAGATCCTAGTAGCACATCCTTGCCTGAGATGACTACCAATGAAGGTACGAGCAACATGTCTTACTTATTTGAGATGATAGCCACTAATGAGGGTGCAAGTGATGTGTTTTATGGGCCTGATACGACCACAAACCAAAAAGCTAATAACGTGTTCGAGACAATTGCTGATAAAGAAACTGTTCTCGAGAAATGGAAAGCTCATCTAAATATTGACAATTTAGATGATTTAGTTGATTTTTAGTAGCGATTTTGTACGAAAAATCATGGGATCGTATAGATTGATGAGGGTGCTAAGAATGTGCTAACCTAGTTGGGATGTCGGAGTGCACCACCTACTTGCTCCTATCGTCACCATATAATATCGTCGGCCTTGCTGGTAATTACTCTATCTCACAGTAATTGATCTGGCAAACTTTAAAGTGGCACAAATTTTCTTTCCCTTTTGATCTGATGGAGGATTTTAACCTTCTTTTGTCCCTCCTCTATTTAACTGAACTCTGTTTTTGATGTATACACATAATTTTGGTGCATAATTTATTTATATAAACTTTGAACAGCTGAGTTTTGAATCATAAGGAAAATTTTTTGTGGTTATTTTATTCATTTGCTCTCAAAATATATGTGCAGGTATTCAAGGGGCACATAGCATGTGTATAGCTTACGCACTTACCAAATGTGATATCTATAAGTTGGTATGAGTACACTCTCCACTTCTAATGCAAATTTAAGCCATCATTAAAAAAATATAAAACATCAATATTTCCTCCATCTTTCTATTTTTAAGTCTGAAAGTTTGATATTTTTATCAACATTTACCAATGTTCTAATTGAAATTTTGCAGATAAGCAACGGTGTTGGGACAGTTTAGATGATTTAGTTGATTTTTATTAGCTATTTTGTACAAAGAATTATGGGAAAGGATAGATTGATGATGGTTCTAAAAATGTGCCAACTTAGTTGAGATATTGGAGTGCACCACCTACTTGCTCGTATCACCCATATTTTTCATTTTTTATACATATATCTAGTCATAACGCTTTACTATGTATTTGATGAATATGAAATGAAATTATACTGTTACGATGATGTAGCATATTTTGTTTAATTATTAAGCCTTCTTTCTTTTCCGCTTTTGGATGCAAGAAAAAAATTGCTTGAAAATCAACTCTAATGAACTAAATATAACTATATAAAATCATTTACATATGGTGTTGATGGTAATACCAAAGCACTTGAACAGTTAACTTTTGTCCGTGATTTTGTTAAAAAAAACGAACTTCCAATAATGGCCGTTTATCTATAACATTCAAGTGACAAAATATCGTGTAAAAATATCATTCCACGCTTTTTATATCCTCTTAAGGTATGATTTTGAAGATTTTAAGTTGTCTTCTAAGCGACTGTTTGTTTCGTGGCGGGTATCTGGATTCCCACATTTGTTTTGCGGTAATGTAAGATATCCGAGTATCACGGGATACCTATACGAAGGCATTCGAATCAATTTGGATGTCTTTTTGAAACATGGGTTGTCTTTAGCATGTGAGTAGTAGGCTTGCCCAATATCACATGGTAAATATTGTATTTGTTCTGACTTCATTTATTTTATATCTTATATTTTTTTTGTTATTATTATTATTTAAAAAGTTTGATTTTAATGGTTTTGGTTGAAAATAACATCATTTTACTTTATTATTAATATTAAAGATAAAGTTTAAATTAGCTTAAACTAAAAAAAATGTTAGATTTTGATTTTATTAACAAGAAAATAAAAAAGGGTTTTGTTTAGATTTTGTTTTATTATTAAAATAAAATAGATAAATAAAAAATGATTTTATTTTTAACTAAATAATTTTATTTCAAAAAGATTTTGTTTTAATTAAAAAGGGATTTTGTTTTTACTCATTCGTTAAAATTGATTTTTATTTCCTATTTTCACTCGTCAAACCCAAGGTACGTGACCTCTTCTCCCTCTCCTTCCTTTCTTTTTCTCTAACTCTCACTTCTTTTTTTCTAACTCTCTTTTACCCTCTCCATATTACCGAGAGCACACAGAGAAGTATGAGGATAATTTCTGACAAAATATGGTACCGTTTTCGAACGGGTGTCGTAGGGTGCTAACACCTTTCCTACGCTCAGTCGACTCTCGAACAAAAAATCTGTTTTTCGCAAATCAAGTCTTTAAATAGATGACCAATCACACCTTATAGATGGTTGTGTTGGGTGTGTTGCCCTAAACTCGTAGTTTGTATTTTGTAAAAACAAATATCTATTTAATAAAGTTTTATTCAATAAATTTGTTGTTGAATCATAGCTTTGCATTGTCCAAAATCCAATAAACTAAACATCCAAGGTTATTTTTTATGTAATCGGGACAGTATATATACTGGGTATATAGTTGATATACGGGATATATATTTGATATACCCCTGATATATGAATGGATAATATCCCGTGAATAACCTAAAGGGTCTATAGTATATGGATAAGGCTGGGTACCTTATCTTGGCAACACTATGGATACGGCCCACTCTGTAAAGGTTACAGACGACTCGATCCAGGTCGTTCGTGTGGAGACATGCGAGTGGGGGTATCCTGTACAATGAGTTTGTATAAGACCAGACCGCGAA
>NW_019104525.1:650587-675026 GCF_001995035.1 Momordica charantia
GACTATCATGAGTGGACTTCTTTTATTCAGGGTCACGGCTCGAATGACCTTTTTTTGATTGTGAACTCTACCCCCGAGCCTGGGCATGCTTGGATGTTACTGTTTGATATTGAAGATATTTTGCTTAAAGCACATCTTCCGCGTGCATATATTGACACGCTCGCTCAATAACTTCGCTATAAGTCCGAGTTGGTTGGAGGGCGTAAGAGTGAATCAGATCCAAGTTATTTATAGCTGACATAAATGTCATTCTGGCTACATCATCCGAGCAATCCGGAACTATAATTTTTTCTGCCATGAATCTTCCAACGAACTCGCACAGCGATTCATCCTCCATTTGATAAATAGTGAGAATGTGGGTATCAGGCTTTTTCCTGTCATGTTGCATAGAAAATTGGTTAATGAAAACCTTTCTCAATTGATTCCAAGACCCGATGGTCTGGGGTTTTAGCTGTTGGTACCAAGATTGAGCTTGGCCCTTCAAGATGACGGAAAAAGCCCTGCATTTCACGTCACCGGCAGTATTTAATTCCATCAGACCTTCGTACAACTCAATGTGGTCAATCGGGTCAGTTGATCTGTCATACGGTTTCATATCCGGCTTCTTCATTTTTTGTGGTAGATGATATGCCATTATTGAGGATGTGAAAGAGGGATCTTCCCGTTGACCAAGCTCTACCCAGTGGCCATATCCGCCTTGCAACTCTGCCTTAAAGTTTCAAAATCATTTCGAAGCTTACTGATCACTTCCTTCATAGAGTCTTGCACCTTTGGTATGTTCACCGTGGCTTGATATGTCGATGTAGTCGTGGTCGCTGTGGTATGCGGCTGCTGATTCGTGTTCGAAGTGACTCGTCCAGTGGCGGGGTAGACCCCAAGTTCAGCGTGACCGGAGTTTGTTCCCCCACTTACTGGGGTACACTGCGTTCATTCCGCATTTGACGAAGGTCAGGCACCGCTATTGTAATATGCACCCGCAGACCTTTTCTCGGATCAAGCGTGGCTGTCCACCTTGCTCCCAAATTTCGGCGCTCGTGGACAGACACGCGCGACTGAAATTCTTCTTCCCCTGATATCGCGGGAGCTTTTCCGCGTGCCGGATCTCGTGGAACAGGGGATTCGCTTGTATGTTCATGTACATCAACTTCTTGGACCCTGACTGACGGTCCCAACGTCCCCCGTTGGAACCTCCGAAATTTGACTATGACGCAGGGCTGCAGTCAAATTCGCTATTTCTACTCTCAGGTGGGCGACTCCACCTAACTCAAATCAGACCTCATTAAGTTCTGTGCGCAACCCTGCCAACTCCTGGCCCATTTGTTGGGCTGTACTTGATTCTCGCTCCACCGCCTCTTATCAAAGGTGTTCGTCCCCGCCCCCGGGTTGGGGTGGTGCACGTCGTGTTTTGTGTCCGGCTGCTTGTGAATGATCGTTGAGACATTCCATCGTCTGCCATTGTCGTGATAGTTTCGAACAAGACTCGTTGTTGATTTGTGATTTAAAGAAAACTTTCGATCCCCACAAATGGCGCCAATTGTTTTTACCGAAAAACTTACGTTAATCACAATAGATCCTTGAGAACACTCTTGGATAAAGAACCTGCAAAAACAAGTTAGCACTCCAACGATCCAGTCAGTTTCTGTGCTAAGTAAATAATTAGAATTTGAAGGAATCAATTTTCGCGTACTCGGCTAATTTGTTTCTATGGTATTTATAAGAGATGAGAAAAGTAACTGTTGAGAAATATGGCTCTCCATTTGAATAAACGATTCCAGTTTCAAAAAAGTAGGAAACCTGCATGCTTAGTGGGGGAATGGTTGGGCTGCCACGTGGGTACTGGATAAAACCGTTCGGCTGAATGCCCAGTTCAGCTGTGATCTGAACTATTACCGATTTTTTCTGCCGGGTGATCTTCCTAGTAATTAACTTGGCATGGTGACGTGTCTTAAGATTTAGAGGATAAACAATAATAAAAAATAATTTAACAGATTTTGGAATAGAGGTATATGATAATTTAAACTTTTCATAAGAGTGCTTTAGCCAAGGCTCGGGAGCCTGAACCCCATTTCGATCTAATATTAGTGAAATATTTATAAATATTGTATTTGATTGGTGTATGGTGATTTTTTTTAAATTTCTTTACTATATATTACTTACCACAAGAAGTTGATATTTTTATTTATTTAAAAATATTTTTTATTTAAAGCTACTAATTTAGTTTTTTTAGAGCATATTAATTTAGTATTTTATATCATGTTAATTTCTATGTAAACCATATTTCCTTTATAGAATTTAAATTTAGGTTAAATTATAAAAAATATCCCTAAATCATACCCAAACAAAAAAAAATAAAAAATATCCCTGAACTTTGCCTTTTGATTTAGAAGGACGTCTATCATTTGAAAAGTTTTAATACTACCTTTGTCTTTAATAAAATTTTAAAAAAAAATATTTAGGTAAGTATCTGTTAATATTTTGAACGAAAAGTTGATGTCACAAGATCTAAAACGACGCAAAAATTAAAATGGATGCTTATCTAGATTAAGTTTGAAAATGGAGAAAAGGTAGAAAAAGCTATCGTTCATGAAAATGTTATTAGGTTAAAATTAGAGAAGCAAACCGAATTGATAATGGAGGAAGCAGACTCTCGCAAAATTGAGTAGATAATCTAGGCAACCTTCTAGTTAATTGTTACGTCATTCCAAATTCTATCACCTCAACTTTCCATTAAAAATTTTAACGGATGTTTGCAGCTCAAAGAATATTTTATAAACTTCTAGTAGGAAATGTCACGATAGTTTTGAAGTTTTTGAAAAGACAATGGTATTTTTTTTTTATAAACAAATTAACACAAATTTCAGAGTATTTTTATAATTTAACCAAAAATTTATTCATAACATATATCTACTAATATGAAATATTAACAAATCAATATTATAATTCATTTAGTTTCTTATTTAAATTTGATTTTTTAAATATAAAATATAAATGGAAATCAGTTAAATATTTTTGATATTTCAAGTAAATTACAATAAAAAATTATTTACACAATAAAATTATAATTCTTATAAAATGAAAATCAGTCTTATACATAAATTAATATCAAAATATATAAACTACTCTCTTTTTTTAGCACAGCTCGTGATCTTTTAATTGGAAATATACATTAAGTAGTTCAACTATACTCAAGTTGATATAATATATAAACTAATTAAACTATTTATTAAATGAATTCAAATTTTAAGATAGAAATTAAAATTTCAAATTTCGAAAAATTATAATTCTTATAAATTAAGTTATATAAACTAATATAAACTATTTATCAAATTTAATTCAATTTTAATATAGAAATTCCAATTTCAAATTTTGAAAAAGTTATAATTCTTATAAATTAAGTTGGCACAATATATAAACTAATATAAACTATTTATCACATGCATTCAAATTTTAAGATTGAAATTCAATTTCCAAAATGAAAAAAGTTATACTTATAATCCTTGTAAACTAAGTTTGGTATGATATATTAACTAAAATAAACTATTTATACAAATGCATTCAAATTTTAAGATAGAAATTCAAATTTTATATTTTGAAAAAATATGCTATGGTCGCAAATCAAAATGGCCAAACTCTTTTTTCCTTACGTGATATAAGCTTCCATAGTTAGGACAAATAAATTTAAAATATAGATTAATTTTTATTATATACGCATCTTATCTATATCAATATTCTATTATAACAAATTAAATAACAAATAATTACAAATTAAAATGGTATAGAAATTGATGATTTAAAAAAAAATCACACCTTCTAAATGAATGTTTGTATGATCAATTTTTTTTTTTTTTTGAGTAAAATGATAGATTTTATTATAAGAAAATTTGTCGGTGGTATAAATAATAGAGAAACCGTAAAATTGTAAGAGAATTAATAATAATAATAAAAAAAAGGATACGACTTACCAATAGAGTAATAGATTCCTTCAAATTAATATCTAAAATAAACAAATATCATAATGTGCCTTCAAATTTCAAAATAGAAATTCAAATTTCAAATTAAAAAGAAAAGATTGTGTTAAACGATAAAAAAAAAAAAGAATTACTTATTAATATTTAAAACAATAGAAATCTATAAATAGGTTGATGTGGTATTTTGAGCACATGAAATAATTCAATCTTCGAAAATCTTCCTCCAAAAACTTCTCAAACCCTTTCATACCCAAACACCACCCATTTTATTCTTTAAAGATGGCAATGTTCATAGCTATTGCTGCCGCTCTTGATTCTATAGGAATGATCGGTAATTTTCATTCTTTGATAGTAGGTTACAATTTTGAGCCTTCTGATCAGAGTTTGCTCGAGGATTTTCTCTTTAATAAGATCTACGGATACAAATATCTTCAAGGTCCTGTATCCGATTGTGATCTCTACGGCCATAGCGAACCTTGGGAAATTTGTGAATCTTTTGGTGGTATCGATGGTGAAGATCTTTATTTCTTCACTAAGCTCAATAGGTCAACGAACAACTCTGGACAATTATCAGCTCATGTCACTCGAAAGGTTGGCTTAGCCGGTGGCAATTGGAGCGGGGAGAATACACCCGAATCTATTTTTTCAACTAAATATCAAAGAGACTTCGGCTATTGCAAACGTTTCCGGTACATGATCTACTTAGAACCAACGTTATTCTTTATAATCTTCTTGATTTTGTCTTAAGTTATAAATTTTAATGGCAACTCAAGATAATATAGGGCCAAAGGCCAAATTTTATTTTTATTAATATTTAAGTCAAATATATTTAATTTGACGAGGGACGCTTTAATTTCGAAAAGGGGTCCTAAGTTTAATTTAGTTTTTAGAAATAATCCCAATCAAGGCCAAATATTATTAAAAATAAGGATTTTATTTTATTTTTCCGAACAAAAAGACGAAAAAAGCCTAAGCGAAAGAAGAGGGAACAAGACGGGGCGGAGACCCCATTACATCAGCGGTAAGAGAAAATAAAATCTAAAGAAAACACTAAAATTAGGGGATCACTGGGGAAGAGAAAATAAAATCTAAAAAAAAAAAAACCTAAAATTATTAAATATATATATTGTTATTGTTTTAATTTTTTTTCTACACTAAAGTACTTATTATACTTTGGTGTGCATATATAATTTTATTCATTATATTTGATTTAGTGTTGCATTTTTTAGACGATTGTTTTAAATATTGTAGAATTAATTTGAAAGTTAAATGGATTTTGACCATTGTTATTTATAGTGAAATTTTATGAATTAAAAATAAATGATATATTTGATTAATTTCAGGTACGAGAACGATCGACTTCCAGCTAACCATGCTGAATGGATCATGCACGAATATAGCCTACATGAGGATTGCATACTCAAAGGTGCAGATCCTAATTATGTTTTGTGTCGTATTAGAAAAAATGAAAGGCGTAACAAGAAAGGAAAGAAAATATGTTATTCTGAGACGTTGCAACCTGTTGAACAACCAGTTATGGCACCCAAGACGATCTACAAGTTGCCTTGCAGACGAAAGATAACCACCAACCAAGGTACTAGTGATCATGTGCCTTGTATTCCTGCCAACCAAGATACTAGTGATGTCTTTTGATTCCTGAGATTGCCACCAACCAAGATACTAGCAATGTGCCTTCGATTCTTGAGATGACCACCAACCAAGATAATAGTAATGTGCCTTCGATTCCTGAGATGACCACCAACCAAGATACTAGTGATGTCCTTTGGGTGCCTAAGACGGCCACTCATGAAGTCATGAGTGATGTGTTTTTCTTGCCTCAGATGGCTAACTATGATGACATGATTGATGTATTTGACTTGCCTGCGATGCCCATTGCTCATGATACTAGTGATGTGCCTGACATCCTATAAATACCACCAACGAAGGTACTAGTAGCGTGTCCTTGCCTGAGATGATTACCAATGAAGGTACGAGCAACCTGTCTTACTTACTTGAGATGACAGCCACCAATGAGGATGCAAGTGATGTGTTTTATGGGCCTGATATGACCACCAACCAAGAAGCTAATAACATGTCCGAAGGGATTGCTGATAAAGAAACTGTTCTCGAGAAATGGAAAGCTCATCTAAATATTGACAGTTTAGATGATTTAGTTGATTTTTAGTAGTTGTTTTGTACCAAGAATTATGGGATCGGATAGATTCATGAAGGTGCTAAGAATGTGCCAACCTACTTGGGATGTTTGAGTGCACTGTACAATATTGTCAGTCTTATCGGTAATTACTCTATTTCACAGTAATCAATCAGCAGTCTGCACTTTTCTTTTTTTTGTTTTTCTTTAATCTTAATTGCAGTTTTGCAGTTTTCGTTGTCAAACTGACACAAATTTTCTTTCCCTTTTGATCTGATGGAGGATTTTAACGTTCTTATGTCCCTCTTCTGTTTAACTGAACTCTATTTGTTTATGCAAGGAATTGCACAACGTTGTTTAGTGAACCAAGCTCAAACCCGGTCTTCGGCTCGACCTGAACTCAAGAGTGATCATGCACAAGAGGGCAAACTCTCCGACGCTCAAGTCAGTTTCAGGTCGGACTCAATATTAAGTTCGAGGTGAGATTCGATATCTGACTGTGAAATGAAGCCCTCTATTTATAGGTGGCGGGTCCGACAGTACTCACGACCGGCGGTTACCTTTGTCTTTTTTATGTCTAACCTGTCGGGTTTGAGCAGATGGAAGTCGTTCAGGTCGAACCGGAGCTTTTTACACTTAGCCTTGTTTATGGGCAAACTCAGTCTCCTCGGCAGGTTCGAGGTGGATCCGAGATACTTCTTTTATTTCCTGAACACCAATAAGCGTCCTCCACGTGTCCAGGGTATTTTTATCCCCAAACATTGGCCACCTCTCTGTCAGGTCCGATCTTGATCTGGCAGAGAAGTTACCCGACTCAATTTAGGACACGTGGCGACTTCTAATTCGTAGAGAAAATATGACCGTTGTGGAAGATGTTTCGATCTGCCAGGCTGTCGGAGCACTCGAGTATTCCGTCGTTACGAATTTCGAGATGATCCTAGCCACTCGTTCATTACACGTGTACGGCGTAAAGGTTTTTCCGATTAGCTATAGATAGTTTCGACACTTCAGGTCAAACCTTACGTTCCCTGAATTTTTGGAGTTCGATCTGAAACCAGCTCGAACCCTGCGTAGGTCAGTCATTCTCATTTTACTTCTTTATTTCGAATATTGTGGTTTTCATGTCTTCCCCCTCCAGTAGTGATAGCTTAGGTAGCGCAGGTTGAACTATAAGCAGTTCCCCCCATCAGACAAGTGACTCTGGGAAGGATTTAGCTTGTAGGTTAGAGTCCGAGCTAGAAAAGGTAGAGAATTTTAGGTTTTCCGACGATGGGGAAGATAGCGACACTTCTACCTCGGGTCAGGGTTTGGAATACCCTTCAAAAATGCCTGAGCACTATCTTGGACCCCTCCGTAGGGGGTTTAGTATTCCAGATGACATCATCCTTAGAGTTCCGAAGGAAGGGGAAAGAGCAGACAATTCTCAAGAGGGATGGGTCACTCTCTATTTAAAAATGTTTGAGTACGGCCTCAGCCTTCCCCTTCACCCTTTTGCCCAGGAGTTCCTAAACCGAACTGGACTGGCTCCTGCTCAAGTGGCCCCCAATGGATGGGGTGTCAATGTCCATCATGTCTAGCTCTAGAATCGAAGGATTATCCAAGATTTCGATCGGGACCGATCTCGCTAGATCGGTCTCGTATGCCGACGCCAATTTGGCTAAGGCATCTGCGTTTGAATTCTCCGACCTTGGAACTTGATTCACCTCGTAAGTTTCGAACTGGGCGAGGTGCGATCTGACTTTACTTAAATATTTTTCCATCCGGGAGTCTTTTGTTTGATACTCATCCTTGATTTGATTTACCACTAACTGGGAGTCGCTGAAGACCTTAATGTGGGTGGCCCCCAGTCCTTTGGCAACGCAGAGTTCCGCCAGAAGCGCTTCATACTCGGCCTCATTATTCGAAGTTCGAAAGTTGAATCGTAGGGCATATTCGAACCGCATGCCACCTGGTGTGAGCAGGAGGATTCTTGCTCCACATCCTCTCTCGTTGGAAGATCCGTCAACGTAGATCGTCCACGGGAGATCGAACTCGGCAGATAGAGACGGTGGAGTGAGCTCTGCAATGAAGTCTGCAACTGCTTGCCCCTTTAGTGCAGTTCTGGCTTCGAACTGGATGTCATACTCGCTCAACTCCAATGCCCATTTCATCAGGCATCCTGATGTTTCTGGCTTGTGGAAGATGTTCTTCAGGGGCAAGTTGGTAAGCACCACAATGGTGTGTGCTTGGAAATACGGCCTAAGTCTTCGGGCCGAGGTGACCAAGGCGAGGGCCAGCTTTTCCATTTGTGGATACCTGGTCTCGGCCTCAGTCATGGCCTTACTCGTATAGTAAACTGGACTTTGGCGTACCCCCTCCTACTTAATTAGGGTTGAGCTGACGGCACTATCAGTTACAGCTAAATACAAGTGGAGCTTGTCTCCTGGCAAGGGCTTGGTGAGTAGTGGTGCCGAGCAGAGGTAGGTCTTTAATTGTTCCAGTGCTTGCTCGCACTCTGTCGTCCATTCAAATGGCCCCTTCTTTCTTAGGATTTTGAAGAAAGGAAGACACTTATCTGTTGACCTCGAGACAAATCTATTCAGAGCTGTTTAAGTGTTTTGGGTGCTTCCATCTCGAGCACGGCCTTTATCTTCTCTGGGTTAGCTTCGATCCCACGGTTATTTACCATGAAGCCAAGAAACTTACCCGAGGAGACACCAAAGGCACACTTAGCTGGATTAAGCTTCATTTGATACTTTCGCAGTACTTCGAAGGCTTCGGTCAGGTCAGAAAGATGCGACTTTGACTGCTTGTTCTTGACAAGCATGTCGTCCACATATACTTCCATGTTCCGACCAATCTGCTTGGTGAACATTTTATTCACCATTCTTTAGTAGGTCGCACCTGCGTTTTTTAGGCCGAAGGGCATAACCTTATAGCAGTACAGACCTTGGTCTGTTATGAACGCGATATGATCTTGATCTAGCATATACATTTTAATTTGGTTGTATCTGGAGTAGGCATCCATGAAGGTGAGCAGCTCGTGCCCGGCTGTTGCGTCTACGAGCTGGTCGATCCTTGGTAGTGGGAAGCAATCTTTTGGGCATGCCTTATTTAGATTTGTAAAATCTACGCACATTCTCCACTTCCCGTTAGCTTTTTTGACTAATACAACATTAGAAAGCCGCCCGGGATACAAAATTTCTCTTATATATTCAGCTTTTAAAAGTTTGTTTGCTTCTTCAACAATTACATCACTCCTCTCCTTATTTACATGTCTTCTCTTTTGCTTTACAGGTCGGAATGATAGATCTATGTTGAGGCGATGCACCATGATCCTTGGGTCTATGCCAGGCATGTCCTCGTAGGACCATGCAAAAACATCCGAGCTGGACCTGAGGAAGTTGATCAGTTCTTCCTTCTCAGTGGCCCCCAGCTTGGTTCCTATGCTTACTTACTTCTTAGGACTAAGTAAAGGAACAAGCTCGAGCTCTTCGATCTGGCGCTTGAGTTCCCAGCAACTCGAAGTGTTATGGCCGTGATCACGATGAAAACGACAATACTTATCTTTGTTGCGCTTTTCTGGGTCTCCTCTGAGCTTCTCCGGTCGCTTGAGGAGCTTCTCCATCCCAGTCTCTTCAATGTTTGTTAGTATTTCAAAGATGTGGATGGTAGTAGGAGTATAACGTTCATAAGGTCGGCTTCGATTTTGACCGCTATCCGACCTGCGATAATCAGCTCGGCTGTTGGAGGAGGATGGTCCCTTGTCTTTGGACTTGGAGTTAGTCTTACTCTTGTCCTGGTCGGACCTCCTTTGGTCGATCTTCTTTTCTGGTCGGCCAGTCTTGGTCCGGAGGAGCTCTTGCCCATCATTATTGAAGATTTTTCTTATCTTCAGGAGTGAAAACTGAACCATGTCAAAAGAATATTTGAGATTCCAGAAACGTATTTAATCGATTAAGAGGTAGAGTAACAAAAGCATGTATTCGTATTATCTTCAACTTTTATTTCTTTTAGATTATTTTAATATTTTTATGTGGATTACTTTTAAGTTATATATTCATGATACCTTCGTATTTTAATATTTAGTTTGTTATTTTCAAGTTTGATTTAATATTTAGTTAAGTCTCTTCTCAAGTTTTAAAATATATTCATGTTATATTTTAGTATTAGTTTTCTTATTTATCTTAGTATGACTTTTTGATTGTTGTTGTTCTTATTTTATTTTTCTTGATCATGTGATTCTTTATTCCACATTTTTTCAATGATTTCATGCATACATACTATTCAGTTTCTCTCTCAAATTTCAATTTTTTAATTTGGGTTCATTCTTCCTTATTACATAATATACAAAAGATAAAAGAATGAGTAAATAATTTAAGAAAACACATAAAAAGATTATTGTTGTTTTCTTAAAAAAAATTGACAACGAATAATATATTTTATTTGAAACAAAATATTAAGATCATTTAAAAGTTCGTTGAGTTGTTATTCTATATGTTAGATTGGTAGAAATATTATATTAAATATATTTATTTAAAACAAAATATTAGTGCATTTAAAAGTTTTGTTGAGTTGTTATTCTATAGGTTAAATTGTTAGAAATATTATATTAAAATGTTTATAACCACGTATAATGCACGTGATATTAACTAGTATTCATAAAAAGTGGCTAAATGACATATTAGGTTGAGTTTTTTTTTTTAAATAAAAAGTATTTATAAAATTAATATATATAAAAAATTAGAAAAAGTAATAAAATATTAAACGGGACGAGGACAGGGACGGGCGAGGAATCCTCCCCCGTCCCTGCTGGGGACCCCGATTGGGATCCCTAGTTTGACCCCGTCCCCAGTCAAACCGGAGATTCCCCGATCTGATTGGGTTGGATACCCACGGGGATCGCATCCCGCGAGCTTTTTTTGCCATCCCTTATACCGTGCATCTTTATAATTAATTTAATTGAGTTTCCATCTAAATTTATTGAAGGACATATTTGATTAAATTTTAAAATTAAGGCTATATAAAAATTAAAAAAAAACGAAAAAAGAAAAGAATTTTTTGTTGAAATTAATGCGGAAAATACAAAGAATTTTTGAATAATTTAGAATTAGAAGATTGGAAATTAAACCCTCCCAAAGAGAAAGGGAAATTGACACGTATAACCTAAAAAGTTTTAGGTTTTGCTCAGATAACCCAACATGAGAAAATTTCCTTTTTCTGGGGAGAAGTTTATCTGACACATCAGAGTTGGTAAAAAGATGAAACTACCCCTAATTTAATGAAAAAGTTCAAACTTTTGGATACCAAAGTACCGATACAACTTTACCTAGATTGCAGCCAACTCCTGAGTTTTTAAATGATTTTGACCAACCCCAATTAATTATCACTAATTTTTTGCACCATCATTAATTAATTCCATACATTTCGCATGTCTCTTTACATGGCAGAGAACAAAATGTTCTTAGAGCTCGAAAATCTCCACGCCTTCCATGTTTTTATAACCCTTGAAAGAAGTTCATTTTTACAACGTGTAGATTCTTTGAGCGGTGAACTCCGAGAAGCATATTTTGAAGGTTGATTACATTTCATTATTTTGGACGAGGTTAATTTGTTATTTGTTTTGAGTATCAATTGTATTTTTGAAGTTGAAAGAGATTCTAAACTAGGCCGATAGCATAAATTTTAACTTTTTACTTCAGTTTTGATTAAATCTCGACTGAGTTGCATATCAAACTCGAGGGAGTCGCTTAAACCCAGTTCAGTTTTATAAATCCCAGCCGAGACATTTTTTCAAAGTGTGTTGCATCTTAAACTCGAGGGAGTTGCTTAGGAACCTAGTCGAGTTTTGTAAATTTTCAAAATCCTTGGCCGAGATTTTGTATAACCCAATCAAGAAATTTTTTCCTAATTCAATTAATTATTTGTTTTTTGTTTTCTTTCCTGGCAGAATGCGTCGTCTATTAGTAATCTACGATGGTAAGTGAAATGAGGTAGGAATTGTTTATAAAGGTGGGGTTATGGGAGGATTAGACGTCGACGAAATGATAACATATGACGACTTAGTAAATGCATTGTACAGGCTTACGAGAATTGATCCTAATCAATTCAATATTGTTATAGAATGCATATATAAATTTCAAATGCAATATGAAGTCTCTAAGTTCTTTATTTTCGATGATATTAGTCTCAGATTTTATTTGAATGACCCTCCAGACCCTTCTCAAGTGCCGTTGTGTGTGTCCAACCGAAAGAAACATATGGTAGTGGTAGCAAACGAGGAAATATACCATTTTATTTAGAGACCAAAATATATATCATCTTCATTTCCATACTTTCCAGGTCAGAATGTTTCATCCTTCGATCCTTCAATTTCTATCCATTCCCCGTTACAAGGTGTTTCTGCCCCCTCCTTTGTCCCACAAATAATCCCCTTGACCGACAATGTCGTCCCATGCAACCTAGGCGATGATGAACCACCACATTATGGTGAGTTGTATGAGAACGAGGTTGATTATAAGATTGAGAATGAGGCTGAGTATAAGTTTCTTGAAGATAACACTGAGGACGAGGATGATCAAGTTGAATATGAGTATGAGTGTGAGCATGGATATGACAATGAGAATGAGGACGAGATTAATGATCAACATGAGAATGGAGTTGAACTTGTCTATGAGGTTCATTCAGTAAGTGCAAATGCACCTTATCAAACGGCATAGGGATTAGGTAACTGTTCAATGCATACTATTACAACTATGGATGCAGTAGATTATGGTTATGAAATTGTCGTTTGGGGTATTTTCCTTTCAAAGGAAGTGTTGCGCTTCAAACTGTCGGTGTTGACAATGAAGCGTAATTTTGAATTTCATGTAAAAAAATCTACAAAGACTTTGTACACTATTGGATGCACTATGAAAGGTTGTAAGTGGGAGTTGTGTGCTAAAAGGATCCGAGGTTCTGACACATTCATCATTTCAAAGTTTATCGATGTCCACAAATGCACACGTGAGTTACTAAACCATAACCACAAACAAGCTAGAAGTTGGGTGGTTGGTCAATTAGTAAGTCGAATTTCGAGGGCGAAGATGAGGAGTAGCAAGCATTGAGGGAGCGAGAGGTATGAGACTGAAAAAAAAAAAAAAGGAGAATATTGCGTTTTCCATGTGTTTTTCTTTTAAGGCAACTTGTTAGTGCAGTTTGGAATTTGAAGAGCTGTCTGGCTATAGATGTTTTACTATGTTTTGTATTATTATATGATTGTTTTCATGTGGTGATGAACCCTTGGAAGGTAATTATATGAATTAGTTCGTATGTTGCCAAAATTTCTTCTTGGGTATGTCCAAGGGAAGTCCAAATATCTCTAATTCTATAATGCTTTCTACTTCTGTACCTTTGTAAGTTCTCCTTTATATCCCTCCAAATCCAAGCACTCTCATCGTGGAAAATAATTGGCACATTTATTTAATTCCTTCTTTCTTAAACCTCATAAATCTTAGCTAAGTCCTGTACAATATGTTCCTATTTTTCAAAAACTTTCTATTACAGTAATTTCCCATGTTAAATGATTTGAAGTTTGATCTATATCTCTCTCTTTGGCTTTCAGTAGATGAACAACTAAAGTGTCCACGCCACCCCACTCAATATCTCGTTTGTCAGTGTTAGAAGGTCTAGTCTATTGCAGATAAATCTCCTCTGAACTACTAGGAGCTAAACTCTAAACTATCCGTCACTGCCAACCACTGTATTATAATTTGAACTTGTGAATTTGAATCCATATTTTGATTGAAAATGTGCCAAGCAAAAGTAAGGCTTCATGTTCAAAGTTTAATTAGTTTTTAATTTGAACTATTTTCTTATTTTTCAAACCCATACTAAATTGAAGTCTTTCCGTTTGAGAAACCTACAAATGATTTCCGCAATTGACATTTAAAATGATTAAGAATGATGTGTCTGTAATTGTGGCTAAACAA
The DNA here is from genome assembly GCF_001995035.1 of Momordica charantia. Next base: position 664,657 of record NW_019104525.1, read on the forward strand.
ATATTGCTTCCATTTGGTTGGGTTTGATTGTGACACTACTTCAAGCTAGGGGTGCACAATACAGAACTAAGTACAAGTCGTGGCTTTGTGGTGTTCCATGCCAAATTTGTTGATAACTTGATAAGATGTTAGTTCTTGTGCAAGTTAGTCTCCTTGTTTATTGAGAAGCTATATAAGATGTTCTATGGTCTATGATGTTAAAGTATGAAAGTGTTCTTTTGTGCACTTGGGATAAAAAATATGGATAATTTGACACCTCGATGGCTGTTTTTTTTTTTGTTGTCGTTGATTTAATGCTTATAGATGATGTTTTCTTGTTGATTTACTGCTTATAGTATCAATATGTGATTGTTTCAATAAATATTAAAATTATCATTGTTTCAATAGTTTACAATGATAATAAAAGAACATGAACAATAATAAAAGAACATGAATAATAGTAGATGTCAACAAAAATATGTTCTGTGATACTAAAATAATGTGATTGAAAACCTTTTTGTGACAAATAAAACTATCACTATAAAGATATTCGTGACGATTGAAAAATGTCAATATACCCATGTCCTAACCAGTCTTGAATAGAGTGTGAGTTCCACCAATCTTTTATCAAGGGTTGAAAAGAGGCATGTTGCATCCATTCATTCTCGAAGCGAAAGGGGGAGGGGGCCCATTGATTGACTCCCAAGGTGAGTTGGATTGAGAAGTGATCCAATGTTTCCTGTCCAGATGCTTAACCAAAGCATTAGGAAAATTAGATAGGAACCGATAAGTGCATAAGTACCTGTCCAGAAGGGATAAATGAAGGGATTCTCTCAAGTTGGACCATGTAAAGAGGTCATTGATGAGGGGGAGGTCTCTTAGGTTGGAAGTCTCAATGAAGTTGTTAAAAAGCTTCATATTGTGAAGTGATTAGAGAATGGAAAAAGCAGAAAACTTAGGCAGAAACACTCGGCCCAAGGATCAGTTGTTGGCAGAGTTGACTTCCGTTGATTCCATCGAGGAGGATGGCTCCATCCAAGCGGCGCAAATTGCTCACAGAAACTCCCTTAAGGAATAACTTCATTCTATAGCCATATCTGAAGAGGCTCACTGGAGGCAACGCTGTAAACTGAAGTGGTTTAAAGGAGACACGAACACTAGTTTCTTCCATATAATTGTGGCCACCATGCGTAAAAAGAGCTCTATCATTGAGCTTCTCTCGCGAGATGGCAGAAGCTTGGTTAATGATGTAGAGATTGAACTAGAATTCCTTTCTTTCTCCAAAGATTTATACCAAAAAGGAGGGATCCAGATTCTTGCCTCACCCGATCAATTGGAACGCCATTACACAACAACAACCATTCAATCCCTTCTTGAAGCTCCCTTTCTAGAGGTAGAGGTGTGGCAAGCAGTAAAGGACGACCAAGGCTCCAACAAAACTCTCGAACCTGACGGATTCACCGCTGAATTCTACAAGAAAATATTGAAACATCCTCAAGTATGATATTATGAGAGTGTTCCAAGAGTTTTTCAAGAATAGTGTTATAAATACTAGTCTCAACGAAACCTACATCTACCTCATCCCTAAAAAGGCCGATGCAAGAACTGTTAGTTACTATAGGCCAATTAGTTTGATCTCTTATATTTACAAAATCGTGGCAAGAGTTCTCTTCGAGAGACTTAAGAGGGTTCTTCCACACACCATCTCAGCAACACAATCAGCATTCATGGCTAACAGACAAATTTTGGATGCATCCCTGATTGCTAATGAACTCATTGACACATGGACTAGGAAAAAGGGGTAGTCATCAAGCTAGATATTGAAAAAGCCTTTGACAAGGTCGATTGAGACTTCTTCGATGGTATCTTAGTGGCAATGGGCTTTGAAGCACTTGGAGAAGATGGATTAGAGGCTGCATTTCCTCGGCTAACTTCTTAATCATCATCAACGGGCGGCCCAAGGGTAAAATTAAGGCCAGTAAAAGCTTAAGACAAGGTGGTCCCTCTCTCCCTTCCTTTTCATCATTGTGGTTGATTGTTTCAGTAGATTTTTGTCCATAGTAGTAGAGCATAATGAGCTTGAAGGTTTCGCGATTGGCAGCAATCCCATCCAGGTGACACACCTATAATTCGCTGATGAAACCCTCTTATTCTCAACTTTGGAGGACAGCAAACTTATGAACCTATTCAATTTCATCAAGATTTTCGAGGAGGCCTCTGGTTTGAACTCCAATCTACAAAAAAACAGAGATGTTGGGCATTAGCATGGATGACAACACTTTAGACTCTCTCGCCAACAGATTTGCTTGCAGAAAGGGCTCATGGCCGAACACCTATCTCGGCCTCCCTCTAAATGGCAACCCGCAATCCTCCTCTTTTTGGGAACCAGTTATGGAAAAAAAAGGCTTTCCTTTTGGGATCAGGCTCACATATCCAAAGGATGTAAACTCACCCTTATCCATGCCACTCTATCCAACCTCTCCATCTACTTTCTATCTCTCTTCTCTATCCCAACCAAGTTGCCAATGAGCTTGACAGAATTGTTCAGAATTTCTTATGGAAGGGAGGCATCAGAACACAGGGGGCTAAATCTTGTTAGATGGGATATTGTGCAGAAACCTATTGAATTTTGAGGTCTAGGTTTCACTAGCTTCAAAGCAAAAAATGAAGCCTTTTTAACCAAATGGACATGGAGATTCATTACTAAGGATTCGACCCTATGGAGGCACGTGATACAAGCAAAATACGCAATCCTAAACTTCCGCAACACCCCACACAATCGCTCCTTATCTGCTGCTAGGGGTCCTTGGAGAGATATAGCCAAGCACTGGTCCCTGAGCCTTCCGGTTGGGGTACGAATCCATCCCTCTATTTTGGAAAGATAATTGGCTCAACAATGAGCCTTTATGCCGCACCTACCCCCTTCTTTTTGCTCTCCACAACAGAAAGCTTGACTATGTTCGAGAATTCTGGTCTTCGGAAATCAACTCATGGGATATTTGCTTTCGGAGAAACTTAAAGGATGCATAGGTAGTTGAATTGACAGCCTTATTACACTACCTCTCCTCTCAAAGACCAACATTGAACAGGGATACCACTGTGGAGGAGATTGGAACCCCATGGTTCTTTTACTACAAGCTCTCTCATAAAAGCCCTTCTAAGCAAGAATCAACCTTCTTCCCCGACAGACTTGTTCATAGCCATTTGGAAAGATGTTTATCTAAAGAAGGTCAATTTTTCCTAGGGTAATCCAGCCTACATGCTTTAAACACGCACGACAAATTACAGCGAAGAATGTCTTATATGGCCTTATCTCCTCGTTAGTGTCCTCTTTGAAAGCTAGCAACGGTAAAAAAAGCATGTTTTTTTGGAGACAGATACTATTTCACCAATCGTACAGTGAATTCATTGGGCATGCCTTCCTCACTTGTCCCTATGCCACAACTCTTTGGAACAAAATCTTGCCCCTCTTTGGTTGGTCGGTAGCCCTCCCTACATATATGTCACAACTAATAGCTAATACTCTCCTTAGCCATCCATTCAAGAATGAGAAAGCCAGCCTATGGATCCACTTCAATTGGGATTTGCTTTGGTCTATTTAGAATGAAAGGTATCACCATATCTTCCAAGCAAAGGAACGCTCTCCACACGCCACATTTGAATCTATCATTCTTTTTGTTATTACTTGGTGTAAATGCTCCCCTTTCATTCCTATAGTTTTGCCTCATTGATAGCCAACTGGAGAGCTTTTTTGTGACCCATTATGGGTTCTCTTCCGCTTTTGTATTATCCCCTCCTTTTTTCATTATATTGATGGAATCGTTTTGTTAAAAAAAAATAAACATGAAAAGAAAAAAAATGTCAATATAAAAATTTCCATGACAGTGAAAACTGTCAATATTGACCGTTAAAATTATTACTATAAAAGTTTTTGTGACAGTTATAAATAATCATTATTACATTTTTATTGGCATGTATAAACTGTTGTTAAAAAATATTTCGTGACAATTTATAAACTGTCTTTAAAAAGCATTTAGTGACAATTATAAATTGTCATCATTAAGTTTTTTTTTTGACAAAAATTTTTTTTGATTGTTTCAATGACAGTTATAAAATGTCATCAAATAAGTTTTTGTGATATTTTTTATTCGTGATAAGTTTTTTATAATTTAGTTGTAAATGTATCAATGACAATTTTCAAAAACTATCCTGTTCTCCTTTTTCTCGATGCCTTAATCCATCACAGTTATATAACTATTATGAATTAAGTTAATTATAATTTTAAATTGCCATCAAAGCTCATATTTCTACCAGTGAGAGGATCTATGAAGTAGTTCAAAAACTAAAACAATTAAGCAAGAATCTCACTGCATCACATAAAAGTATTTAAAACCATGAAATCAAATAATAAAAAGTGTATAACGTTTAATTATTTGATAGCTTTTATAGTTTGTAGGTTAATTTGTACAAATATACCATATTTCAAGGTGTTTTAAAAAGTTTAATCTAATATTATTGTGTACATTGTAAATTATAAAATTTTCCATAAACTTCATTATTATTTTTATTTAGTCCTTAAATTTTAAAAAGTTGTATTTGCATCCTTGAACTTTCGATTTAAATTCTAAAATGTCTTTGTCGTAGCATCGGGATATCGTCTAATCTATGACGAAGACTACCTAAACTTCAAGGGTTCATAGTGTTATAAATGAGTGTCATGGGCCTTGTGTTGTAGAGTACTCACGACCCTCCATTGGTACCATGACAATGTGCTTCCTTTGATAGTAGGGGCGCCATACCACTTCACGTTAGTTTCAAGTCACTTTCAAATCGAGTTTTGTTTTTTTTAAGGAGTTGAAACCAAAATTCCATATTGGCTAAACAAGGGAGAGATCTATAGTATACAAGTAAGGACAAATTATCTCCATTGGTATTATGAGACTCTTGGGTGGAATTAAAAACAAAGTTAAGAGGGCTTATGTCTAAAGGACACGATATCATATCATTGTAAGATATGTGGGGATTTACTACAAAAAATTGGAACTTTTTTTTAAAATAAAAATTGGTGAAGCTTGGGAGATTAGAAGTGTGAAGCAGATATGTCATTCTTTATGAGTCCAGTGAAGATTGACGTGGAGAAATTTGACGGAATGATCAACTTTGGCTTGTGGCAAGTGCAAGTCAAGGATGTGTTGATACAATCTGAGTTACACAAGGCGTTGAAGGGAAGGTCGAGTGAAGGTGCTTCTGAAAAGCTAAGCGGTGATAGTGGTCCAATGGAGTCTAGTAGTGGTTTCAGCAGAGGTTCTAAGAAATCTAGCATGAGTGATGAAGATTGGGAGGAAATGGATTTGAGAGCTACAAGCGCGATATGAACAAGTTTGGCTAAGAATATTCTTGCGAATGTGCATGAGAATTTCGACAGCCAAAGAACTTTGGGAGAAGCTCGAAGCGTTGTATCAGGCAAAGGGTACCTCAAATCGGCTATACCTGAAGGAACAGTTTCATACGCTGCGAATGGAGGAAGGTACGAAAATTTCAGATCATTTGAGTAATCTTAATAGCATCATCTTTGAGCTGGAGGCGATCGAAGTGAAGATAGATGATGAAGATAAAGCACTCAGGCTCATCTTATCACTTCCACCTTCTTATGAACACATGAAGCCGATCTTTATGGGAATGATACTTTGAATTTTGTTGAGGTTACTAATAAACTCTTGTCAGAGGAAAGAAGACTGAAGAGTGAAGGGCATACTTCACATGAAGATTCGGCACTGGTAGCTAACAATTGGAAGAAGAAGAAAGACTCCGTACAAAAGAAAGCTTGTTGCTGGGGATGCGGACAGTCTGGAAACATGAAGAAAGATTGTCCCAACAGAGTCGGTTCGTTAAAGGGCTTTGGGCGGGATGCTGACAATGTTTCTCTCAACAGGGGAGACGATGATCAGTTCCTTTGAAGAGAGAGAGAATTCACCCTCATGGTGTGTCCGCTTTACCATGATAGAGGATGTGGTGTTAACGGTTCCACAAATTTACACATGGGCATTGGCTTGGCGGTTATGCAAGGTGTGTATGGTAGAAGTTATGTCGATGGCTGAAGAACTTCCAAGTGAACCAAGTAGGTGGAAGTTGCACCATAAATCTCAGCAGGATTTATCGACATGTGACGAGGAAGAAAAATCTTGGAAGGCGACATTCCAAGTGATCTACTTTTATGGTGGAGTAGGCTATAGTTCTCTGAATTGAGAATTATGATTGTTGGTGAAGACAATGAGTACAGTACAAGCTGTGAACTTTTTTCAATATCTTGTCAAGGTGGAATTTATTGGGTTTTGGCGAAATATTGGAATTGAAGTTGTCCCACATTGGAAGAATACGAGGATGGTCTCCATGTGCTAGAAGTTGTCCCACATCGGAAAAGTACAAGGAGGAGATGTGTTCCAACTACTATAAAAGGAGCTCATGGGCTTGGGTTTTTATCATCCCAATTGAAATAAGCGTGATATACTAGTTCTAGTTAACTTGGGCCGTAATTTTTTCTCCTGTTTGGAGTTTTTCCATTCCTGCGGTAGAAGTATGAGATTTTTTCCCAACAGGCCCGACATTTTCCTCGTTGCACTATTTGCTTGAGAGAAAATCGAGAGAGAGAAGGAAAGAGAAAAGAAAATTGGAAAAGAATGGTAGAAAGAAGGAGAAAGTAGAAAGAGAAAAAGACAGGATTTGAGGACTAAGAGTGAATTGGAAGAAGGGTGAATACGTCATTTTACCAAAAATGTCATAACTGATAAGTATGAGATTAGAAAACTTGTATTTTTTTAAAAAAGTGTAAAAATCATTTCTGTTCACGGCTAGTCAGCTCAAAAAGCCGGTAGGGTCGTAGGGATACCCCACTCTATTTGTTGTAAAAAAAAAAAACCCACTAAAATAGAATTAGACCTAGGTCGAAATTTTAGTCCAAACTCCAAACAATCACCTTGTTTCTCATGATTCTTCGTTTTTTTTTAGATACATGCTGAGCTTCAACTGGGTGTTTCGAGGCGCATGATCAGGTTCTTTGGTCACCGCCGGAGGCTACCATGTTCGTATTTCAAAGCGCCTTACAATTTTGGAGGTCGGAGAAGCATTCTTCGATGTCAGTTCTCTGCACAAGCTGCCCTAGCTCAGCAATGGACGACTATCACCGAGCGACCGAGGCCAGAGTTCGATTCTCATGCCTATGCTGCTGTGCTCCAAGACTGTATCCAAAGCGGTGATCTGAATTTAGGAAAACTTATTCATTGTAGGATTATGAAACTTGGTAATTGTTTGGACTTGTTTGCTTTCAATGTCCTTCTCAATGCGTATGTGAAATTTGGGTTGTTGCTTGATGCCGAGAACTTGTTTGATGAAATGCCCGAGAGAAATACGGTTTCCTTTGTGACGCTAATTCAAGGGTATGTACAGTCATATAAATTCTTTGAGGCCTTTGAGTTATTTGCCAGACTACATGGTGAAGGCCACGAGCTTAATCCGTTTGTTTTCACTACTATTTTGAAGTTGCTTGTTAGTATGGAATGGGCAGAATTGGGACATGTTGTCCATGGTTGTGTATATAAGATTGGCTTTGGTTCTGATACTTTCATTGGGACTGCTCTTATTGATGCTTACTCTGTATGTGGATGTGTTAATATGGCTAGAGAAGTATTTAATGGGATTAGGTGTAAGGATATGGTATCTTGGACTGGTATGATTGCTTCTTATGCTGAGAATGATTGTTTCTCTGAAGCATTGGAACTTTTCTCACAGATGAGAGTGGTTGGATTCAAACCAAACAATTTTACTTTTGCTGGTGTGCTTAAGGCATGTCTTGGCCTGCAAGACTTTAGTGCAGGGAGGACAGTTCATTGTTCTGCTTTGAAAACAAGTTATGAGCAAGATCTTTACGTAGGAGTTGCCTTACTTGAATTGTACACTAGGTGTGGTGGCAATGATGATGCATGGCGAGCATTCGGGGATATGCCTAAAAAAGATGTGATTCCATGGAGTTTCATGATTGCAAGATTTGCGCAGAGTGGTCAATCTGAAAAAGCTGTCGAACTTTTTTGCCAAATGAGGAGAACTTTTGTTATGCCCAATGAATTTACATTTTCTAGCGTGCTCCAAGCTTCTGCAGCTTTGGAGGCTTTAGATTTGGGTAGAACGATCCATGGACATGCACTTAAGGCTGGACTATCTGCTGATGTGTTTGTGTCGAATGCCCTTATGGCTTGCTATGCTAAATGTGGGTGCATTGAGAAATCAATGGAACTATTTGAGGCGTTATCATACAAAAATGATGTCTCTTGGAACACAATTATTGTTGGCTATGTGCAGTTGGGTGTTGCGGAGAAGGCACTGAGTCTGTTTTCAAATATGCTTGGATACGAAGTCCCAGCAACTGAAGTGACTTACTCTAGCATTCTTCGTGCTTGTGCTACTCTTGCTGCCATAGAACTCGGACTTCAAATTCATTCCTTGACAGCCAAAACCATCTATGGCCAGGATATCGCAGTTGGTAATGCTTTGATAGATATGTATGCCAAGTGTGGTAGTATTAATGATGCTCGTTTGATGTTTGACACATTGAGTCTACGAGACAAAGTTTCATGGAATGCTATTATCTGTGGATATTCTATGCATGGTCTAGGAGTGGAGGCAATAAAAATGTTTGATCTTATGAAAAAAAGAGAGTGTAAACCAGACAAGTTGACTTTCGTTGGTGTCTTGTCAGCATGTAGCAACACAGGCCGGTTGGATGAAGGAAAACAATATTTTAATTCTATGAAACAGGATTATGGCATTGAACCATGTATGGAGCACTATACCTGTATGGTGTGGCTTATTGGGAGATCGGGTAATCTTGATCAGGCCATAAAGTTTATTGAAGATATCCCTTTTGAGCCTAGTGTAATGATTTGGCGTGCTCTACTCGGGGCTTGTGTTATCCATAATGATATTGAACTAGGAAAAATTTCTGCCCAGCGTGTGCTTGAGATGGAACCTCAGGATGAAGCAAGCCATGTATTATTGTCCAACATCTATGCAAGGGCGAGAAGGTGGGATAATGTGGCTTATGTTAGAAAGAATATGAAGAGAAAAGGGGTGAAGAAGGAACCCGGCTTAAGTTGGATTGAGAATCAGGGTATCGTTCATTGTTTCACTGTGGCTGATACTTCACACCCCGACCTGAAGCTAATCAACGGGATGCTCGAATTTTTAAACATGAAAACCAGAAGGGCAGGATATTCTCCCGATCTTAATGCTGTACTACTTGATGTGGAAGATGATGAGAAGGAGCGTCTCCTTTGGTTGCACAGTGAAAGATTAGCCTTGGCTTTTGGTCTGATTAGGATGCCAGCTGGATGCCCGATTCGCATAATTAAAAATCTCCGTATATGTGTTGATTGTCATTCTGCAATTAAGTTAATATCCAAGATTGTTGGACGTGATATTATTATTAGAGACATGAATCGTTTCCATCACTTTGGCGATGGGTTATGCTCTTGTGCTGACTACTGGTGACCATAATTTACTTCATACATGTGGTGGATTAACATTTCATCAACTAGTGCGCAACTTGAAAAATTCAAGGTAACTCTTTATCCACAACCTCCTATGACATGGACTTTATGTGTTCAAATTATCAAGTAAAGAAAAAAAAAAAAAAGATGTCATAGCTGTGACACTGCTGTTAAAATTTGCCAATTTGCAGGTTGTAGATATGCTGGGGGTAAAAATATTAGTCATTGAGAAGAAAGATGGCATAAGTTGTAGGTATGGTTATTCCTGTCTTTGTTTTATCTGACATAACTTTTCTTTACATGGAAAATAGATGAGATGATTAGGCGATGAACTCATGTCACATGTGAGTCTAGTTACTTATCCAATTTTGTAGGGGTGTAGGATTTATTTATTTATATTTATTTTTTCGGGAGTAAGAAACTAGAAACTTTATAGAAGCCAAGAAGCAAAAGCAAAAACGGTGGGCCATCTCTTTCTTTATTTCTCTTTTGCTACTCGGGCTTGGTACTACATAGCTTCTCTTCTAGATCTCGCTCTTTGTTTTCCCAAGAAAGTGGATGATTTCATTGCCGAAGGTTTCGGTGGGTCCGTTCTCAAAGGGAAAGCCTACATCCTGTGGAATTGTGTTGCTAGGGCTCTTCTTTGGCTCCTTTGGAAGGAAAAAAACAATAGATTTTTTTGAGAACAAAGAGACCTCATTTGAGTCTTTTTGTGTGAATATTAAGCAGGTGGGCGTCTACCCACAAGAAGTTTTTTTTGTAACTACAGTTTCTTTTGGATCCTCCAGTGTTGGAATTCAGTGATTGTATAGTTCTCTAGGGGAGGGTTCCCTCTACCCTCTGCCTCTGAGT
>NW_019104525.1:681765-710544 GCF_001995035.1 Momordica charantia
TTCCGTTAAGATTGGTATATATGGGGATATATTTTGTTTATGTGTATAGAAAATTGTAGTTCTAAATGTCTCATATTGTTAGTATTCCTGATTATATTCGTATATATAGGTATATATTGTATGTGTATATATCTTATAGCTGTATATAAGATATAAACGCATATATCCCATAGCAATGTAGAAATGGTCCTCCAAAATTGAAATTTTAAACGTCTCATGGATGAAGCGAAAAAAGTTCTTGGGAGATTTTTGGACGGGATTTGGAGATATTTTGGGAGGTTATGATTTCAATTTTGGGAATTTAGGGTTTTGTTTTTAATGTTTTGGTGTTTTAATTTGTTTTGGAAAGTTTCATTAACTTAAAATTATGGGATCTAAATTATAACCTTCCAATTAATCAATTTTGCATATTAAAATGAATTTAAAATTAATTTGTAAATACAAGAGGCTATTTAAGTAATTTATATGATGGGTACCCTCTTAAATAGGGTTGATACATGACAAATGTGTAAATTCTATACATTCCATCCTTTTATGTAATTAGGATCTTTAAATAGTCCATCAATGTACTAATTCCTGGAATTTCTAGCCCATTTAGGCGGTCCCTGCGAAGCCCATCCTTACAGGGAAAATGAACATCCCTACTTCTATCTTCGGGGAAGAATGATTATTGTTGTCGCCAAGCATCTGTTTCACCGAAGCTTCCTGATTTGAGAGCAAATTTTTTCTAACTCAAAATGATATATGTTGAATTTACCCGACCAAATTGTATTGAGGAAATAAATGACATAAACTCCTTTTGTAATCTCACAAATAAGCTATTGAAGAAAACCACCATTATTCTTATAGTTTCCTCTCACAAGCACAAAGTTTTAATTTTTAGAAAATATTTTGAAATTAACCAATTACATCTCGAGTCGTTCTAGAAAGTTTGTTCTCCAAATATATTACAACCGTTAAGTTTGTTGTGTTCATTGAGTAAACAACCTTTCAAATGTATCACACACTTACTTTGACAATCCACATCACAAACGTGCTTCATAAACTGATTCTTAGTAGAGTAGAAAGTTCACAAAGTAAATAAAGTTTTACCAAGTTTGATATTCCACTTTGTGGAGTATCAGAATCTAGAATAATTACACTATCATCACCAAAGCTAAGATCTCTCAAATTTGGTCATTATTATAGAAAAACTTCCATACACAACCTTTGATAGCTATACTTGTCATTGGTAAACTTGTTCTATACAAACATTGCTTCCGTACCATTAATCTTTCCTCAGCACGAAACTCAAACTCAAGATATATAGAACTTGATCACTCTGTTACCATGTAACAAAAAATTAAAGAGTAACACAGTGGAAACTAGAGGAAAATTGTATGAAGGCATAAATTCTATTCACTAAAATGAAAATTATTACTAATATTTATAGGAAAAAGTAACCGACCATTAACCCACTAATGGACCACTACCCTTCAAATTCTCTCTAACGAACACCACATCTCCACTAAGCCATCGTCAAAGCCTACAAACTCTCCAACTTGCTGCTTAATTAACTACCAACTAATCAATTACGATGTTAACCATCCAATATAATTCTTCAGATGTGAAAACCATGCTGACAATGAAACTAGCACATGTTTGCCCAAGTTCTTAACAATATCGAGGAAAGTAACTGTGGTTAACACTCCACAATCAAGATGTGTGCAAGGCAGTGGGAGAGGGATCTTGAGAATGTTGAGAATTTTGATGAATCCTTTACAAGACTGCTCAATAATTCTCCAAAAAGATATATTTACTAGGAGGATTCATCCACAATATAACATACACGAGGGAATATACAAGGAAAGAAAAAGGACCCAAACCATTTCCTTTATTTACAGACTTGCTGCTATTCCTAACTAAAGAAATAGAGAGACTAAAAAGATACTAAATATATACTTTCCTAATTTGAGAGGGAGAATATTAAGGAACAAAACCCAACGGTACAGAGGGGTAATTGCAAAAGATTGACCAACATAAAGGCAACATAAATGTTTATGGATTTACTAAGAATAGTGAGTGATTTTAGGAGCTGCAGTGGCTAAAATCCTCATGTCTGAAGGATTATTCTTTGGATTTTATGCCTCCATGATAGTGCACACATTGAATTGATTCTACACATCATTTAGGGGATTTTCTACATACTATATTAGCATCCTTTGACAGTATTTCAAGATTAACAGTGAACACATTCAATTGGTAATGATTGGGAATTTTAGTTGAAGGTTGTGACAACTGTAGTATTTTGTCAGATGGTCCGTTTAAACATTGGACAAGCTCAGTAAACTTGGGTTGGATTCACTTTTTATAAACTTTGAATGATTAAAGTTCATGACAAGTACAAATACACACTTCTATATGATATTGATTCAACTTTTTTAGTTCTTTCACTTTTGTTTTTACACTGTATTTTCGATCACTATCTCTCCAATACTATATGTCTCCTATGTTCATACTAAGTTTAGGATTTGAAGATTATTCATTAGAAGGACAAATTTAAGAGTAGATAAGACAAAGCTAGATAAATTATGTACTTGAATGTGGTTGTAGCGTGCCACGATTTAATCACTTCAATCATGATCCATCGTCAAAGACGTTTCTCTAGTCTCTCAACACTCATAACTTTAGTCTGGTAAGATTTGACCTTAGATTTTGTGATGCTCGAGTAGAGAGGAGGGGTACATATATAGATGAACTGGTACCACATTTAAATAAGAGGGGTCCTAAAATAATGGAAGCATGATTAAAAAAACTTAAAAAATTGATAGTTACTATCTATACTCACAAGAGTGAGGAAAAAACATACTGAAAAGACTCGTGTTGTAGGGGATATGCAGGGAAATGTCGGGACAATTAGGTGTAAATTCAATCTTGATCCGAATCCCGAGCCTGGAGCGTTTCAGACTTAAAGCGGCCAGAGTCTTCATCCTCTAATATTGTAACATGTACTTTTATGTGTATACCAATCATCTATCTCCAAATGCACACCTTAGTTCGTATGAGAGTCCAGATCCAAAATTGACTTTTGGAGTGGTGACATGTTGCATGATGATTATCCATTATTATGAGCAATATAGTATGTACTGTTAGAGAGAGAAAAAGAGAAAAGCAATCTTCGAGTCAACTTGAGCGTAATTACGAACACTCATTCTATAGAAAAAATGAATACTAGTATCAAATTAATGGATGGAAATAATGATAAAAAGGAAAAAAGGGTGGTGTGGGATTGTGTTGAGAAAGCTTCCTATATAATCTTGATACATTCATGGTTTGGGATCTCAAAATCTTGTTAAGTCTCTTGATCTCTTCGGTGCTGGACCTTTAACACATATCTCTTCAATTTTTTTGACCGAATGCTTGTTTGAACTAATTATGCTCTAATACAATTTTGTAGATGTTCTATCTTAAAACCAATTGATAATACAACAATAGTAGCCTATGCATTTATAAATATTGCAGTATTTTGATCTATTCGACATGGAATCCTTAACGCATTCGATCACTGGGATTGTTGAAGATCCCACGTTGAAAAAGAGAAAGACCTTACAATGGTATATAATAGACATGAGCTACTTCTCTCATTGTCAATTGGTTTTGAGAAAAAATTCCATGAATATTGATCTGAATCTTGAGGAGCATGTTAAGGATCCCACATGAAAAATGATAACGAAGACCTTACAATGGTTTATAATAGACATAACTCGCGAGGGGAGAGAGATTGCCATTGAAAAAAGTGAAGAGAGAGAGACAACATTAAAGATCACTCGAACAAAAGCACTTGGGAAAAATTGGAAATGATATGGCTGCATGTGGTGATGATTGTGAAGTTGGAAGCAAATAAAGACAGAGGGAAAAAGAAGGAGAATATTTAGGGTTTGATGACATGCAGAGGAGTGTATGGGGCCTTTTTTTTTCACTCTCTATGTTAATCACACTCTATTTCTTTCAAGTTTCACATCAACATAACAAAAAGAACTTAAAAAGGGAAAAGAAAAAGAAAAAAAACTTATCTTCCTATATTAATTCTTAAATCTCCAAGCCATGAACTGTCTATCAAAATCCAGCAAAGCGTGCTGCTTTTTCAGTTTCTCTCTCTAAAATAATCAAATAAAAACAAAAGGCTGAGGATAGTAGTCTAGGTTTGAATTATATTTTGGTCATAAAGTTATGAAGTATCTATTTTTAGTTGTTTAACTTTAAAAATGGATAATTTTAGTCATTTTTATTATTTTACATATTAACATAGGTTGAGATGGAAATGTATTAGTTATAAGATTAACGTGGTTCCGTCTTAAAACTAATTAATTGACAAGAAGAAGAGTAGCTCAGATATTATGAATTGGACAATATGATAACTCTTTTTGATTAACTAATCTTGGTCGGATCCATTTTTGGAGGAGTAGTCCAACTTTTTGGACTCTGATACTATATCAATATTCATAATGTAGGTTTCATCTCAAAAAGCAATTGACAATAAAAAGAGTAACTCATGTCTAATATAAATTTTTGTAAGATCTATTCTTTTTTTCCAATATGGGATTCTTAACATGTCTCCTCAAGATTGTGATTCTTTTGGTTCATCGATCTTAGTCGGATTCTATTTTTAGACCTAATATTTGTTTGAGTGTTTTAGACTCTGATACCAAATCAAGATTTATGGAGTTCCATCTCAAGAGAAGTAGCTCACTTATATTATAAATCATTGTTAGTTGACTTTTATTTTTCAATGTGAGATCCTTAACATTAGTTACATAGGCAAGTTTGAGTGGGTATATTGAGTGATGTGAAACTTTGTAGCAAAAGATATAACGGCTAACAC
This sequence comes from Momordica charantia, assembly GCF_001995035.1. The sequence goes on from NW_019104525.1 coordinate 686,627, forward strand.
GGTTAAATATTCGATTTTTATTTATATTTATTCATTATTATTTTTTTAAAGTCAAAGACTAATATGAAAGTACAGGGCGCCAAGATAAAATTTAAATCGAAAATTTTTATTAATAAAATGATGATGCGATATCAAAGTGCATTTTATTAATTGAGTGGATATAGATCATTAATGGAATACTTAATTTACATGTTCTAATTTTTAGTATATATATATATATATATATATTTATTTACTGTTTTTTAATATTTTTACATTAATATTCTTAACCTTTACTCACAATAAGAGTTTTATTGAAACTTAATATGCCTCAATTAAATGAAGATTAAATTACAAATTCAATCTTTCAACGACACTTTGATTATTGGTGTTGTGTGTCTACTTAATAGTCCTTAAACTTTAAAACTTGGATTCTCCACATTTTGAATTGTAGTTTCAATTATATAGTGTTTGTCACAAACTATAATGATAATGTGACATGTCAATTGAACAAAAGTTTGACTAAATTTGACCTGTGATACACGAATGACGAAAGGAGGGTTAAAACATTCCCACAATATAAATTGGGTTTGATCTATAAACTATATTATTTAAGGAAAAAAATACATTGCATGTACTATACTTTATTTTGTCTAGTTTGTCCACTTTTCATTTTTATGTTTATTTGTACTATTATTAGTATCTTGTTATTGACTTGCTAGATCATGCTATGCAAGATTAGTCTAGTAGTTTAGTTATGTCATAATTTACTAGGCTACATATATAATATTTAAAGTTCAAGGACATAATTTAATTAATAAACACATATTACGAGCTAAATAGATACAAATCATGAAAAATTTAAGATCTAAATTTTTAATTTAATCAAAATACAAAATTGAAACTTTGAAACATATGTAACTAAATTATATACTTATAGTATTTTATTCCAAACAAGACAAATAATAATGTTCATATTTATAATTATATATAAAGACGTAGAATGAGAGGTGGAGTTTGCTTGCATTAGAAGTGGGGACTAGCAATGCAAGGTGGTAAAGCAAAAAAGGATTCAATTTTTTACAAAGTTTGCCCCCTTTATTTATTTATTTATTTATTATTTAAATACTATTTTGGGTACTTTTTTTTTGATTCATTATAGTCTTTGTATTTTGTATTTCAAATATCTATTTTGTTTTGTGTACATTTTACTTTTATTAGGCCCTATACTTTGGACATATATCTGTTTTATCGTTGTATTTTTAAAAATGATAATTTTGGTTGCTTCAATTTTATTTTCATCTCATTTATTTCTATCACAATTTTAACTTGACACTTCCCTCACTATATAAATTTCTTGAAATGACAAATTTTAATTTTATATAAATTTTGTATTAAAATTTTTCAAGTAGAAATCAAAATAGTTAGTTTTTTAAAAGTATAGACACTAAAACAGATATTTTGAAAATATATAAATTAAAATGATAAAAAATTAAAAGGACAAAAACCAATTAAATAAAACCAAAGTCCAAGGTGGATTGGATGAAGCGAAATAGTATTAATTTTCTTTTTTTAAGAAAAAAATCACTTTTAATGAATCATTTAAAATTTCACCAAATATCCCACTATGAGTGGTGTTATGATGCCAAAAACCATACCAATTTTCCACAAGAGCCCACAAAAGGAATTTCTCCCATATTGTTTAATTCTATGATCCCACAGCCACAGCCACATAATAAATAATAATGTGTGTAGAGATGAGGCTGGTTTGAGATTGAGTGAGCAACCTCAGCTCCTTCCTTTACCTTTTGCTTTAATCTCTCTCCATGATCAGTCTCCATCACAAAACATTACCAAAAAGAAGCATGTTCTGTCCCTTTCTTTTGTCACCATTATGTCTTTTTAGAAATGTCATTCTAGTTCATAAATTTAGGGATCTTTGTTTCATATTTTTTTTTGTTTTTAATATAATCATTTGTCCTATACTTTTTGTGACGGGTTGTACATTATAATAAGTAAGGTACTGACTTTAATGAGATTTTTTTTCCACGAAGTGAGCATAGCTCAGCGATAATTGACGTATATCTCCAATCAAGAAGTTGTGAGTTCGAACCCCATCCCTACGTGTTGTATTAAAAAAATGAGAGTTTTTCTCTTATAGTTAAACTAACTACGAGTATAACAATGTTATCAATAGTGATATAAGAAGATTTGTGTTCCTAGAATAGATACCCCATGACACACTCATAATATGGGGTAAACAATTGAGGAGGTGTAGGATCTAAAAGATGTAAATACGACATTTCCTCCCGGTGATTTGGAGGGAAGAGATTTTCATGGTGCAACCACATTGATTTACGGTACAAAAATAGGAGAAAATGGTTTCTAGCAAACTTTAGAGAAACATGTATGGTCTTGAGTAGGCTCCTAGATAGTGATATAAGAAGTTTGACAAGTTTAGGTAATACAAAAGATTTTAGAGGTGTCAGGTCGTCACCCATTGACGACACCCAGAGCTCGTTTGACAAGTTCAATCTCATCCTGTTGCACGTCTTTCACCCAGAGCTCATTTGAGGGAGACGAAACTGAAAGGGGAGATTTGAGGGAGATGAGATTGAAGGAGAGATTTGAAGGAGAGATTTGAGGGAGATGAGAGAGGGGAGATTGAAGGGGAGATTCGAGGGAGAGAAGGAGAGATTCGAGGGAGATAATAGAGCTGAGAGAAGAGGGAACTTCAAAACCCTAGTAAAATAATGAAGAAAAATATGTATATATTCAAATTCGGTTCGATTTGGGTTGAACCGAATTTTTTTTTGTCGAACACATAAACCGAATCGAACTGATCGGTTCAGAAAAACTGTAACCCAACCCAAACCGAACTTTTATCCAACCTAACCTGACGGGTTAGGTTGGGTTGCTCGGGTTATTCGTCTTGTCGATTTTTTGAACACCCATACTCCCAAGTTGCTAGAATGTGTATTTTGTCTTTATTCTATCTTCTCAAATGCATTAATTTTTTTAATTAAATATATTAAATAAATGAAGAAAGTAATTAATTATAATTTTAATTATAAATAAGTAAATAAATTTAATTAAAATTACAAGTAATAAATAATTAATTCATATATTGACAATTTTTTCTCTAGTTCTTTTTTTTTACATATGAACCAAGAAAAATCTATTTTTTTTTTGTTCTTGGTATCTATTTATAGCTTTTTTTTTCATTTTATATAGTTGTTTATTTTGTTTCTACCATTTTTATTTACTTTTTGTTATCACTATCAAATTTCTAAAAGACGTTATGATTTTGTATAATCATTTATTTCAATTTTATATATTCTTTTTTAACTTATTAAGTTAATAGTTTTTAAACAAGTATTATTTAAAATGTTTTCACTTTGTAATAAAATGTAATTGTCAAATAAAAACAAGTAAAATTTAATAGTAATGTTGATGCATCATATGATAATTAAGTAATCAATTTTTTTTAGAATAATTAAGTAATCAAACTTACTTGTGATAGTAAATAGTGAAAAATTAAATAAATTTTGGATAACAATTGCTATATGATAAAGTTTATGTCGAATGAATTTGTATACTCTTGTTTAGACTTTGATAAATACTTGTAAAATATTTTCATAGATAATTGAATATTTATTTTAAAATTTAATCATTGGAAAAAAAATTGGATGTACAAATGTATTAAAAATATTTTATATATCCTTAAAAGTATTTCCTAATTTCATAAGAAAACTGAATTTTGTAAAATAATTTAAATGTAATTAAATAATTAGTTTATAAATTATATTTTTTAAAAAGAAAATTAAAACTCAACAAAACATAAGGCTAGTTTAATAAAATACAAAACACAAATTTAACAAAACCATATTTAACACCAACCAAACATAGACTTAACAAACCTAATTAGCTTAACAAACCCAGACTTAATAAATCATGGTAAAACAGCGAACTAAACACCCCAATAAATTTTTAATGTCATGCAAATTGGTCATCAAACAATTTTAACATTAACCGGTATATATAGTGTAGTTGAAAAATGTTGTAATGGCAAGGGGCTACTAAATTGGAAAAAAAAAACCAAACATTAAGGATTAAAACATATATTTAGTCTATAATATATATATTCTAAAAGAAGTTAGGTTAAATTACACAAAATGCCCTTAAAACTTTAGAGGAAGTTTAAATTATTCTCATTTCATTTCAAAAGTTTCATCTTTATCCTTAACATCACAAATTGTTTCAAAATAATCGATCGATCTATCAACTTTTTCATTAAAATGAATAAAAAAGTTTGGCGTGGTAGTGAGTTGTAAAAATAGAGGCACACTTGGACACATGTGACAAGTTTCAATTATGCCCCTAAACTTTGGGTGGGTTTTAATATTATGTCTTTATTGTTTCAAGAGTTTTATTTTAGCGCTTAACCTTTAAGACTATTTTCAAACAATCATTCCATCAATTTTCCTTATTGAAGAGTCTTAGTCATTTTTATGGGAAAATAAAAGAAGAACAGACCAAGCGAGAGAAGGAAAGATCAAGTCGGAAGTTCAGATGCACGAACCAGGTAAGCCCGAACCTAGCGCCCAGAGTCTACCACGGCCGACTCGACCGACCAGGTCTCGGCGCCGATTCAAAATTAGGCCCACGATGAAATGCATGGACTCAGAAGTCCAAATCTCTCGAGCACAGTAGGATTCGACTTATGTAAATCCTAAAAGGATTAGGATTCGACCTCTATAATTCCTAATGGGATTAGGATTTAACTTCTATAAAAAAGAGGGTGAACCAAACCCTAAAGGTAAGTTAAAATAAGCTACGAGTCACTACTATTTGCTATAGCAAAATACCTTACTCTTCATACTCGACTACGCTGATTATGACTTAAGCATCGGAGTCTGTGTGGCAAGAGCCACATTGATCTTTAGTGCTCTTCTGTTTTGCAGATCTCGTCGATCCTTTTTATTTTAGAAGATTGGTGTGAATTTGGCAGATCCCAGAAGGCCAAATTTCTACATCAACAATTGGCGACGTCTGTGGGAACGACTAAGATATAGAAGTCAAGATGATTAACGACAAATTAATCAAGAACTGCTAGGATCCGAGGACATCTAGGGTAAAGCAAATCAACAAGTTCTGAGGCAGGACCCAGAACAAACAAATTGACAAGTTCCGGGACAAATTTTAAATGAGATAAATTGACGGATTCCAAAATAAGTTTCGGGAAAAATGAGTCAAAAAATCCCAAAATTGATAAAGCAACTTGATGAAGTTCCAAGGCATCCAGAAGACAAATTGACTGCTGCAAGAAATCAAGGGAATGTATCAGAACACAACCCCCCCTCCCCCTAAAAAAACTCGAACAACAAAAAGAAAAAGCAACTTAAGCTCGTCCGAGGTTCACAAAAGGACAAAGCTGCTACAAAGATCCGACAGGCAAACTACATAACTGGTCATGGCCCGATTATGACCCGACCTAAGGCATAACTAGACTTCAGGGCATGACCAGATCCAAGGAACGACCAAGTCTTGGCCGAGCAAGTCTCTACCGACCAGGTCTCTTCTCCCGACCATGTCTCTTCCTCGAACTTGGTCTCTTCTACGGACCAGGTCTCTTCCACCAACCAGGTCTCTTATGCCACCAAGTCTCTTCCGTCACTAGATCCGATAACTACGCGATAGCAAAAGTCAACAGCACACAGTAGCATGAGCTACCTGGAAAGCCAACTAGGTCTCGGGAAATCTTGCTCGACAAGGAGAAGCCACTTAGCCGACACGAGCAGACAAAGAAAGCATAGGAGCTTAGTGAAAAATGGAAAGATAGAAGATGTGATCCTGAGAAGATGATGGACCAGGCAGATTCAACGCTTGTGGAAGAAATAATCCCTCTCAAGTTCAAAATCTCCTGCCATCAGACAGTACGATAGCTCAACAGATCCTATCGACCACCTGGATGCGTACAGAGAATGGATGGACATCTACAGAGTAACAAAGGCTATCAGGTGCATGGTATTTTCATTAACGTTAACCAGCACGACCAGCGTCTGGTTTCGACAATTGAGGAGAAAGTCAATTTTCTACTTCAAAGAATTGGAAGGGTATTTTGAGGAACGAATAAGAATCGACCTATGCCATACTTTCTTACCATGAAATAGAAATCAACGAAGAGCCTCAAAGAATATGTGACTCGCTTCAACGAGAACCTTTGGAGAGGTATACCCCAACAACAATCCCACTTGAACAAATCCTAATAAAATATAAGAAGCTATCCAAATAGCCCCAAAATATGGAGATGTCATCTCACAAAAAACTAAAGGAAGATATTGCCTCTACTGTCGAGGTCAGAGCCTCCCAACACAAGAATATCATGATCACAAGGAAAAGGTGAAATATCTCATCTGAAAGGATCACCTCAAAGAATTTTTTGAAGATTCAAAGGTAACTCCCAGCAACAACCAAAACGACAAAGTCTCTCACCAGGGAGATAAGGATAATATTACGAGGACATGTAGGATGAGAATCTAGTAAAAAGAAAAAAGCGAGAATCGAAAAAGAATAATGAGTATCACGAGAATGCTACTACATTGCCTTGAGAAGCAACTGATTAAAATACATAGTTTCTACTTTATATGATGGTAAGTTTATTGTGCTGGTTATTTATGACTACAAAAGTTTAGGTTTAATTTTCTGGTAATTGCATATTTGGTAGATCGCATAATTTAGGACTGATTTCTTGGTTACCGCATGTTGATTAAGTCAAATATTATGTTTACAAAGATACTTATTTGTTCACGATTAGGCTTCTAGCACCTGAGATTTCATTAGTTCTTTATTACTTGAGCGTTTATTTTTTATTCTAAATTAGAATTCCTCAAGTGGAGGCATAGGTAAGTTAATCAATAGCTAGTCAGAGAACTCGAACTGGGACAGATCTAGAAGCGGGCTGATAAGCTAAAAGCCAGTCAGTGAAACTGGGGAACAGAATCTCAAAGGTGTTGAAAAAGGGATGCGTACAGGCCCAACAAGATTAAAACAGAAAGCAGACAAGCCAAACAAATCAATGAAACCCAGGGTGTAAAACCATTTGGCAAAAGCCAAAATAGGATAGAAACCCAAGGAGGTTAGAAATCCAAGGGTATTGACTAAATTCAGGGTATAAAACTATTGGCGAAAGCCAAATAGGTTAGAAACCCAACAGTAAACCCTGAGGTATAAAACCATGGGTAAAAGCTAAATAGGTTAGAAACCCAAAGGTAGCACCACTAGCCCTGTTGAAAGTTAAATCCCAAGGCCAAAATCTAAAGGTTAAAACTAATCGTTTAGCAGAGCCCAAGAGATTTGATTGCAGCTAGCTATAACAAAAAAAAAATTAGGGGCTAGGAAAGTCAACTCATAAAGACGACAACTAACAGCGACAAAAATGTAAGAGAGCTATTCCACAAAAATAGTCATCCACACCGAGCATCAAGTACTCTCCATATAGAAGCCTTAGCATACTTTTTGCCTTCTATTTTGAGAGTAGGGACTATTGTTATGGGAAGATAAAAGAAGAACGGACCAAGCGACAGAAGGGAAGATCAAGCCAGAAGTTCAGACGCACAAACCAGGTAAGCCTGAACCCAGCGGCCTAAATTGACCATGGCTGACCCGACAAACCCGGGGTCGGCGCCGAGACCTTATCGGCTGGTACCTCTATGCCGCCCGATCCGAACCTACATTGTCTCGACCCTTGATTCAATATTAGGCCCACGACGAAACACATGGGCCTAGAAGTCCAGATCTCTTGAGGACACTACAATTCGATTTATGTAAATCTTAAAAGAATTATGATTCGACCTCTATAATTCCTAAAGGAATTAGGATTCAACTTCTATAAATAAGAAGGTGAACCAAACCCTAAAGGTATGCTAAAATACGCTACGAATCCCTACTATTTGCTACACCAAAATATCCTACTCCCCATACTCGACTACTGTAATTCTGACTTAAGCATTGGAGCCTGTGTGGCAAGAGTCACACCGGTCTTTAGTGCTCTTCTGTTTTCTAATTCTCGTCGATCATTTTTTATTCTAGAAGATTGGTGCGAATTTAGCGGAATATTAAGAGGCCAAATTTCTACATCAATAGTCATGTTCAAAGTGACGTCGTTTTGAGAGGAAACAAATTTAGGGGTTAGGGTAAAGTAGTGTTTTACTCCTGTCATCTTATGGGCACATGCATCCCAGATAATTCAGTCTTATGGTTCTTCATTATCTGCATATGGCCTTTTTTTCCTAGGTGCTCATTGTGTATGAGTTTTTAGTTTAATGTTTCTATTCAACGGCTTGGTTATTGGCAAGAACTTATTGAATCCATGGTTTAGGCTCATAATAAATTAAAAGTTGCTCCTGCTACTCAACCTAAAGCCTTGAGAATTGTCAAAGGATGATCAAAAGATTTGGGTGAAAACATAATTCCTATGGGATAGGTAAACCACATATGCTCGATGAAATTTGAGACCTCTCTTTCATTCCTTGGGCTTTTCTCTCTTGATGTCACTCTTATGTGACTTTTTCCCATGTGTGGCTTTTAATTTTATGATCACCTCAGGGCTTCTCCCTATGTTATTTCAACTAAAACTATAACCTTCGAGTGAGCTACCAATCTAATTGACGCCATTTCGAATGTGCTAAACCCTACAATTATTTTTACAAGTCACAACCACAATGTGACAAAATGTGTGCAATCACTGGTTTTACAACTTACCACTGCGTCATATTTTTCTAGCTAGCTATCTTTATTTTAATAGAAAAGCTTATGGAAGTGGGTTGATTTAAAATAATTTAAAGGTTAATGATATTAAAATATGAAACTTTTGAAACAATATGTGCATGATTGAAACGAACCCCAAAATCAATATAATTCATACCCACCACATGTGACCCTGCCACATCACATCTTTTGTCTTTTAACTTTAATTGAAAAGTTGATGAAATAGTTGTCTCGAAACAATTTAAAAAATGAGATATAAAAATAAAACTCTTGAAACAATAAGGACATAATTGAAATCTACCCTAAAACTCATTTGCATTAATTTTACATAATTTAACTAAGAAACCATATCTATATGTTTTCTTTTTTCAAAAAAGTAAGTAATTTTTCTTAGTTTCATCAACCAATATCAACTTGAGAAGTTGAAATCCCAATATTTGTAATCTTATGTCATCCATTAAAACAAAAAATAAAATTAAGAAGGAAAGATGAAGTTGAGCACGTGTGTGTGAGTGTGACTGTGAGTAGGCTCTGAATTTTGTAAAAGCGCTCCCTCGCAGCCGCATGCTTACAAAATTCCATACACAGAGCTTCCCTCACAAACTTCCAATATTCCACTATATTAATATTAATCTCGGTCCCCTCAAATTTAGAAAAATATGTAATGCCATACTACTTTACACATGTTAGGAATATTTTATTATTTTATTTTTGGTGGAGAATCAAACTCACAATCTTTTAATTAAAAAAAAAACTACCTTAATAAGTTGACACATGTTAGGAATATTTTATTATTTTATTTTTGGTGGAGAATCAAACTCACAATCTTTTAATTAAAAAAAAAACTACCTTAATAAGTTGAGTTATGTTTAGATTGGTATTACTGTTTTTATTTTACTTGTGTATTAAAGGAAGTTTTTTAATATTACTATTTTTTTAATTTATTTTAAAAATATTCTCAAACTTAAATTTGATATAACATATAATTTATTTATAAGTTCAATTTTCAACGCTGTCATAATTTTTTCTTTTTTAACAAGTAGAATGTTATATTGAAATTTTGTTCCTTTAAAATAACTTTTACTTATTAAAATTTGTCTATCTCTCATAAAATAAAATCATTACTATTAAAAAAATGGTTCTTTATTTTTTGTAAAAAATAACTATAATTAATTACTCAATGTACTAAAAAAGAAAACTTAGCAAGAGTGTTGGGGATTCAACCTACGATTTTTTAGTTGGCAAGATGAAATATAACCACTCCGCCAAATTGTTTAAAATATGTATATGCTATCTCTTTTAGTTATTTTCGTTTTAAAAAACGTAGCAACACAATATACAATAATATTATGTATATAAGTCATCTCTTGCTAAAGTGGACTAGGTTGTGTCTTCTTCAAACATTATTATTTTTCACCTAATGGCAAAGAGAATTTATCAACCATTATTTTTGGAATAAATTTGGATTTCACACTATTTTAAAAATAAGTCTCGACATTCTACCTATTTTAAACAATTATACCAATTTTTAGTGTGACAATTGTATTCTATCTTACCAGCCCAGAGATTCTAGGTTCAATCCCAACATACTCATAATTTCTTTTTTAACAAATAGAAGGTTATATTGCAAGTTCTTTCTTTAAAATAAATTTTACTTATTAAAATGTATCAACTCTCCCAAAATGAAATAATTACTGTAAAAAAATAACTTTTTAAACAGAAAAAACAACTCTAATTAATGATTCAATTTGGTAACGAAGAAAATTTATGAGATTGTTGGGAATGAAACTATGATCTCAGGGCTTGTAAGATGGAATGTATTCATTCCACCAAATTGTTTAAAATAGGTATATGTGTCTCCAAGGGAAACACATCAGTTTTGTTATTATTATTATTATTATTATTTATTTAAAAGATGTGTGGTACCACATACAATGTCACATATATAGGTCGTCTCTTTTTAAGTAGATTAAATTGTCTCTTTCTTGAAGCATAGTGGCGGAGAATTTATGAAACATTTTTTAAATTTAGATTTGAGAATATTTTTTTAAAATAAGTTTAAACTGGTAATATTAAAAAAAATTACTGTATTAAATAGTCTTGAAAAAATTTCTTGTCTTAGGTAATTCTTATTCCGTTAACCTTTATGAATTAAGAACTCTCTCAGGTAAGTCATACCATATAAATTGTTAAAATTTGTTAACGAAAAGTTGATGTATCATTAAAATATTATTTTATTAAGACATCTGAACATGGGTACATTCACTTACTCATTAGAAAAATTTGATTTGACTATCAATAAAGTTTATTTCTTCCAAGGGACATGATCAAAGTGGCATCTTCACGTGATGAGATAAGTGAGTAAAACGTACAATAATTTATTAATGCATAAGTTTTTAATCAACAAATTTTAACATATTTGTTTTCTTACAAAAGTTACTGATTGAGAATTTTTAATATGTATAAAATTAATACTTATAAAGGATTAAAAAACGAATGGAGAATTACCTAAAATATTTAAGTACTAATTAATATTAACCATGTTTCTTTAACATGTGCCTAGTTTTATGAAACAATTTTAACCTTTTGGTAAAGAGAAGACAGAGTAATTTTAACTACTTAAATTTTTAATAAAACTAAATTGGAATAAGTTAATAAAAGTTATATATTTTTTTTGAAGTTTGTTAGGGGAGGCGAGGTAACTAGCCACATGGGCCGAGCTCGGTGGTCAAGATTTACGATGAGCTTCCAGATCCATGTAAGTGAACTTCATTCCCAATAGGCAAACCACACCCAACTCATCAAGAGCGAGCTCTATACACCATGCAGTTCCGTCAACAGTAAAGAGTAGTTCACCTACCTAAAAAACAATTCTATAGTTGATGAGATGAGTAACTATACATCCACCCTTATATATACACCATCAGTACTTCACCAAATCAAGTATGCAATTATGTCTGAAGCTAAATTATCTAGCTTGAAGTCAGACTAACGTGTCTTTTGAAGTGCCTTTCTTGTTTGTGCTGGTTTTCTTTTCCAACTCGCTCCGTGAGAGCTCGCTAGAGTGAAACTCATCTCAGTCTTTGACAATGGATAGAAATCTTAGCCTCAACGAAGTTAAATTATTACATTTAATCACTAAACTTGTATTATTGTAATGTCTACTTTGAGTATTATTATTATTAGACGAAGTTATTTTTGCAAGTGCTAAAAGTTGTGTTTACTGTTCAATACTTTTTTTGCTGAGCTTGAGTTATTATTATTATTTTACCTTGGAGCTGAATTCATATATTTTCGTGGTTAGGTCTTAGTACTTTTGTGGCTCAAGTGATGGTAGTTTGGTGATTTAATTTTTTGCAACATCTTGTTTAATCTTTTTATAACATTATTGTCAAAAACACTCCTAAATTACATAGCTTTATTTATATTTGGAGTCTAATTTGATTGAACAGAAAGTGTAGGTCAGTGTGTTCAACCAACCCGACAACTCTAAACCACGAACAACGAACCCAACCGAAACTATAAGGATTGGGTTGAGTTAGTTTCATTTTCGGTTTGAATTGGGTTATTTTTTAGAATACAAATTTTCGGTTCGATTCGCAGTTTAGAAAAAATGAAAATCGATTAACCGAAATAATATATTCAATCCCAACCCAACCCTCATTTTTTTTCATTTCCTCTCCCCTTCCATCTCATTTTATCTCGCTCTTTTTCATTCTCTGTCCTCTCCAATCACCCTTACTTCTCTTAATTTTTACCTCCATTTTCTCTTTTCGTTCATCTCAAGTGTCTCTTCTATATGTTAACTCTCAAATCTGATGCCTTTGACTACCATTTTATGTTCGTTGTCCGTTCATCGCCCATCGCTTTCGACGTTATCTCTCTCACGGTCTCATCTCTCATTCTCTAGTCCAGTCATTCGTAGTCCGTTCATCGCCTCTCTCACGATCTCCATCGTTGTTTGCAACCTAGTTCTAAAAAGAACAAAGAAGTGACGCGGTGTCCAAGTTAACCCAAGCTAAAAATATAAGAGTTGGGTTAGGTTGGATTGTCCAATAGATTCAGTTATATCGGATAAAAGAATCAAAATTCGAATTGGTCCTAAAAAGATCTCCTAACTCGAAACAATCCAATCCGTGAACATGTGTAAATGTAGGGTTAAGATTGACCAATGGAGTCAGTTTTGATATTTACTATAGATGAAAAAATGGAAAATTTCTCCAAAATATAGAACGTACAACCGAGTGAGAACAAAATATAGAAAAAAGTTTATAAAATTTCCACTTACATCTGCACTCATTACTCCCACATGAAAATGACAAATACAACCCATGCATCTTTCTATCACAGACAAATAAATAAATAAATATATTTATATATGGAGTTAGTTAATTACTATAATGGCCATGGGTGATATATAGTAATAGCTAGCACTTTTGTTCCTTTGCCAAAAAATAATAATCACTTTTGTTTATTAAGTAAATGGAGGGGAGAGGATGATGAGAGAGTGATGATGGAAGGATGACGAGAGAGAATTGAAAAGTAAGCATTATACTAAATTACAAATCACAAGTTTTTCTATAATAAATTAAATGTATGAATGTATATATACCAGTTTATAGTGGAAGAGCCTGTGCACATTCAAGCATTTCATCATAGCCTCCATATTATGTTATTACTTTGTCAAAATCAAATTTAACATCAGTCTTTGTTAACTCGCTAAGACGAAGGTTGTTCTCTCAAGTTTGAAATTGTTAACGTGAACTTAAGTCATCTAATTCATTTTCTTGGGATCGGAGGTTTGACCTCATTCCCACGATTGTTGTACTAAAAATGTCTTAGCAAAATAAAAAAAAATTATCAAAATTTTAATTTACAAGATTTGATTTAGACTTTGAAAACGTTTTATAAAGTAGATAACGAACCAAGGAAGTAAAGGTGAAAGAAGTACTTATAAACTTAAATATTTTCAAAGACAGAAGAAAAAAATTCTCAAAGGAGGTAGGTTATGATTATAGTTAAACATTTGATTAGTGATCAATTAATAAAATTATAGTTAACCAATATCTTGTATAAAAGTTTTTTTTTCTTTGAAGATATATATATATATATCTTGTTTAATCATCATCACTACCCACGTAAAATAAAACCACAAAGATATCATTATTATTGAAGTTTATAAATGATCAATAAGTTTTGAAATTAAGTGGGTAGCAGAGTCATGTCTCAAATTCACACAAGTTGGTAGAATCTTCAATTGCAAGACAAAGAAGTGAAGAACATCAAAAAGAATAATCATGTGCAATTTTTTTATTGAGCTCTATTGGCAATTAGTATTCTCGGACGACTATTTGAGATGAGTTTTAGTCATCTTTTGTTCTAGGAGAACGATGGTTGGAAATGATACCAAAGTTTCACATATCGACTAAATAAAGGAAAGATCCATGATTTATAAATAGAGAAATAAAATTTTGATTGGTATGAGAGTTTTTGGGAGAAACCAAAACTAAAGTTGTTGAATGATAAAATTTGGTCAATTACTAAATGTCACCTCATAATTTCAAATTATATTTAGAATTAATCCTAAATTTACACGTGTACTAAATTAATTTTAAAATTGACGAATTAAATTATGTCACGTGTCTCTCTTATGACTGTTTGATGACATCAGATAATTGGATTAACCTATAAGGAGATTGGGTCCAAACCCATTAAGCCCATGACCAACATAAGACCCACCAAAACTTTATAAATAGAGAGGGTCACCAGATTCAAAAGAATTGGAGATTCAGATCCGTCAAAGCATTCAGAATCATCTACAATCATTCAAAATCATCTACAATCATTCAAAGTCAAGCAAAACATCTAGAGCCAACAAGACTTGAAGACTATCTATGAGACTTTAATTAGAACACTGAATCTTTTCTTCATCAAGCAACCGACTGAAGAACTCTTCTCAAGCAACAAAACTTAAAGATTTCATCAAGTTGCAAACTCCATCTACTGCAAACTAAAGAACTCTTCACAAGCTACAAGCCGAAGATTTCACAAATCGAAGACTTCACGAGCCGAAGTACTTCATCAAGCTACGAATTTCGTCAAGCAAGCTAAAGACTTCATCAAGTCACGAACTTCACCAAGCATCAAGCTTCACAACCGAAGACTTTAAAGATTCTTCAATACAAAAGAAGCAGAAGACATCAATCTCATTGATTCAAGAACAAGCTCACAAGTCTTTGAATTTTTTTTTTGGTACAACACGTGGGGTGGGAGATCGAACTCATAATCTCTTGGTTGGAGATATATGCCAATTACCCCTGAGCTATGCTCGCTTTGGCACAATCCTTGAATTAAAGTTTATATACGAAAGAGAATTAATCAAAGGATTATACATTCTAGATTGTATACTACATATGTAAATACAAATACAAGTTCATTAATTCGTGTCTCCCTTCTTTGAATTATTTTCATTGAACAAAAGTCACGAGGGCATATATACAAAATAGACAATACCATACCATTATAAAAGTATAGGAGGTGGTTTGTCCATAACATATATCATTCATGGAGAAATAGCATAGTGTATGCAAGTGTTCATAAATTTTATTTATAAAGTCCATAAAGAGTCCCTTCCCATACATACTTTATGTCTTGAGGACTTACCTTTGGACTTTGGAGGAGCTATGCCTTTGATGACACCACTCTAGATGCCCCTAGTTAAAGGTATAATTGAAAAGAATATGGTCCCTAGCCTTAATATTGCACTAGCACGAGGAGGCCTACTTTAATCTAATATGACCATAATATTAACATAATATATATTTTCTTCTTAGCAAAGTAATCAGCTTTGTTAGGTTGCGGGTTAGTGATTATGTTGAATAAGATATTTTTTTCATTCTGAACGGATAACTTATATTAAGATTCATGAATATTAACATGGTGTCAAAGTCCAAAACACTCAAACAAGCAATCGGTTCCAAAAAATGGGATCCGGCTAAAATCGATGAGCCAAAAGAGACAATATTGAGGGACATGTTAAGGATCCTACATTGAAAGAAAAGAGACATTGCATAGGTCTATAATAGACATGGACTACTCCTTTCATTGCCAATTGATTTTGAGAAGGAATCCCATGAATATTAATATAACTTACCTAAAGTACTTCTCAATTGGTCTAATTTTATTACATTTAACATATATCGAAGTTTCAGTTGAATCCTGTACTATTTGGTATTTACGTGCTTATATATATTTTAAGCTATATTGAACCTTTACTAATCCACGAAATATTTAAGCGCTAGTATTACATAAATTTCATATAAACTATACAAACCATAAACAAACTATATAACAAATTATATAAATTCAAAGCTTTTAGATTTCAGTCCTCCCATACAAATAAGAAAACTTTAATTGTAAACTATACAAACAAAATCATTCATTTCAATATCTTGATAGAGAATTTTGGGTTTGAGAAATATCTCCATCATTGCATCTTTCTTTTAAAGCTTTAATTCTTAGTCATTCCATGCCCATAATGCATGGCCACCAAGCTTTCTCTCTCATTATACATATATATCCATGCATGGATTGGACTTTTTTCCTTTTTATGTTTAAAGAGCCCATGACATACTTTTTACTCTATAGGGTTTCAACTTTTGAGATCAATATATACGTGGGATATTATATCTTACATTCACCGTTTGTATACATATTACCATAAAAAAGAGAGTAATGAGAATTATTGTAATTATTATTTTTTTAAAAAGAGAGTAATGGCAATTATTAATGTCTAGAGAATAATTAATCTAATATACGTGCTAGTAAATATCATATATTCCACTGTTTATGCTCTGCTTATGTGACGGAAGAACGTTGGCGCATACGGTGTTCGAACTGTACGTAACCTACAAGATCGAGCTCAGTACTGGTGTGATGTTCTCCTTAACACACTTTGAAGTTTACGTCGGTATTAGATTGGATGAGTCGGAAGAAGTATTTGTGGATTGGGGCAAAAGAGATTGCATACTTCTTGTAAATGTTTATATTCCTCTTTCATCGAAGAGTGGTTTGGGGAGCTGTGTCCTAAAAGATCGGGGTCATACCATCCGTCGCAGGGTTCTGCATCAACTTCCAAGATTTACGGACACTAGGGATGGGACATCTGTCGAATGTCAACGGTTCTCCTGCTGGGCACACCCTGCCACAGGGTACCGGAGGCGATCTAGGGATCTTCTTATGGACCGGAGGCGATCTAGGGATCTTCTTATGGAGGTCCGCAGGCATTTTCCCCCTGGCTGAGAGAGCTCAAATTGGGTCAGGCTCCACGTGTCCGGGGGGATTTGCCCACATGTATCAATAGCTTTTTCACCCATAACATACACAATGGTAGGTACTAGACTGAATATAACTCATGTCATAAGTATAGTTAACAGATACATGGTTAATTGTAGAAAAGATTGTACCTGACATATTTTTAGATTGATGGGTTATAAGAGACTATAATATGACTTATACATTGATGGGTTATACAGAAGAAAACTATGCAATGGATTTAGACAAAGGAAAATCTTTGGTTAAGATGTGTAATTTTTAGATTATTTGGTGATACCATAAGCTTGAAAACCTCATTTGTATCGTTGTGTAACTTTATATCTATAATTATAATTCAACCAAAGTATATAGCTTAATAGAGCTAATGGACTGAGATGAGAAAGTCCTAATTTGTTTGATAGCCAAAGTGTTTATAAACTTTACCAAAAATCAAAGTGCATAAGATCAATATAAGTGAAGCATATAGTGTTGGACTTTATTTTCTAAAGGACGTCTTAACTTTAAAGAGACGATCTACTCTCTCACCACATGAGAGAGTTCACGAAGGATATAGTTCTTTTTATTTTTTGTGTCACTATGTAATATCTCATGCCCAATATTCGGACTAGAATTTCGAAGACTGTTTTCAAAGCTAATGTTGAAAGAAATGGAAAAGGGAGCAAATGAAAGTTACAACACAGGACCAAACCAAGAAGCCAAAAAGACAGCGCCTAAATGCCACTCATACCACCGCGGCACTATCTGATAGTGACATGGTACTACAACTTGATGCATATTTTTAAATCTTGAGCGTTATGACAACGCTTGTAGGGTCATAACGTTAGTTCGCGTAGATAGAAATGCCTTTGTTTCCTATATAAATGAAGTTTTTCCCCTTTTTTTAGATGTGAGCCGCCTATGAGAAGTGAGAGAGAGGATAGCGCGACAACAACTCTTCTTTGAGGCATGAGACAGATGTATGGTAGAAAGAGTCAAGACAACCATTGTTGTAATTCCTTAGAGTGTCAGGTAGCCATGGTTATAGTACCTTGAGAACTTTGTAGAGCGTTGAGAGATTGAATTGTAATCTTCATATTATAGTAGAATTTGAAATTGCAGAAGACTAAACATTGTCTAGAGTATGGGGTTAACTAGGATAAACTCTGATGTTAGTTCTCTATCCTTACTTTGTCTTTCCTTCTATTATTATTTAATTGTAATATGTTTCATATGTGAGAAGGGGCTGGTTAGGTTATTTTTGGATAGCTCTAACTCGAAGATGATTAACTTCCAACAATTGGTATCAAAGCACTTGGTTCTTTTTGGTATCAATTGACTTGTGAAGAAATTACTAAATTCAATGACACTAACTTTAGATATTAGAAGATGCTGATTAAAAACTATTTAATTTACAACAAAAAATAAAAAATGCATAAAGCTTTAAAGACACAACCAGGAGACGATAAAGAATGATGATTAAGAAGAAATTAATGAACAAACAGTAGTTATCATCAGACTGAATTTGTGAATGAATATGCTAAGATCGTGGCAAATGAGACATTTGCAGTATACCAAATGAAAGCAATGAGAAATAAATACAAAAAATCATTTGTAGTATATGTTATTAGGAGATCTTTTAACATTCAAATAGATGAGAATGCTTCTATGAATTCCCATATTAATGAGCTCACAAATTTACTTAACCAACTAACTTCAGTCAAGATTACTTTTAGTGATGAATTAAATGTTATACTTTTGTTGACTTCTTTACCTGATAGTTGGAAAACGATTAAGACATTTGTGTCTAATTTGATAGGATATGAAGACATCTAGTCCATCACACTTCTATTTGTCACTGCCTTACATTGCTCTTTACCCTATCACTAATTGAGGTTCTCAGTTGTGCTACTAGACAGTGTACCCTAGGGTCTGCTCTTGATATCATTAGCCAACGGGCCCATTTATAAGTCTAAGTTTCTTAGGGGAGCTGTTGGCTTTTTGGCCCTTAATCTCAAAATAATTAATTTTAATTAATTAATTAATTAGTATTTTAATGATAACAAACTTAATTTTTATTTATTGATAATTTTAGTTTTTTAAAGTGTCTACAGCGTAGAGCTCGTTACAACGATTCCAACGACTATTGGATCATTCAAATCGGAGCTCAGACGACAAAGTTACGATCGAAACAAGAAAAAAAAATAGCCGAGAAGATGACGTGGATAATTCGTAGGTTGACAAATGGCAAGCTTGTTTTGTTAATATATATAGAGAAAAGGAAAAGAAAAGAAATGGTAAAAAAAAGTTACCATTGTAACTTTGAAAAAATATAAAAAAAATTAATTACATCATGTCAGCATTTAATGCTGACATGTGTCAGTTTATAAAACAAAAAAAAAGTTTTGAAAATTTTTTACCATTTTTCACACACACACACAGATAGATATATATATATATATTATTATATATATAATCCTTAATTCGTTTTTTTCAAATTTATCTCAACTCTTCATTTTTAATAATTAAGATCTAATGGTGCAAAATTAAACTTGTTTTTTTTACCCTTTTCTTCCCTCTGTTTTAACTCAACTTCTCCTTCAAAATCATATACAATTTCTCTTATTCTCAATCTTCCATAACTTCAAAATTTTCATTTGCTAATCTCTCCAAGTTCTCAATTTTTCTTTTCATCTTATTTGTGAGAGAAATTTATTGTTGTGAGAATTGAATTTTTGTGAGCTCAAATTTGTACATGTACTCTATTTGAGAGTTTGTAAGTGTGTTTCGAAATTTCCAACTCATTRTAACGGTGTGATCCTCACCGTGGAGAGGATCATCTTTGCTCTTGTGAAGAGCAGTGTACCGGTTTGACTCCTACCGTGGAAAGAGTCAGAATTTCAATTTACAACCCAAGAGGTGCTTGGGAAGTGGAGTATGACAGTTGTGCCGAACCACTATAAAAATTCCCGGTGTCAAATTTCTCTAACCCTCTCTCTTATTTATTTTTGCAATTAATCTTAGAATTTTATTGTTTGCTTTAAATTTCTCTTGTTTGTCTCAGAATTTATTTTATCTTACTTTGTTAAAATTGCATATCTCAAAAAGTGTATTATTTTTGTTTAAATTTGGCTCATTTATTAAAAAATTTATATTTTGTTAACTAAACCCTACTCACCCCCCTCTAGGGTTGCCATACCGATCCAACAATTGGTATCAGAACAAGCTTGCTCTTCTTTGATAAACTTAATTGTTTTTTAGCTATGACAACTTTATGCTTCATCCCTTTTACCGATAGTCAATCTATTACTAAGCCTTATTTCTTTAATGGTAATAATTATAGTTATTGGAAAAATAGAATGACATTTTTCTTGCTTTCTATTAACTATGATTTGTGGGATGTTGTTGAAGAAGGATTTAAAATTCTAACAAAAGATGTTGATGGTGTTAGAGTTGTAAAGCCTAAAGAAAAAACCGGATTTGTTTGAATGAAAAAACCGGATCATATTAGAACCGATTGTCCTCTTCTTAAATCATCCAAGAAATCTAAGAAGAAAKCAATGAAGACTACTCGGGATGATAGTGATGAAAGTGGAAGTGAAAGTGAGAATGAAGAAGTGGCCAACTTTTGCTTCATGGCTCACAGTGACAAAGAGGATGAACAAGATGATGAGGTAAATCTTGACCCCCTTTCTTATGATGAGTTGTTTGAAGCTTTTGAGAATATGCAAAATGATTTAGAAAAACTTGGTTCTAAATATGTTATACTTAAAAAGAAATGTAATGTTTTAACTAGTGAAAATAAGTCTTTACTTGATGGTATTGCTTGCTTAAAGAAAAATGAGCATGATGTTGTAAATATCTCTTGTAATAAGCATGTTCTTGATTGTGATGAGAAAAATGTCTTACTTGATAAAATTAGATTTCTTGAGCATGATGGTTGTGAAAAAGATAATTTGATTAAATTGCTTAAGAAAAATGAATCAAATGCTTTAGTGGAACTTGATAAGGCTAAAGATTCTATTAAAAAGTTAACAATAGGTGCTCAAAGGTTGGACAAGATAATTGAAGTAGGTAAGCCTTATGGTGATAAAAGAGGTTTAGGCTATATTGATGAATGCTCTACTCCCTCAAGTACTAAAACTATCTTTGTTAAAGAATCTCCTAATATGCCTAAGCTTGTTGCTCCTAAGGTTGTATCTGAACATGCTAAAATTAACTTTGTGCCTATATGTCATTATTGTGGTGTTGAAAGTCATGTAAGACCCAAGTGCTTTAAATTAAAATATGCTCAAACTACTTCTTCTAGAAGAAATTTCTCTCAAAGGGCAAAGTTTCACAATGCTCCAAGAAAGAATTTCTCCAAGAAAAGTAGGATGCATAAATTTGTTGTAAAAGATAATTCATTGCATAATGTTGTTTGCTTTTCATGTAGCAAGTATGGACATAAATCTTATTCTTGTTACTTGTCTAAATCTTATGCTTTCAATAAAAATGCAAAAATGAAATGGATCCTCAAGTTTGTTAATGGTAACCTTCTAAGACCCAGATAAGTATGGGTACCAAAGGATCAAATTTAAATTTTTGTGTTTGTAGGTTTGTTTGAAAGCTTTCAATAAAAGTAAGTAGTACTTGAATAGTGGTTGCTCAAGGCACATGACGGGGGACCAATTCAAGTTTGTCACTTTCTCCAAAAAGGATAGAGGTTTTGTAACCTTTGGTAATAACAAGAAAGGTAAAATAATAGGTAAGGGTAGTATAGGTAATGAATCTTTTATTTTGATTGAAGATGTACTTTTGGTTGATGGTTTAAAGCATGATTTACTTAGTATTAGTCAATTGTGTGATAAAGGATTTAGAGTTGTGTTTGATAAAAAGAATTGCATCATTGAAAATGCTAGTGATTAAAAAGTTTTATTTGTTGGAAATAGAGATGAAAATGTGTATACTATTGATTTGAATGATTGYCCTATTAGTGATAAATGTTTATCGGTTTTGCATGATGATTCTTGGTTATGGCATAGAAGACTAGGACATGCTAGCATGCACTTAATTTCAAATATTTCCAAGAATTCTTTGGTTAGTGGTCTTCTTAAGTTTAAATTTTAAAAAGATAAAGTTTGTGATGCTTGTCAAATGGGTAAGCAAACCAAGTCTTCTTTCAAATCTAAAAATATGATCTCTACTACAAGACCCCTACAACTATTACACATGGACTTATTTGGCCCTTCTAGAATTGCTAGTTTTGGAGGAAACTATTATGTCTTTGTGATAGTTGATGATTTTTCAAGATTTACTTGGGTTTTGATGCTAAAACATAAGGATGATGCTTTGAAAAGTTTTTCTAAAAGAGTTCAAAATGAAAAAGGATTTTATATTTCTAAAATTAGTAGTGATCATGGAGGAGAATTTGATAGTAATGCTTTTGAAAATTTTTGTGAAGAAAATGGATTTTCTCATAACTTCTCCGCTCCAAGAACTCCTCAACAAAACGGTGTGGTTGAAAGGAAAAATCGTACTTTGCAAGAATTTGCTAGGTCAATGTTACATAAGTATGGTTTACCTTCTTATTTTTGGGTGAAGGCCGTTAATACCGCTTGTTATGTTTTAAATAGAGTTTTAATTAGACATTCTTTAGATAAAACTCCTTATGAACTTTGGCATAACAAAATTTCAAATATTTGGTACTTCAAAGTTTTTGGTTGCAAATGTTTTATTTTGAATAACAATGAAAAGCTTGAAAAATTTTATTCTAAGACGGATGTTGGTATTTTCCTTGGTTATTCCTCTACTAGTAAAGCTTATAGAGTTTTCAATAAAAGAACTTTGATAGTTGAGGAATCTATGCATGTGGTATTTGATGAATCTTGCAATGTTGTTTCTAATGATTCTTTTTGCAGTGATTTTTTAGAAAGAAATTTTGGGGATTTACTTATTAGTGACAAAAGCAAAGAGATTGCTTCAAGTAAGCAAGAAGTGAGCATCGACGAAAATAAGGTCGACGGTTTTTCATCCATGCCTAAGGGGTGGAAGTATGCTCCATCCCATCCTAAGGATTTAATTCTTGGTGATCCCGAACAAGGTGTGAAAACTCGTTCCTCCTTTAATATGTTTAATAAACATTGTTTTTGTTTCTCAAATTGAACCAAAAAGTTTTAAAGATGCCGAAAGTGATGAATTTTGGATTTTAGCTATGCAAGAAGAATTAAATCAATTTGAAAGAAACAGAGTTTGGGAATTAGTCCCTAGGCCTTCTAATGCTTCTATAATTGTGACTAAATGGGTCTTTAGAAATAAAATTGATGAAAATGAAAATATCATTAGAAATAAAACTAGACTTGTAGCTCAACGTTATTGTCAAGAAGAAAGAATAGATTATAAGGAAACTTTTGTACCCGTTGCTAGATTAGAAGCCATTAGAATGTTACTTGCTTATGTTTCTTATAAAAATTTTATTTGTACCAAATGGATGTGAAAAGTGGTTTTTTAAATGGTTATATTATGGAAGAAGTTTATGTGGAACAACCTCCGGGATTTGAAAGTTTTGATTTTCCAAATCATGTTTTTAAGTTGAAAAAGGCTCTTTATGGTTTAAAACAAGCTCCAAGAGCTTGGTATGATAGACTTAGTAATTTTCTTGTTGAGAATGATTTTAAAATGGGTAAAATTGATACTACTCTCTTTATTAAGTCTAAAGAAAATGATATGCTTCTAGTGCAAATATATGTGGATGATATTATTTTTGGTTCTACTAATCCTTCTATGTGTGAAGAATTTTCTAAATGCATGCATAATGAGTTTGAAATGAGTATGATGGGAGAACTTAGCTTCTTCCTTGGACTCCAAATCAAACAACTCAA
>NW_019104525.1:720100-737940 GCF_001995035.1 Momordica charantia
GTTGGATTAACGAGGAAGCGAGGAATTCATATGTAAGTATTCATTTAATTTTGTCATACTTAAAGTATTGATGTAAGATATATATATCTTAAAGCTCTTAACGACACATTTATTTTTTTTTTTAGAAAGAAATGATTACCTTAAAGGCGTATCATGCTTCTCAAGGAGATGAAAAAACAGAAGAAGAAATCATGGAGACGGTCATTGGGAGAAGATCGAACTATATAATAGGAATGGGATATGGACCGAAACCCACCAGTAACAAAGGATCATCATCAAAACACTTTGATGAATATGTGGAGTCATTAGAGGCTCGTCTTTAGAAGCATGAGGAAGAATTGGCAACTAAACGTAAAGTCAACGAAGACCAACAAATTGCCACCCAAGAACAAATACAAATAGCATTGGAGGCTCAAAGCCAGGAGTTTAATAGGAAACTTATCGAAATGCAACAAATGTTTCCTTCGGGGCGAGGAAGTTCATCGAATAGTAAGGTATGTCGTGAAATTAGTTTCTTGATGTTATGGTTATGTGCACAAGTGTTAAAACTTTACGTATGTTTTGAGAGTATATCTTTTAGATTATGTTTGTCTGAAGTATGATATGATTTACGTATGATATTGAGTATGTCTGCTTTTCTTTGGAATATATTTTACCTTTGGAGTATGTCTAGAGTTTATCTGGAGCTTTGTTTTGAAACGTTTGGTTGGAGTGGAAATAAGTTTGTGACGTTCGTGACATCGGGGGAGGGAATAAGTTTTAAAAAGTGTTCTAAATTCAATTGTTGATCTCATGTGATAATTTTTTTGGGAGGAAGATATGAGTTAGTGATTATTATGCCTTTATGTGTTTGATATTGTGACATTGGGTTATGATTTTTTCTTTTTGGTATCGTGACATTGGGTTATGATTTTTTCTTTTTGGTATTGTGACATTGGATGGGTATATGTGACATTGGGTTATAAGTTTATGTGTTTGGTATTGTAACAAAAAGGGGCGGGTTTGTAACATTTGATGTATTTGATATTTATTATGCATTTGGTTGTTGTTTTACTATCATGTTAGTTAGTTTAGTTTATTGGTTTCTTATACTACAAAAATAATTGATATAATTCTTTGTGCAGGATTGATGCTACAAGGATGGTGGAGGCTTGGACGTTGGAGAGGATTATTTGTGTGAATTTAGTTAGATGCTTGACGTTATTTTTCTTTTGTACTCTAATTTTATAATGAGTTTTATTTTTACACACTTACAATGTTATGAATGATACAATTGTTCAAAGATATTTGCTATATTTTTAAAATTTAGCAAAAAATTTTAAGGTCAAATTTTGTTATTATGGAAAAAGTATATTCAACAAATTTCGAATGAGAAATGAAGAACATTAAAATGTTTGTATGGAAATCGTGGAAATTTAGGATTGAAATTAGGAAACAAAGAAACAATGAAATAATATTATTAATACAAAAAAAGCGACGTTTTTCATATTTTCGTCGCCTGCCAAAAAAACGCGATGAAACGTTTTGGTCGCCTGCCAATAAAAAAGGAGACGAAACATGTATCGTCACTTTATCGGCAATGAAATCGTGTTTCGTCGCCTGCCAAGAAAGGGAACGACGAAACCTTGTTTTCGTCCCTTCCGTGGAGACGAAAAACGTTTCGTCGCTTATGCGGCGACGAAAGGAAAGCGTCGCTAAGGCGACATTCTACCGTTTCGTCGCTAAAATGGGGTTTCGTCGCTGAAGGTTCAACAACACGGAATCAGCGATGAAACTAGTGACGTAGTCCGTTTCGTCGCTGAAACTCGTCAGTGACGAAATTTAGGCTTCAGCGACGAAAATTTTTCGTCGCTGAATGTCTAGAATTTTGTAGTGTTAGCATCTGAGTCATGGATGACATTAGAGCTTACAGTGATAAAATTAAATCTAA
Source organism: Momordica charantia (assembly GCF_001995035.1). Next base: position 722,031 of record NW_019104525.1, read on the forward strand.
CTTTAAGCTTCCTGTCACAGCTTATTTACTAGGCATACTAAATTTCTCATAACACCATTGATCGTTGTTATGTGACATTTTGTCTATAATGTCTAGTGCTTCATTGAAGTATTTGAAAGTGAAGGGTTCATTCACACAGTATCTAGCATAATCTTGGATGTTTGTCCAAGCGTCTTGTTTTATTTGAATACGCGTCGATAGTGCATGGTGTAGGAAATTTCATTAGAGTTCTTTGAAGCGTTCTAATGCTTCATTGACTGCTTCGTTGTCCATTTGTCCAAATGTTACTATCTCCTCCCTGATTTTGACATTACTTATAAGTGAAACAAATACTTGAAAACAAAATTTCTCAGCCCAAGACGTCCATATTGTGATGGAATCTTAGGGAAAAGAGTTGAACCATGTCTTTGTCTGGTCTTTGAATGAAAAATGAAATAATTTTTGTTGAAGTGCATCATTAGAAACACCATGTAATTAAAAAGAATTAGCAAGTTCAAGAAAGATTTTGAGATGAGAATGAGGATTTTCGTACGCAAATTCTCAAAACTGTTGATAACTCTCCATAAGAGAGTGTTTTGTGGCATAATTTGGGTAAGATCAGTTTGCAAATGTAAGGGTCCTTGATAAAAATAGTAAGAAAAGAAAAGAATTCGACAAATTAGGGACCCTAAGCTGTTAGAATTCTCAATATTCTTAATTTGAATGAAGTTGAGGTTATTTTCTAATATTTTGGACATGAATTGTAGAATTTAGGATGATTAAGCTGAGGGCTGCAAAGACTGCTGAATTGTTGTTGGAACCTGAGATGAAGAGTTTCTATGCTGGAGCCTGTGGGAACCTGTCGAATGCTCTAACATATGTGACTGCAGTAACTTATTGCCCCAGTTTTAACCGTGTTCGTACAGCTTCCAAGTATTGCCCTAAATTTAAGGGCCCAAAATAAAAATGAAATAATGTCAGCCATAAAACGAGGGGACAGAATAGAAAATCATTTTGGGACATCAAAATCAGAGAACATTTCTCACTCATTTTGAGGAAGGAGCTGACGAAGGGGAGCTGAACTTGGTGTCATCATCAAGTTGGGGGATATTCGATCATTATCAAAGCTTCCTTGCTCAATGGGCTCTATTTCTTTTCTACCTATTGTTTCTTTTTATTTTAGCATGAACTAAACTTCACCTTGGAGGGGATAAACTTGTTGTAGCTCTTGACTTATTATGTTTTAGTAGCTTTTAATGTTGATATAATTCCATCATTTTACTGATTCTGTTTTGCCATCATTATTAGTTTGATAGCTCCTTTAAGGCTTCGAAAAGTTCTTGTAATGCATGTTTACCTCTATTTGCGTTAGATTTCTCTATTTGTAGTAGGATGGTGAGTACTCAAGGATGAGGCTCACCATTTCATGCCTATAAACTATTTGTATTACATGTTTAAGCTATAGCGGGAGTTGGATTTAGGCATGTTTAGGTATCTCGGGAGAGAGCCATGTCTATTTCGGCATTCAACATTCTAGGTTGCTAAAACATCAGTTAATCGCGAGTGAAAGAATGATTCCCCCTCGATTTACCTTCATATCGTATTACATACACGTTTCTGTTTGTTTTCTATTTCGGATGCTTCAGCACAACATCACATAATATCTCTATTCTTGCTCATTTACAATTTTTACGATTTTAAGTTACAACGTTCACTTTACAATTAATTGAGTTGTTTTATTTTTTCTCTTTTGGTATTCTTCTCTTACTACTACAAAGTATAACTCTAATTATTTGGTGTGCACTTACATCGGTTGTCACGTAAGTTGTGGACACGCAACAACTGCTCCATTGTTTGTAGGCATTTGGAATATGACATGCTTCAATTCAAATTACTTGGCAATGGTTGGAGGGTTATTTACTTTTTTTTTAATTTATATTTTGGAAAGCGGGTGCCGCATAGTCTCTCATGGCACACCGTCCTTATTTTTCGCCATCAAGATAAGGTTATAGATGTTAGGAATTTGATTTTGATGTTGACTTTGCTTATTTGCACCTTGTCCTGACATGTCTCCATTCACGTTTGGATCTTGTGGATCTACTGGTCGGATCACATTAGGATTCATCTTGATATGCTTTGTTTCTTCTTCAACTATCTTATCTTTATGGCTTTTTTGTTGTTGCTCTCTAAGTCCCCGTTATTGCTTCAACCTCTAAAATAGTTCTTTTAATTTTTATCATACTTCTCCAAGTTACACCCTACACTCATACGTTGATGTTCTCGTAATGTTGTATATTAAAAATTTCACACAGAGAAAGAGATAGTGAAGAGTGTAGCACCTTAACAAATCACATATAATAAAACGAAAACAAAGTCCCTTGCAATGATGCCAAACATTTGTTGCGCCTCTACCTTAATAGATATGATGTTAGTGCAAGCACATACTACAATAAAAAATACATGGAAATGTATTGTAAGTTCGTCTCTACATGGACTAATTTTAAAAAAATTATTATGGGAAAATGTCTGGTGTACAATCAGTTTATGTGACAAATCATTGGTGTGAGGTTTTGTAAACTAAGTAATAAAGAACCAACAAAATAGAAATAAAAAGACCAATCTCTCTACTTCGTGCCTTAGCATTATACAGATACACAAGCATTGGCAAACACTACAAAATTTGAAAAAGATTAAAAGAATTCGAAAGAAGCGTCGAAACTTTTAGACTATCATCTCCCAACAAATTCGACACCACTGTCTTCATCGTCTCCCAACTGTCAGGAAAAAAGGACAACAGTTTTATAGCTTTCACCTGATTTGAGAATGTGATCTCCATGGACTCCAGCTTGTTCAACAGATCGGTGACCTCATTTATGTGGGAGTTCACTGAGGTACTCTTCTCCATGTGGATGATGAAGTATCTTGTAGTAAGATACACCTTGCTCTTGGTAGAGGATTTTTCGTACCTGTCAGTCAAAGCCTTCATCAATCCTATTGCTGTTTTCTAGCTCGCCATGAGACTTGCCACATTCATCATCAAGCACAACATGATGATTGCTACCGCTTGTTCATCCATCTCTGTCCACTCTTTATCTGACATCCAGTGGTCGGTCGTTCCTTCAAGATTTATGAATCTTCTTGTATGTAAGAAAGATCTTTAATTTGCATCTTCCAAAACCCAAAATTATCCCCCATCAAAAAATCTCATCTCCCTCAAAGTAGTGATGTGACTTCTGACTAGATCCCATGATACTGCAACCTTACAGCTCTGATACCACTTGTTGGGAAATTAGGCGCTCCAAATAATTTCTCATTCCACAGTTATCCAGATAAACAAAGTCAATACACGACAATATATGAGAAGTTAACGGAAAATTAAAATGACACCGTAATTGTACTGGTCACCCCAACAGTTTATGGGCTACGTCAAGTCTTCCAGTCAGATGCGGGTTCCACTATAATATGAGATTAGATACAAAGCATTCAAATATCTTCCCCAGATATTCACCTCTAGATATCCAGCAAAAGCCCTCTAACTTCTAAGTATTTTAAACATCATACTACGTACAGGAATGAAAAATGCTCACTAAACCCACAAAATACATACTCATTTTCACACACTGTCCACAACCACTCAATTCTCTTTTATTTGGATTTTGTATAGATAAAACCTTAACAAAATGACTCTATTTCTAGGAAGCCAAATATTCTAATCCTTATAGGAAAAAACAATATTATAATCCTTATAAGAAAACAATATCCTACTCCTTATAGGAATCTGTAGTACTGTTGAAAATTCATTTCTTCATAAGACATGAGTTTCCTGTTTTGGCTCCATCATCCAAACAATCTCCGACTTGGAGACAAAACATCGATCTTGYCTCCCACTGCCCCACAATATCCCATCATTTTGGCAACCCCGCCAAGGCTCAGTTTTGACTGCACCAATAGTAACTGATCAACAACTGCTCAGCCCAAACCAAGCTTCGTTTGTGATTGCTCCAAGATTGAGCAATCCTACGTGGTATTGCCTCCCAGTTGCTAGAGACACAGTCACGTGCTCTCACTCGATCAAAGTGGTCCTTGATGCTTCCTTCTTCACTCACACCCAACAACTCCTAAAGAAAGATTTCTCTTTTGATGACTTGGCACTCTCACCCAAGTCTGTTGCCGCTCTAGAGACATTGTCCTTGACTTCAGCACCAATAGTAGTCTCCTCCCTTGATGCACTCTTTCACCTACGCGACTTTATCAGCTCGCCAAACCGTTGGACAACTGGGGCTCGAAACTGACAACCTGTTGAACACCTGACTGAGTTGTTCCCTTTTCCCCTCTCTTTACTTCCTAGTTGTTGTACTTCAATTGATGGCAGAATTCTGTCTTCTGTTCTGGTTATCATTGTTGCTTATTCCTTTAAGTCTCGCCTTGAACCATCTGCAGCCCTATGAATCCTCTGTTTCTCAAATCCCCTGGCAACCTCAAATTTAGACACATAAACTGAAGCTTCCTTGTGGCCCACTACCGGTACCTCGGATCCTCTCAGAAGTTTCCAACTACCTTATGTGAACTCGCTCCTGTAACCATTGTCATCCAGTTTCCAGTCGATGACAAATTCTTTCTGAAACATTGAACGTACTTAACACCTCGCAACACCAACTTTTTCCCCCATCGATCTTCAAATAGAAATATCCAATCCCTCTAACCTTGGAGATATTTATATTGCCCATTCTTACCTCGTCGTGCAGACTAGTGAAATATGAGAACAACTCTCCATCTGAAGATATATGTGTTGATGCTCTTGTGTCCACAACCCACTCTAATGGTCGATCTACTGAGTCGCTCTCAACACAAGCCAGAAACTCTTCTACTCTTTCTGCAACATTAGTAGAATCACCTTTCTGTTGATCCTCCTTAAGCTTCCTATAAAACCTCTTAATGTGTCCCTTCTTGTGGAAGTAGAAACACTTAACATCTCTACTGCTAGTCCCATTCCTCTGGTTGCTATACTGCTACTTTCCTTTAAAGCCCGTCTTCTCTTTGCCTCTACTCTGAACTACCAATGCTGATTATAAATTGCTCTCCATTCCGGGAGTAGATGCGGAATTCTTCCCACTATCTTTTCTACAAACCTCCTCAGCAATTGCAACGTCACAGATATCTGAAAATTTCAGACTGTTGTCTCCCAACGAATTCGACATAGTCGTCTTCATCATCTCCCAACTGTCAGGTAAAAGATGATAGCAGTTTTATAGCCTTCACCTCCTCTGAGAGCGTGATCTCCATGGACTCCAACTTGTTCCTCAGATCAGTGACCTCATTTATGTGGGAGTTCACTGAGGTACCCTCCTCCATATGGATGTTGAAGTATCTCGTAATAAGATACACCTTACTCTTGGCAGATGGTTTTTCATACCTGTCAGTCAAAGCCTTCATAAGTCCTATTGCTATTTTCTGGCTTGCCACGAGACTGGCCACATTCATCGTCAAACATAGCATGATGATTGCTACCGCTTGTTCATCCATCTCTGTCCACTCTTTATCCAACATCCCGGTGGTCAGTCGTTCCTTCAGGATTTATGAATCTTCTTGTATGTAAGAAGATCTTTAATTTGTATCTTCCAAAATCCAAAATTCTCCCCATCAAATCTCATCACTCCCTCGAAGTAATGATGTGACTTTTGATTGAATCCCATGATAGTACAACCTTACAGCTCAGATACCATTTGGTGGGAAATTAAGCGCTCCAAATATAGAATAATATATGAGAAGTTAAGGGAAAAGAAAAACAATACAGTAATTATACTAGTTCACCCCAACAGTTTCTGGGCTATATTCAGTTGTTCGCTCAGATGTTAGGTTCTACTATAATATGAGATTGGATACTAAGTTCCTTTGTTAATAAGGATAAAAAGAAGCTAAATGGGTGCTGTTTTCTAACGTTTTAAACTCGGAAACCATATTTTAAGCTTATTATAGTATCCAAAACCTTTCATTTTAGGTTATCTTAGGTTATACGTGCACATATGACATTTTTACGTCATTTAGAGTTGATTTCTAACGGAAATTACACTTTTCTGCAGAAAAATTCCGAGCTAGCCGTCTGGCGCCTTCCCCAATCCCGAGATTGCCCTTAATGTAAAACGCGTGTTTTGGTGTGATTTGAAGCCTTCCCAAGCTCTGCCACGTGTCTTCCATGCATTGAAGGTTACCAATTCAACAACTAACCAACCAAAAGGTGTTTGAAATGGATGGCTCTCCACAAAGCTCTCAACCTCCTAACCACCTTGAAGTCCCTATAAATTCAGCAGCTCATTCTCTTCATTCATCATCCCGAAGTGATCATTTTAGCTTTAAACATTCCTTCTCAGCTTATTTACGTTTTCGCTTTTAGTCTTTAAGTTGTTATTGTTTTAAACCTTGCTTATTTCTAGTTCACCCTTTATTTCTAGCTTGTTAGTCTTGAATTGTAAGCTTTAATCTTGTTTAATTAAAATTGCAGCAAGTTCTTTGTTACTCATCTCTCTCTCTTCCTCATTACGAAGTTGTAATCACTCATCCTTGAGGAATCGACCGAGTACTGCTCCCCAATCTTGAAAGAGAACGGGTTAGGGTCATTCAGGTTACAACTCCACCATTTCCAGCTTGTTTTAATTCTACTCATCTTTTAATCATTTCTTTGACTTCCATTAACGTTCAATTCTGCTTTTCCTTTATTAGCATGAGCTAAATTTATTTTTCCAAGCCCGGTTATGGATAGTTAGTTAAAGTTTTTAAAATCCAACAAGGCAAAAGACGTTTTTTCTCCTATTTTATCACTTAAAGTTGTTTCCATAAGTTGAAACTTGATTTGGCCAATTAATGTTTCACAACTTTCCCGATTTCTTTAGAGAGATACTTTAGACATAAAGATTTCGCTGGGGTAGCCTAGACATAGGACCTCGACCTAAGGTTACGATTGGGTTTTACTAAATTAAGTTCTTTTTTTCTAATAGACAAATTAGGAATGGACTTAAACCTTCAAAATCACTTAGACATAAGAAGATGGCAAAGTAAAACCGAAGAAAATTTATGAGAGGCGTCTGGCACCTAGTTGGAAAAAGTTTGTGTATTTTTAGCTAATTTGAAGTAACTGGACTGAGTTTATTACATTGAGTTTTTAAATATCAAAACCAACATTATCCTTATTATTTGTCACCCCAAATTCAATTACAAAGTCACCGATCATTAACATTTCCTATAAAAAGACTTCATTTGTCCCTGAGGATCGATACTCGGACTACTCGTTCAGTTTTACTACTTATGATGGGTGTACACTTGCGCTCTCATTTATTTTGAATCCAAAATTCCAAACAGATACAAAACACTAAAAATATCTCTCACAGATATTCACCCTCTAAAGGTCCCAACAAAAGCCCTCTAGCTTCTAAGTATTCTAAATACTATACTTAGGTACAGAAATGAAAAACGCACAATAAACCCATAGGGTACAGACTTCGTTTCACACACTACCCACAACCACTCAATTCTCTTTTATTTGGATTCTGTACAGATAAAACCTTAACAAAGGGCTCTATTTATAGGAAGCCAAATATCCTAATCCTTATATGAAAAAACAATATTATAATCCTTATAAGAAAACAATATCCTACTCTTTGTAGGAATCTGTAGTACTGTTGAAAATCTTTTTCTTCATAGAACATGAGTTTCCTATTTTTGCTCCATTATCCCAACAATCTCCCACTTGGAGAAAAAACATGGATCTTGCCTCCCAATACACCAACAATATCCCATCATCTTGGCAACCCCGCCAAGGCTTAGTTCTAACTGAACCAATAGTAACTGATCAACAACTGCTCGACCCCCAACCAAGCTTCATTTGTGATTGCTTCAAGAATGAGCAATCCTATGTGGTTTTGTCTCCCAACGCTAGAGATACAACCACGTGCTCTCATTCGATCTAAGTGGTCCCTGATGATTCATTYTTCACTCGCATCCAACGACTCCTAAAGAAATATTTCTCCTTTGATGACTTGGCACTCCCACCCAAGTTCGCTGCCACTCTAGAGACATTGCCCTCAATGCACCCCTTCACCTACGCGACTTCATCAGCTCGCTTAATCGTCTAACAATTGGGGCTTGAAACTGATAACCTGTTGAACACCTCACTGAGCTTTTTCCCCTCTCTCTACTTTCCAACTGTTGTACTTGAACTGATGGTAAAATTCTATTTTCTGTCCTGGTTGTCATTGGTGTGGTAGGCTCCCTATCAATCCACCCCAACTTGATATGACATGTATTGCTCTTCACTCGAGCATAAAGCATGTCACTGCTTGCCACCTTGAGCACTTTTTGTCTGATTTAGAGATTCATCCCCAAGTTCTGTAATGACTATTAGGTTCACCAATCAATCATGTTTAGCATCCAAAGATTTCCTTCACACATCTAGGTTTATTATCATGTCTCTTATTCCACTTGTTGAGAAAAATTGTGCTGCTACTATACGCAGGAAAAAACTACTAGTTCTAGTTTTCCTCTTCCACAGCTATTCAGCAAATCTGAAGTCCAAATAACACAGTAATAGGAATAATAGAAAGCATAGTAAACGACACAATAATTTATATTGATTCACCCCAAGCAAGGGCTATGTCCAGTCTTCCACAACAAGTGAGTTCTACAATGATATTGGGATAATACAATGGGGATACAATCTCTCAATAATAATCTTTCTAGATGTCTCACCAAAGGCCACCTAGCTTCTAGGTTAGCTTCTAGGTACTACCGCAATACGAACCTAGGAATACAGGAATGAAAAACCCCACCAATAAAGCACGGATTGTCGACGACGCACTACAACCTAGATTCTGCACTGTTATTCTGTCAAAACACAACCATTGTCGCCCCTCCAATCTATGTGTAACCACACTTAATTCTCATTCACGACCAAGTTGATTAAGTGAGGCGATTGAAGACCCAAAAAATGTTGTGAAAAAAAAAATACAGCCTACACTTAAAAGGATTAGATAAAATAATCTAAAACTTCTAAGTAACAAGAACGATAAATAGATTAGGGAGAAGAAAATTAAACGCCGGATTTATACTAGTTCACCAAATGTGGGCTACGTCCAGTTCTCTGCTACCGTTGCAGGTTTTCCTAAAATTTTAGAAAGAATCTCCCAAGAGTTTACAAACCCCTTACAATGATTTCTCTCACTTTTCCCTCACACAGAAAACGCTCATGAATCACTCTACAAGTTTTTCAAATTCTCGAACGGATACACAAGTATTTAGCTCTCAAATTCTCTCTTCTTGGAGAATTTCTTACGACTCTCTATTTGTGCACACCAATCAAATGGTCTATCTATCCTATTTATAATAGATGGTATGACAAAAACTAAAAGGAAATGGGAAAATAAAAAAGCCAAAACTAAATAGGACAAGAAAAATTTTAAATGGACTTTTTCCTTATAGGAAAAAGATTTTCTCCTTGATTTGGCTCCATAATCCCAACAAAAAAATGTTTGTTGTAAAGCAAAACCTAAGATAAATGAGGTAGGTTGGGCTTTAATGTGTACTTAGGCCCAATTTATTCTTTTTATTATTATTGAGCTCTACTAAATTTCCCAACAATGTCTCCCCGGGAGACAAAACACCTATCTAGCCTCCCACTGCAACAATAGTGTCCTTCATAACTCAATTTTGACTACACCAACAGCTTTTAACTTATTAACATCCTCTTAACACCAACCAAGGTTCTACTCCCACTGCACTGACAGCTTCCAACATCTTATTGGCAACAACGAAGGTTCCATATCCTAAGACTGGACAATCCTACGTGGTTTTGTCTCCCAGACATAAGAGACATAATCACGTGCTCCCACTCAAACTAAGTTGATCTTGGAGAGCTTCCCATTTTCCATCTTCATTGTGCTATGATAGCCTATAGTAAGGGACGTGAACCAACTCTTGTCTGAAGATACATGCACCGATGTTGCATTGTCCAGCATTCACTCTGATGACTGGTCTACAAGTATCGTGTCACTCTCAATGCATGCCAGCAACATATCATCTACAAAACGTTTGTCTGGACTTGACTCGGATGCAGAATTTTTTCTACTTCCTTTCCTGCAAATCTCCTCAGCCATCGCAGCATCACAGATCTCACACTATTCCTTCGCAAATAGACTTCTCGCCAAATCTCATGACTCTGAACCTACGGTCTGATACCACTTGTTGAAGACAACGATACCCTTATACCCCAAGTATCTCCACAATAGTATGATATTGTCCGCTTTGTGCATAACCTTTTGCTTTTGGTTTCACCCAAAATGCCTCATGTCAATGGAGATAATTGTCTTCATCTCTATACTATGTCTCATTCCCTTCCCTAACGAATATGAGACTTTGTTACATACCTTGCAACCCCAACAACATCTTGTTCATTCAGAGGAGACATATAGCCTAGTTGTTAGACATATACTAGATAGTTGCTATTACAGTTTCAAATTTGGTGCATGTTAGCCAAAAGAAATAAGTCTATTAACAATTTAGTATGAATAAACTAATTAACTTTTTTAAATAAATAAAAAAAAAGACTAATCAAAATAATTTATAAATTCATGAACTGAAAAGAAAATGTTTAGAACTTTTTAAATCAGATGTGAAAGTTAAAAGGCAGAAACAAAATTGAAACCATAGAATAGAAAATTGAGCATGACTAAAGACAGACAATTCACTCATAAGAGAGAGAGAGAGGGGCTTGCAGAGAATGTTTTTGATGGGCAGAAAAGAAAAAAAAATGGTCAGCTTTTTTCAGTAGGAGAAGAAGGATCGAGAACTGCAGCCAGGTTCAACTTTTTATTCAAATAAAAACATCCCTAATGCTCTGTTGTTCTTAAAATTATGCTTTTGGGAACCACCAAATTGAACAAAGAAGAAACGGTACAGAGAGAGATTAGAGGTGGGATGCACATGGCAAAGCTCCTTGAAGGTCACAAATGACAGATCTCTGTGACTTAATTACATAAATATGAGGTGATGGGCTCACACAGAAACACAATCATGTATGTAACAAAACTATACCCTTTGCTATTTTCTTTCTTTTTAAATTTTATATACATATATTGTGTTCGAGATGAGGATTTGAACCTTTAATATATTGGTCGAAGATATACGCCTGAACAAGTTGAGTTACGTTCAGGTAAGGTCCCTTCCCACAAGCATGGACCTTCGATATTTTGATCGAAAATATACACTTGAATTAGTTGAGTTATGCTAAGATTGGCTCATCCTCAATGCATGTGGGGTGAGGATTCGAATGTTCAACATTTTGGATGAAGATAAACGCTTGAACTGGTTGTACTACACGCTCAGGTTGACTCCTCCCAATGCAGGTTCGAATTTTTGATATTTTGGTTGAAAATATATAACTGAATCAGTTGAGCTATGTTCAGGTTGGCCCCTCTCTCAATACATATAGAGTGAGAATTCGAACCTTCAACATTTTTGTGGGAGATATACGCCTTAATTAGTTGAGCTCTACATTCAGGTTGGCCCATTCCCTATATATTATATATAACCTCCTTTCGTTCATTTAATCATTTTTCAGACCTTATAAGTTAGTTTAATAGTATAAGTAATTAAATATATATATACAGAATTGATGAGAGTATCATATACTTTCTAACTTCAGCAAATATCAACTTCTTGATGTTGACGACTTTTCTTAACACTAAAAAGAGATTAACATTTAGAGATTTTTCTTCACAATTAAAACGGTGTCATTTAAACTTGTTTGTTTCACTGTTGAAAGAACATTATTCTTTCCTCCAATATTATAACTTTGTGATATATTTTTTTTTACTGAATTTAGAATAGTTTGTTTTAAGTGAAAATAAAAGAAAGGCTATATATGCATATAAAGAAAGGCTACCCATTAATTCTTTTTCCTTGAAACATTAATAGTCATTTAACTTTGCACTTTATTATAAATACCAATTGGGTCTTTTTTTTTTTCTGAAGTATGATAACTGGGAGTGAAAAATCGAACTCATGATCTTTTTAGTATAAAATAGATACATTAACCAGTTTAACTAGGTTTAATTAAAGTTGCATCAACGCTTCTTATAAGTGTTTTAACAAATTTCAAATAAAATTTGACATACAATCAAACGCCATGGAAATTTTAAAGAACATTTGTAATTAGCTAAATGCATTTTTTTTGTGGTTCATAAGTCATACTAAAACTCACCTTTAATCTCTTGAACAATTAAATGCATCGATATCATGTTAAGTACATATCTTGTACTAAAAAAAATCAGCTACGATGTTAAATTAAAATTTAATTGTCAAATAAAGTGATATTTTTACATCAAATATATATGTGAAATTTGATAAAAATCTAAACTTGCTACAAGTTATTAAAACTAGATGAGCTAATTCAAGATTTATTTTATATTGTCGGTCTCATATATTTTGTTAAACCAAACTTTCATCTTTAATTAAGATCAAGATCTCTCTCATATATGATTAAAAAAAAATTAAAGAGTTGATAACAAAGGCAAATTAGCGAATAGTGATATACTCTCTCTCTTTTTCCTTTTTTTTTAATACAACGTGTTGGGGAAGGAGATTCGAACTCGCAACCTTGTGGTTGGAGGTACATGCCAATTACCGTTGAATTATGCTTACTTTGACACTCTCTTTTTCTGTGATAATTCACAGTAGTTATATATATTGTCATGTTAACTTATTACTAGTCAAAAATTTTCAAATAATTTAATTTGAAGTTTCTTTCTCATTTAAAAAAAAAAAAAAGGGAAGTCCCCCCTTTGTTTATGAGCAAATTATTCAATATGGTTGACAATTACATTTTTTAATAAGAGAGAAAAAAATCATGCATAAAAATATATAACTTTTTTGTAATAATAAATGTATAAAGGATCTTTGTTGAAATTTGAAAGATATACATCAAAATAATTTTTGTAGCAAGAGGGGTTTGTTTATGTTTGCCAAAAATTAAAAGAAATTATTCCCTTTTAGTGAATCTTTAAAGAGTTTTTCTTCTTTAAATAAAATTTCCCAATTTAATGATTGTGTTAAGTCAATCACTACTATTATTTCCTAACAACTTTTTTTCTACTATTATCTACACCAATCTGTTAAAAAAAAAATCCTAACCATATGCATTTTGCAAACATAACTATCATTAGAATAATGGACCACTGATTTTCATCCTTTACAAATCCTATTTAGTTTTTGAAATAATGGAATGTAGAAAAGCAATTCAATGGCTAACATCACAATCAAATTTTATCATAACCTTTTTATGAAATAATTAGATAATTTACAATTAATCTGGCATGAAAGGAAATTAAAAAAAAAATTACTCAAATTTGACCAAAATGTATTACATTTTGAAAGACTATATTTTATGATATTAAAAATGATAGATTTTTTAGAGTCTTTCGATCCCTGCAACGGCCTTTGATTAAGGAAGGGAAGAGTGAGTTACTCATCACAAGGAAAGAATGATGGAGAAGAGAATGAGGTACTAGAACGACATACTAGTGGGATTTAATAAGAAATATATATATATATATATATATATATATATATATATATATATATATATAACTCCCTCTAGAAATTTACCTCCCACATGTTTTGTTTATAACCATGCTAGTTTTGAGTTATTCTAAAAGTGGAGAGGTTATGTTGAAATTTGTACTTTTGATTATTTGTTTTTTGAGTTTAAGGTTAGTTCTTGAGTTAAGTTTTAGAAGATCATGATGTTGAAATTAGTTTTACTTGCCTATTAGTTTTTGAGTTTCAATAATATTGAGAATTATTTTGTGAGAATAGGTTGGAAGGAGATATATTTGTTGGTTAGTTTTGAGTTATATTCTAAATTGGAGAGGTCATGATGAAATTTGTACTTACTGTTAAGCTTTTATAGAATAGGTTGGAAGGGAGAGATATATTGTTGGCTAGTTTTGAGTTATTCTAAAGGTGGAGAGGTTATGTTGAAATTTGTACTTTTGATTATTTGTGTTTTGAGTCTAAGGTTAGTTTTTTAGTTAAGTTTTATAATAGATATTGTTTTATAATGGATGAATGTGTTAAAAGTTTTAGTTGCATATTGAGATATTATCATAGGTTTGAAGGAAATATATATAGTTGGTTAGCCACGTCTGGGCAACCAAATATTTTTTTAATTAATTTATTCACAAAATAATGACGGTCAATGCCTGTCACGAAATATAGTCATTCCATGACGAACATACGATGGCGTACAAACAATGACGCACATACAATGTCGGTTGTCACCCGTCATGGTTATCATTTTCATGACGGGCATGTCCGTCATGGAAAAAGCTATACATGACGGGCGCTGTCCGACCTTAAAATAGTCCTTTCGTGACGGTCATGTCCGGATGGAAAGAGAATATACATGACGGGCAATGCCCGACCTTAAAATTGTCCGACATGAAAGTGAAACAAGGACACTCGTATAGATGTCGGTCAGTGACTGACATGATTATTATTTAATGACGGGCAATGCCGGTCATGAAAAGACAAATTTGTTGTAGTGTTAGTTCATAATTCACAGACTAAATATATATTTTTTTAACCTCAACTTTTGAATTGTTTTTCAATTTCGGTTCCTAATATTTTAAATGTTTTAATTTCGTACCAAATCTTGATGCCTACTAAATATTTAAAAAATAATTATGAGTATGACTTTATAAATATTGATTTTTTTGTACTTTTCATTAATCAGGAGTATTTCAATATTTTAATGAGTCAATTTCAATTAAAGTAGATTACTACGTACTAAATTAAATTATATGGAATGAGTAAATTTTAATGAATGGTATGATGTGTATTTCATCAAATTTAACTATAAAGTTCTTCTTTTACCTAAATCAATAAAGTTTATTTTTTCATTACATCATCATTTTGTTAATTAATTTTAACATTTTGTGACAATAAGAATTTAATTTAAAGAACTTTCAATACGTTATAGATGCAATTAAAAATTTTAAAACATCATGTATCACACCGAAAATTTTAAACTTTAGTCTTATGTATGGAATGTAATGAGCAATATATTGACCTTCACCTTAAATTACAGATAACTTACATTATTTAATTGTAGTTTAACCTTCACAAATCAAGTTTATTGAGGATTAAAGGACCATTTGGTGATATTGCAAAAGGGAAAGGGCTTTATGGTCATTTTAACAAAAGGATATATTGGCTGGATGACCCTTGATGTTTCTATATTTTAATTTTACAAAAACCGTTGGATACATATTTCGTCTTAATTAAGTAAAAATATAAAAAATATATGTATTAAAAAATAAATAAATAAACTGTTTGACATCCTTATAAAGATAAAATATTCATGTTTGTAATATAAAAATTTTAAATATATTTTATTTTGGCTCTTACAGTTATTTATTTTATAATTAAAAAAAATCACCACACAGCATAATTTTAATATGTTTTACTTTTTGGAATATTATTATGAATTGTATTTGTATTGTAACACTTTAATAGAAGAACCTTGAATTGGTAGTATCCAAACCATAAAGAGGAGACATTAATGTCTAACC
The DNA here is from genome assembly GCF_001995035.1 of Momordica charantia. The sequence goes on from NW_019104525.1 coordinate 737,627, forward strand.
ACTTAAAATTTAAAACTATATTAGAATTCAATTATATGTTGTGAGAATATCACAACATATAATATTATTTCATAAATAAAAAAATAAAGATTAAAAGCTAAATATTTTTGGATGGGCAAAAATATCTTAACAGGTACGTTAAGATTTAAACTCATGACCTCTGGGTTAAAAGACAGATGCTAATTACCGCTAAGTTAAGTTCATATTGGCACCCTCGAGTTGAATTTGAACTATATTTAGTCTTTTTATAATATTTGAATGGTAACATCTAAATTAATGTCTAAAAATTCATTAATTAGGGAAAAAAAGTATTT
>NW_019104525.1:744411-768265 GCF_001995035.1 Momordica charantia
GGACAGATAAGAGCCTTTGACAATGATTGGAGAGAGAAGCTATTGGAAATATGTTTGTGAAACTAAGAACATAGGGCGGCTAGGTTAAATAATATAAAAACTATATAATAAAATAAAATAATGTTTGTTGACCTTATTAAAATAGGGTTTCCTCTAGTAACGTGGAGGAGAAATGCATGAGAAATGATATAAAATGTATTTATAATAATGTTTTGAATCATACATATATGGCTCATTTATCGCCGTTCATCATGGGTTGATTAATGTTATATATTATGGTTAGTTTAATTAGTTAAATTTTAATTTGATGATGATGATAATACTAATAAAGTAGTGTAGAAGGATGATTTTGTTATGTTATGATGAGATTTTGGCTTGGGGGCAAAGTCTTGTTTGGGTCCCATAATGATTAATGTTGCCAAGTTCTTATGAGATCGTGGGGAGGATATTGGCCACCCTATCCTTTCAATCTATTATATCCTTCCCACCACTTACCCTTTGTTTTTTCCTTTCTTTTTCTTTTCTATTTTTGGACTTTAGGGTTCGGTTTTCTCTTTTCTAATGTCTTGCACATTGGAGCATAGTTCAACGGATAAGATATCTATATAATTATCATTTTAAAGATTGATGGTTCAAACTCACGCCCTGTAATTGTTGTGTTACAGAAAGAAAAACTTCATCAATATGCCTTTCTTACTTCTGATTTTAAGTTTTTGGATGTTAAAAATATCAATATTCATGGTCCCATCTCAAAACCAATTGACAAGAAGAGGAGTAGCTCATATTTATTATAAACTCTTGTTAGATTTCTTATTTTATTAGTGTGAGATCCTTAACATGCCCTCTCAAGATCGTGACTGTTTTGGCTCATCGATCTTGACCGGATCTCATTTCTAAACTAGATGCTCGTTAGAGCTTTTGGGCTCTGATACCATATTAATATTCATGGGATCCATCTCAGACCAATCGGTAGTAAGAGAAGTAGCTCATATCTATTATAAATCATTATCCATTTTCATCCTTAACATCTATTACCTATTTTTACTGGTGGAACTTTATTTTTACTGGTGGAACTTGATGGATGAGTTTTACCTTCTCTCCAATATTAGAATTCTAAAACCAAAACATTAAGGTAATTCTTAGTTGTAGAGTGTTTTTTTTAAATACTTTTCTTTTCACTCTTTCAAAAGTCATTTTCAAACTTACCTTCTAAGCACTTTTAAGTGCTTTCAAAAGTGAGTTTGAAAATACTTTTTCTAATTACCTAAAATACTAAAGTTTAGTTTCTAAAATTTTAGGAGAAAAAATAGACCTTATGGATTCTAATTATCCCTCCACTGCTCTAGAGAGAGATTATGGACCCTATTATCCTTTTGACACTGTCCCTATCGCTGTTTTTAGAGAGAGACAATGGACTCTTTGAATGCTTCTACACTAACTTTTTATTATAATAATAATTATTATTATATTCTCTTTTTATAAGTTTTAGGATTCTCTCATGGAGAGAGATTATATGGGTGAGAGAATGATAGGTACATAGAATGGAAAACACGTAAGCAAATACAAAGCATGACTTCAATATTTGGGAGGAAATTAAAATTTTACTTAATTACAAATTTAGTCCACGAACTTAATTAGTCCACGAACTTTTAGAATTGTGTTGAGTAGGTCTCTAAACTTTGAAACGTGTTAAATTAGCCCCTGAATTTTTATCAACTAAAATAGGTCTCTACTGTTTAACTCTGTAAGTTTAGTACTTTATATGGTGAGCTGACTCTACTATTTAAAGATTACGTGGTCGTGACATGTCAAATGAAATTTGCTACTTAAAAATAAATTTGGGTAGGGTCGGGTGTGGGGGCTGAAAATCGGGATATCCTAGGATAAATTTTCAGAAATTTGGGCAGGCAAATTAGTAGGAAATTGGGGTGGATTTAGGGCATATTTTTTCAAAGCTTGGGGCAAGCTAATGGGAATTGGAGATGGGTTTTAGGGAAAGTTTTTAAGAGAGGGAAAGACGAAAAGTAAGGTAACCAAAATAAATCAAAACAAAAATGGAATAGAGAGGGAAAGAGAGGGGCAAGGAAATTGTGCATTGGCACTAGTTTTATATAGTATAACGATACGGACCAATTGGACACAAAATTGAAATTTTAAGGATCTATTAAATACAAGATTTTAAAAGGTTCGACCTACTAAACACAATAGTAAAAATTAGAGTGTTCGGGACTAGTTTCGCACACCTTGACTAATCTCATGGGACAACCGCCTGACCCTACAATATTTGGTGTCGGTAAACACATAGGAATTAATTCTTAAGATAGGTAATCATCATGGGTTTGAATCCATTCCCTCTGAATTAACCCTAACCAATTGGACAAATGGACCACCTATGATGGTTAGTCTTAGTTACAATCTTATTAATTCATCAAAGGAATCGGTTTAGATTATGGATCTTTAAATTTTCATAGTTCTTTTTCGTTTTCATTTTGATGTTTGACGTGGAACTTTTTCCCTATTGAATATTTTAACAGAAGTTATCTTACATGACATATATAACGTAACGTATTACACGCGTATTGCAGATATAGAGTATAGTTTTATACATATGTTGACGATTTAAATGTGTGTGTTTGAATGTGCAGATAGAGATAAGATGTAGAGGGCAAGAGATGCTTCCATTTTGGACATTGCAGCATGTAAGAGATAACATTTGGACAACTTCCTCTTCTTCTTCTTCATCAGACTCACTCTTCACTTTGCTTCCTGACTCCTCAACTACACACCACCTAATGCTCCTTCACTATGGAAGAAAGGCTTAATCATGCTTCTAATTAATTATTTTTTTATTTATTTCCCCAATATGATTTTTTTCCCCTTTTTTCAATGGTTTCTCCTCCAATTCTCTTGTGCTACTCCCTTTATTTGCTATATTATTTCAACTTCTCTTTTCCTCTTTCTCGTAGTTCTTGGAATATTAAAACATTTTGACATGGTTAATTAGGGGTTATTTGAGATTCATGCATAATTAGTAGGTTTGACTTCATGTTTTGAATTGATTGTGGTGGATATACGTGTAATTGAAGTGTTGTTCAATTTGCTTAAGATGATGTTCATGTTCAAGTGAAAAATTAGAAGTTGAAGTTGAAAGTGCAACTTTTGGATTTGATCTTTGTTAAACCATTTTTTTTCTGATTGTTATCTACTTGGGAAATCAATGTATATAACTAAATACATCAAGTTAATTACACGAAGTGCCTTGAATTTTGGGGTGGGTTTCAATTGTGAATGCTCCTGTCGTTTCAAAATTAATTTCTTTTAGCTTTTTAAAATGGTTTGAAAGTAACATTTCCTCTTAACTTTCTTATTAAAATGAAAACATGGATATGACGTGGTGTGAGTTGTGAAAACGGGGTAACATTGTTGGGATTTTTGGATACAAAATAAAATAAATAAATAAAAAGGAAGGAGCGAAAACAAATAATAATAGACCAAAGTCCAAACCCTTATTTTTAAGTTTCACATACTCATATATATATATATGAGTTTTACCTTTTGTGGGGGGCCGCAATTTTAGTGGCAGTCGAATGGGGTTTTTTGTCAATTTTTTGTGGGAGTGGCTCGGAATTGTTGGCAGCAAATTGGGAGATCAACATCATATTATTAAGGGTACAATATCTTGATTATTGTGAGTTTTTCATTCCCGTTCCTAAGTAATTATAGGGCTTTTGTTGAGACCTCCAGCAAATATTTTTTGGGAGAGTTATTGTGTCCAATCCTTAAATTATTATTAGTGGATTATCCACATCTGAGTGGAAGACTGGACGTAGCCCTGTGAACCAGTATAACTTATTGTATCGTTATTCTTATGCTTTTACAGTTTTCTTCCCATTTGCACATATATATTTTTTTTGTGTTTGGATATTTCGAAAAATTATACAGGACCGTTAATTTTTCAACGTATGTATCAGTGAACTAAAAAGGTTTAACTCTTAAACCTTAAAAGCCGTTTCGAAAGAAACCCTTTGTGTTATGTCTCCCGTTAAAACAAAAATGAAAATATGACGTGGTGGTTGTAAAGAACCTTGCTCTGCCATCTCAATCTTAGCAATTCTACACTGACAGCAGAAAATCAGCCAACGAACAATCGACAGCCACATCTGCAGATAGCAGGCAAAATAAAGTCAAATAATCTTCTCCTTATTTGGTATCTATAGCTATTATCTTCCCCATAAACACTGATTGTGTGTAGTAAATTTAGCAAGCACTTCTTTATTACTTTTAAGAATTGCTTTTATTGTTTCAAATTCTGTGATCACCAAACTTACCAAATTCTTGATGATTTCCATTCTAGCTTCTGCCGTGTGTATATAGAAGGGTTACTGAGAAACCTTACAATTCAATTCAATTCAAAATACATTCTGAAATTCAATACAAAATAGAGGAATTTCTTCAATTTTCTGTAATCAGGCTCCGAACCTTTTATGTATCAGAGCAAGCATGATAGAAAGCTTCCAAACGAAAGAATAGTGTTGATCCATGGCCAAGCAACAAACTTCTCTGACGGTGCAATCCTTTTATCAATGTGCAAGTCTTATCTCAATAAAACTAAACTCTTCCAATTACAAGCTTTATGGGAAATTACAGGTATTGCCATTGATAAGGATACTTGGTATGGAACACGACCTCATAGAAAAAGAAGGGGTGCAAAAGAAATCAAATAAAAAGATATTGGACTTGTAAGGAGTGCAAACAAAGTCTCACGTTGGCTGGGGAAGAAGAAAATCATGGATATTATATGTGAGGGGACAACATCTCTCCATTGGTATGATGCTTTCTGCGTGAAACCAAAAGAAAAGTTGATTATGCCCAAAGTGGACAATATCATACCATTGTGAGAATGTGCAGGGTCCCTTGTCTCGATGTCTACCAACATCTGGTATTAGAGTCATGATCAAATATACTTGTGTTTGTAAAATCCTTGAGTGCCGAACAAAGAAGTGGTGAGCTTCGGAAGATGTAGTCATGGGTGTCATCCGTCGTTGAACTCTATTAGAAGCGGACAACCAGTCATGTGCTCCGAAGAAGAGGAGTTGACTTGGGATAAGAGTTGGACGAATGAATGACTACCTGAGGAGAGGCTTGCGGTAAAAACTTTGTACAAAGAGAAGATTGTTAAGTTTGTAAGGAATAGAAACAAAGTCCCACATTAGCTGGGGAAGGAGAATATCATGGGTATATATGTGAGGGACAACTGTAAGTTAACTCAAATTGCAAGTTTGATTCTTTTAGTTTTTGAATTTGTCTAGTCCAAGTCTTAGTTTCTAGGAAGTAGTTAGGGTTATTTTTGGTATAGTCAAGTCAACTAGGTAGATTGCTATTCTTATAGCTAGTGGAGTAGTTGCTTTTTATGTGGAATTAGTTGAGTCTATTTATAGACTTAGAGTTTTTATAAATATGTAGTATTATTGAATGAAACTTACACACTTCCCGACTTTCTCATTTCTCTCTCAATAATAAGAACTACAGTGGTATCAGAGCCTTAAATTCTTAAGGGATCTGTGAGTGAGGATTAGTGAAATATTCCCGAGAGAAACTAAGTGATACACCTGTGAGAGTTTTGTCCAATGGAGTTAGGATCAAACAATCTTTCTTCACTGTGCAAGCAAGAATCATATGGTTGCTGGAAAAAGGGTTTTGAGATATCTTAAAGGCACACTGTCTTTTGGGATCAAATACAATAAAGTTGAAAATTTTGAGTTGCAGGGTTACTCAGATAGTGATTGGGCTGGGTCATTAGATGATATGAAGAGTACCTCTGGCTATTGTTTCACTTTTGGCTCAGGGTGTTTCTCATGGTGTTAAAAAAAACAAGATATAGTGGCTCAGTCAACTACAAAAGCTGAATTAATTGCAGCAACAGTAGCAGTCAACCAAGCTATTTGGTTGAAGAAGTTGATGCGTGACTTGCATCTAAAGAAAGAAGAGAATGTGAAGGTGTTTGTGGATAATCAAGTCACTTTAGCTATTTCATTGAATCCGGTTTTTCATGGAAGGACCAAGCACTTTAAGATCAAGTATTACGTTCTTAGAGAGATGCAGAAGGAAGGAGAAGTTCAGTTGGTGCATTGCAGCTCAGAGGAGCAAATAGCAGATATCTTCACTAAGTCCTTTAGTGTGGGTCGTTTTCAAGCTCTTAGGAGCAAGTTGGGTGTTTGTTGTATTTGAGTTAGGAGGAGAATGTAAGTTAACTCAAATTGCAAGTTTGATTCTTTTAGTTTTTGAATTTGTCTAGTCCAAGTCCTAGTTTCTAGGAAGTTGTTAGGGTTATTTTTGGTATAGTCAAGTCAACTAGGTAGGTTGCTATTCTTATGGCTAGTGGAGTAGTTGCTTTTTATGTGGAATTAATTGAGTCTATTTTTAGACTTAGAGTTTGTATAAATATGTAGTATCATTGAATGAAACTTACACACTTCTCCAGTTTCTCATTTCTCTCTCAATAACAAGAACTACAACAACATCTCCATTGGTATGAAGTCTTTTGAGTGAAACCAAAAGCAAAACCGTTAAGGTATGGTTATGCCCAAAGCGAAAGACACACATCTTCTAAAACAAAATAAGGACCATTAACTTGAAAAAATGTTTTGATTGTGCCTAAAATGAAAACTAATTTGCTATGCATTAGTATGCTCACACGAGATAATAATTGCTGCATTTCTTTCTTTACTGATAAATTTGTGATTAAGAGTGCACACGGACATTTACACTAGTTGCCAATTAGGCAAATGCACTGTGAACTTCCTTTTTAAGTTTAATAAGAATATTTGTTTGAACCCTTTCGAGAAAATTCACTACAACCAGCGATGGGTTTTGCTTCTATCTATTATTGCCAACACTTTAAATACTGTACAAGTTTCATAGATTTCTACTCTAGATTTGAGTGGATACATCTGTTAAGAAAGAAATCTGACTTTCTTGCTTGCTTTTATCAAATTTCAATTCTTGGTAGAAAATGAGCTAGATAGAAAAATCAAAACTTTTCAAAGAGGGAGAATTTCACACTTTAGGTCTCAAAAATAAACCTTTGAATAAAACAGGATACATCAATTTTCTTGTCTTTAGACCCCTCAACAATGGTGTGGTGGAGAGAAAACATAAGCACATACATTGTAGAAACCAGTTTGATCATTCTCTTCCAATCTCACATGCCATTAAAAAATTAGGTTGATGCATTCTTTACAACACCTTTTCTCATAAATAGGATGCTCACAAAGTTATTAAACATGGATTCCCTTTTTCAAAAGTTGTATGGTAAATAAAACCTAACTATAATGGCATTTGAGATTCTTGTATGTAGGTGCTTCTTCCTTACCGAAGAAACCTCCCAAACAGCAAAAAATTCACTAAAAGAAAACATATTCGTGTGTATTTATTAGATATACCAATGCTCATATAGAATATAGGTGTTTTGATTCGCTAAATAACTGCATTTACATTTCAAGGCATGTTATGAAACCACATTTCCATTTGATAATACTGCCACTAACAGTTGCAAACAAGAATCTTGCTTCGCTTGCTGTTACAGATTTTTCCAGAACCATAATGAAGATATAAGTTTCCTTGGTAATCAAATAAACACTTACATAACACCTCACAAAACTCCAACACCACATGAGGGAATATAATAACAACGACCCAAGTCCAAGATATGACTTCTCAACTTTATCAACCATGGAAAATGGAAACACAAACAAGAGTCACCATTTGTTTGATCAGAAAAATGACCCAACTTTGCGAGCCTCGACTCGGATTAAAGGTTGCTCGAAGGATGAAGTGGTCAGGTGACCAGCAAGATAGAATACACTCCGATGCTAAAGTCAGTAGCTGGCCGAACTAAACTCAAGAAAGAATTTAGGATTCCCGTACTTTTAAATGGAGCAAATGGGTCCTTTTTATAGGCAAAATCCCTGACCATGTTCCCGACAAGGCCTGAACGACTCTTTAAGGTTACTGCGAAACTCTTTGTGTTGTCGTGGAGTTTGTCGAAGAAGAGGCTGAGTCGAAGTAAAGCAAGCGATTCAACCAATGACTTGGGGAACGATACTTAATACAGCTTGGTCGGTTCAGCTAGTCAAAAGATTGGCTCGGTCAAAGAAATCATGGCCGAGGTGATGAAAGTTGTGTTTTGGCAGTATAAGACACGTGCATCTCATATGATCTAATTACCTCATGCCACATGTGAGCTGAGAAATCAGGTGTCCATTCAAGCTTCTCTCTTTTCCTCAAGACCTTGAAGAATGAGGGATACTTGTCAATGGACCTTGAAACAAAACAGTTCAGTGCGGCTACTCTGTCGTTTAGGCGTTGGAAATGCTTCAGATTCTTCGGTGGCTCCATCTCTAGGGCAGCTCGAATTTTATCTGGGTTATCTACGATCCCTCATTGGTTTACCATGAAGTTGAGAAATTTATCCGAAGCCACGCCGAAGGCACACTCATCTGGGTTCAGCTTCATCTTGTAACGACGGATGACATCAAACGCTTCGGTTAGGTCGGCTATGTGTGAGCCGACCTGTTTGCTCTTTACCAGCATGTCATCCATATATACTTCCATGTTCCAATCGATCTGCTTGGCAAACATCATGTTCACCATACCCTGATATGTGGCTCCAACGTTCTTAGGACCAAAGGGCATGACTTTATAGTAATAGAGCCCCTGGTCTGTCACGAACGAGGTGTGCTCTTGGTCAGGTACGTGCATTTTAATTTGGTTGTAGCCTAAGTACGCGTCCACGAAAGTAAGTAGCTCGTGACCGGTGGTGGCATCGACGAGCTGATCGATCTGAGGTAGAGGAAAGCTATCCTTCGGACAAGGTTTGTTCAGACTCGTGAAGTCAATGCAAACTCGCCATTTACCGTTAGCTTTTTTAACTAGTACTACATTAGAGAGCCACACAGGGTAGTGAATGTCATTTATAAAATCAGTTCGTAAGAGCTTATTAACCTCACTACCTATTACAAGGCTACGCTCAACGTCGATAGGCCGACGCTTTTGCTTTAGAGGTCTAAAAGAGGGGTCCACATTTAACCTATGTATCATGATGCTCGGGTCGATCCTTGGCATGTCCTCATGCATTCATGCAAATACGTTGCGTTGGCTCGCAATAAGTTGACGAGCTTCATCCTAGTCTCTGCCCTTAACTTGGTGTCGATGCTGAATTGTCTATCTGGGCTCAGTAGTGGCACAAGCTCAAGTTCTTCGGTTGGTGTCCCGCGGGTCGGGTCATCCCGCGGTGGGACCTCAGCTGTGATAGCTGCATGGGTAGTGAAGCCTTTTAATGCCGCGACATAATATTCGCTTGACATCTTATGCTCGCCTCGGATTGTAGCTATCCCGGTTACCGTTGGATATTTCATCATCTATTGATAGGTTTAGGGGATTGCTTTCAATTGGTGTATGAAGGGTCGGCCCTGTGTGGCCTTGTATGTCGAGGTCCAATCGATCACTATAAATCGGCGATTAATGTGACCTGTTGCTCCTCTTCGCCGATGGTGACCGTAAATGAGATACAACCCTCAGCGGTTACAGACTCTCCCGCGAATCCGACCAAAGGTGTAGGTCTCGGCTTCAGCTGAGCTCGCTCCCATCCTAAAGCTGAATATACTGACATGGAAGTACATTGGTTGAGGCTCCTCCATCAATGAGAACACGCTTGACCACAACGTAGTCAATTAGTGGGGCGATGACTAGGGCGTCATTGTAAGGCATGTGAACACCCTCAGCATCTTGCTCATCGAACAGAATAGGCAGGCTCAACTCTCTCGAGTACAAGGTACAGACCTCATGCGTTGCCTCTCGGATCAAGGCCTTGTGCTTCTGTTCCGACTTGCCACCATTGGGTTCTCCGACGATTGTGTTAATGATTGCGGGTCAATCCCCATTGCGTCGAGGTGGCGATCAGGTCCTCTCCCTTTGGTCGTCTTTGTTAGACCTAATGGACTCATCCCTGTCTCGTGAGCCGATGAATTTTTTAAGGTACCCTCATCGAATTAGGTCTTCAATCTGATCCTTGAGTGCGTAACAGGTCAACGTGTCATGGCCATGGTCTTTGTGGAACCTACAATATTTGGTCTTATCTTTCTTTGCTTCAAGCTTTCGAGTCTTTCCGGGCGGCGAGAGTAAGTTCTCAAAGTCGCCTTCTTCCACAGCTTCTAAGATCTCAACTATGGGTTTGTTGGTTGGCATATATTTATCGAACCGAGGCCCTTTATTGGACTCGGATCTACCGTCATTGCGGCAGTCTGACTTGTCATCGGTTTGGCAATTTGAACTTCTGTCGTCATCTTGCCGCTTTTGAGACTTATCGTCTCAACTGCTGTAGCGCTTCCCACCATTGGCCTTCCAAAGCTCTAGGCCATCGATGTACCTCCGAGCTTGGATCAGGACCTAATTCAATGAAGTGGCTGGGTTGCTGTCGAGCTCGACCACAAGATTTTTGTCATTCAACCCGGTGTGAAGTATATAATAGTCATCTCGTCAGTACAGTTCACCATTTTCACGTGTTCATCCATGAACCAAGTAATATAATCGGTTAAAGACTCTTGATCCTGCTGCTTCACCGTGCCGAGGTGAGATGTGGGTAGCTTAATCAGTTGTCGGGCCGAGAACTAGTTAATTAACATTTTACGCAACTGTTGATGGACTTCGGTTTCAACTACTGTTCCAAAGCCGAGCTGAGCCTTCTAAAGCAATCTGGAAGGATCGACACTTTATTGCATCACTGGTCGCCAAAAAGTCCATCTTCCCCTCAAATATCTCCACGTATGAGACAGGTTCTCCTGACCCATCGTACGGAGTCATCGTTCGGGCTTTGAACTTGTGAAGGATTGGTATTAAACAAACACAATGACAAATGGCTCACGGCTTGTGTGAACAACAAACATTAAATTTCCTCAATTCCTTAATTATCATTATCGGCATAAGGTACTAACAAGACACACCCGAATGGTGCATTAATAAAGATTTAGCATGCTTTTCATGAATGATAAAACCAGCTAAGCGCAACTTCTAGACAATGAGAAACAAGGTACTCAAAATTATGTGCTCATAAGATTGTAAAAGGGCAAAAAATAAAGTCAAACCAACTCTGTAGTCCACAACTTCAGCATGCTTGAAAATAATTTAAATTTATTTCGTAAGAGCAAAAACTACAATTGTTATCACCAGCTATCATTGTCTACCAGAGGTCAACAAGGAATCACACCACCCCCAAACCTAAAACATGCATTGTCCCCAATGTATGAAATTGGATAAAGACAAGTAAAGAAAAATAGGGTAGGGGATACTGAGACTTCCCTGAGTGGCGCATCGCCTCATGGGTCAACATTGTCGTTAGAAGCCTGCGGCGAATCAGGAAACTGAACCGGCTCGGGCCCTTGATTAAATCCTTGTTGCATCATCATCTGAATAAGGCGGGCATTAAATTGATTTTTATAGGCATACTGTCTTTGTTGACGCTTCTCCATTCTTTCAAATCTCTCCTGCAAAGACAACGACACCCTAGCATCCCTTAAAGAATGAGCCTCCATATTATATTGCTCAATGGGAGCATCATCATCGGAATCCCATCCTTTTAGGCCCAATATATAATTCCTGTCCATAATTGCCCTTGGGTGTTGTAGTTCATCATCTGGTCCCCACACCACTTCAGCTGCCTTAAATAAAGCTGTGATCAACGAAGGGTGACCCAAGCCACCTGTGGTCAATGCCCGCTTGGCATGCTTTATGGATTGCTGAATGATTCTCCCCACATCAATGGAGTTTCCTATTACAATGGCATAAAGAGGGATTTCTCTGAAAACAGGGAAATAAAATTAGGGTTTTATTTATTAACAATTAAATTGTCTTCGAATACAGAGTATGATGCTTATATAAGTTCGTTAACCCTAAAATAAGAAAAGACAATAATAACAAAAATATTAATGCTAACATTCCCTCGCAAACTCACAATGCTACAGCGATAAGCATTGAGAGTTTGTCAGATAAATAACGAAAGCACGAAGCGGAGTGTGCCTCGGTAAACATAACAGCAGTTTGTAGAGATGAAGGAACAAAAGGCAATGTAATAGAGCCATGCTGGAGATGATGGCGAGTGACGTGACAATCAATCTCAATATGTTTGGTTCGCTCATGAAAAACTGAATTGCGCGCAATCTGAATGGCACTATGGTTGTCACAATGTAAGGGAGTAGGATGATGAAGATAAACGCCCATATCTGCAAGTAGCCAACGTAACCAAACAAATTCAAAAGTAGTCGAGGCTATGGCACGATACTCATCTTCTGAAGAAGATCGAGAAATAACATCTTGTTTCTTACTCTTCCATGAAATAAGTGAATCACCAAGGAAAATATAGAATCTAGTGGTTGGCTTGCGATCAGTAGGATCACCAACCCAATCAGCATAAAAGTAAGCGCGCAACTCTAAAGATGACGTGGAGGGAAACAAGAGGCTCTGAAACTGAGTGCCTCGAAGATACTTGAGAATACGAAGAACAGCAGACCAATGAACTGTAGTAGGAGAAGTGACAAACTGACTAACCACATGAACTGCGTGTGCAATGTCTGGACGAGTCACAGTTAGATAGACCAAACTACCAACAATAGTACGATAAAAACTGGAATCTGACAAAAGAACACCATCCGACGAAGAATATAGCATTGGGCTCTAAAGGAGTAGAAACAGTCCTGTTGTTAGTGAGACGTGCACGATCAAACAAATTAGCTATATATACTTTGACTGAGATAAGAGATAACCTTTAGGAGAATAAGCAACCTCAATACCAAGAAAGTAGCGCAGCATGTCTAAGTCTTTCATAGCAAAAGAACGAGAGTGATCAGACTTTAAAGATTTTATTCCATCATAATTATCACCAGTAATGATCATGTCATCAACATACAATGACAACAAAATATGACCGGAACTTGTACATTTAACAAACAATGCGGAATCATGATGACTAAAGATAAAACCGAGTGAAGTAACAACTGTGGAGAACTTTTCAAACCAAGCACGAGGTGCTTGTTTTAGCCTATAGAGTGCTTTTCGAAGCCTACAAACTTCATTAGGTTTGTGAACAACACCAGGAGAATGAGTCATATAAACTTCTTCATGAAGATCACTATTCAAAAAAGCATTCTTGACATCCATCTGATATATTCTCCATCGGCAAACAGAAGCCACTGCGATCATAGTGCGGATAGTAATCATTTTTGCAACAGGAGCAAATTTTTCTTCATAATCCATGCCATACTCTTGGGAGTAACCTTTAGCAACAAGTCGAGCTTTGTATCGTTCAATAGATCCATCAGATTTAGTTTTAATCTTATAGACTCAACGAGGGCCAATAGTACGTTTTCCAGATGGTAGCGGTACCAAATCCCATGTATGAGTCTGATGTAAAGCATTAAGTTCCTCAGCCATAGCATTCTGCCAAAGTGGATCACAAACATCCTCTTTAAAAGATGAAGGCTCAAAGAGATGATGAATTGAAGTAACAAAAGAAGCAAAAGAGCTAGAATAAGAGGAATATTCAAAATCTGGCAGTTTAGTGGACTTACGAACTCGAGTGGACCGACGAAGTGGAGGAGCATCCGCAACTTCAGGAGATGATTGAGCAGCCATAGGAAGCGGAGAGTGAGATGTGGATCTGTCAACAATTAAAGTACCAGATTATGTTGAGCTATCAGTAGGGGCAGCCGGAGTAATGGATGGAGCTTCTTCAGTGTCAGTATGAAATGGATCAATGTGAATGAGATCTGAATGTTACAAGTGATGGGAACTAGTAGGAATGGAGAAAAAAGGAATATGTTCTAAAAACACAACATGACGAGAGACATACAATTTTTGACTAATTGGATCAAAACAATGATATCCCTTTTGACCAATACCATAACCCAAAAAAACACATAAGGCCGATTTAGGAGACAACTTATTGCGCTCAACGTGTGGACAAAGAACAAAACAAGTACAACCAAAGACACGCAATGAGGAATAATCAGGTGCATGTCCATATAATTTTTCAAAGGGAGACAAACCTAAATTAAGTGATATCGGGATTATATTTACCACATGCGTGGCGGTACCCAAAATTCGTTTGGAACATCGGCTGATAACAAAAATGATCGGGTAGTTTCAACAAGATGGCAACGTTTTCTCTCAGCAACACCATTTTACTGAGGAGTGTCAGTACAAGAGGTCTGATGTAAAGTCCCATCCGAAGCAAGTAAATGGGAAAAGGCATTAGAAGTGTATNATCGACGTGTGGACGAAGAATAAAAAAAGTACAACCAAAGACACGCAATGAGGAATAATCAGGCATATGTCCATATAATTTTTCAAAGGGAGACAAACCTAAATTATGTGATGTCAGGATTATATTCACCACATGCGTGGCGGTAAGAATCGCTTCCCCCCAAAATTCGTTTGGAACATCGATTGATAACAAAAATGATCGGGTAGTTTCAACAAGATGGCGATGTTTTCTCTCAGCAACACCATTTTGCTGAGGAGTGCCAGTACAAGAGGTCTGATGTAAAGTCCCATCCGAAGCAAGTAAATGGGAAAAGGCATTAGAAGTGTATTCACCCCCCAAATCACAACGAAAACACTTGATGACAGCGGAATGTTGAGTTTTCACAATAACTCGAAAGTTATTGAAAATATTAAGATAGTCGGACCTATGTTTCATTAGATAAATCCAAGTATAACGAGTATAATCATCAATAAACGAAACATAGTATCTGGAACCCCCTTTAGTGGGTATAGGAGACGGCCCCCACACATCAGAATGGACAAGATCAAATGGAGGAAGAGAAACAGAAGTACTATTATTGAAAGGTAAAGCTGAGAATTTTGCAAGTTTACAACCACTACAGTCAGAAATATCATGACTGTCTAAATATCCCAAAGCTCCTGTAGACACTAAGAAACGTAAACGAGATGTAGAAACATGACCCAAACGAGAATGCCACAAATAAAAAGTTGAAGATGAACTACTCAAACGAACAGAGGATGAATCCACACTAGAAGCTACAACACCTGATACTTTGAGTTGATCCATAACATATAGTCCCCCTGCCTACGGCCTGTCCCAATCTTCTTCTGAGACTGCAGGTCCTGTATAGAACAAGTGGAAGACGAAAAAGAAATTAAGTATCCAGATTTACATAATTGACTAACAGAGACAAGGTTCAAAGTAAGACTATAATATAGAAAACATCAGAGAGAGACACAGAAGGAGTAACAATTGTGCCGACACCTACTAATGATATAGGAGTGCCATCAGCAGTCACGATTGGTACAAAAGAATGAGAAGACAAAGAAACAAAAGAGGACAAACTAGGAGACATATGATGAGAGGCACCTGAATCCAATACTCATAAGGTAGAGGATATACCTGAAGTATCAAGCGATGACAAGCCTTTAGAAGACGAGGCAGACATAGCATGAGGCTGTGAAACCAAGAACTTCTAAAACTGCTCAAACATGTAGGGATCCAAAGATGGGGCCGCCACTCCATTATTGGACTGAAGCGCTCGATATGTCCATGGAGTGGGTTGCGAAGATTGCTGCTGCTGCTGGGATGGCGGATGATGTTGTTGCTGCTGCTTCTGTTGCGATTTACCCACCTTATTCAACAACAACGGACAGTGAGCCTTCCAATGACCGTTCTTTTTGCATAACACACACTCGTCATAAGAAACCTTTGTGTGAGAATTCTTCTATGTGACACCAGTTGAAGATCGTTGTGGAGTAACAAAAACGGATTGACTCTGAGGAGGTTGCTCTTATCTTTTTGGGACTTAAGACGAATCTCCTCTGCTAATAATTCACTAACCACTGCATCAACAGAATGGAGAGGAGTACGATGTAAAATCGACCCACGTAATGGTTCAAAATCATGATGAAGAGCCATAAGAAATTGGACCAAGCGCTGTGAGTCTCTCAGAGCAATGTAAGCTTCAAATGTGCTTAATTTTGAGAATTCTATTAATGCCAATTCCGAGGATTCTTAAAAAAAAAAAAAAGAAAAAGTGCACTATGCACTACGTCGAACACTCAAAATCGACGTGAACTTCCAATCCACAATCCACAAAAAATTGTGGGTACCACATCCAAGAACAAATCAGAATGATTCCAAAATCAAATTAAAAACAAAGCTTCCAAATTCCAAAGCACTTATCAGAATTCCAAATTCCAAAGCACATATCATAATTCAAAACTCAAAAGCGTATTCACTGATGCTCCCTCGATGCACAAAATCCAAAACTCAAATACAAACCATTCAAAATTACTGACGCCTCCACGAAAAATCTGAATTCAATTGTTTCACGAAATTGACTGCAAATTCAACATCTTCGAAACCTCACATGAAATTCCCTCACTCGCCGATTAACTAATGGCTTCGATAATGGAGGCAAAACATAAGGAGATAAAATTAGGGTTTTATTTATTAACAAAATTGTCTTCGAATACACATATAATGCTTGTTCGCTAACCCTAAAATAAGAAAAGACTAATCTACCCTCAAAGACAAATAATAATAATAACAAAAATATTAATGCTAACATGCTCGATCCTTTGTGACATCACTCACATGGGTCGTGGGAAGGAATCGGGCTCAAATGAAATTATGCCACACTTTATTAGTCACACTTAACTCAGACGTTTTGAAACTCAACTTCTCCTCCCGATGGGTTTTCCACTGGGTACCGGGTTTACACAACGTCGCAATAACCTCGTCATAATCTAATTCATCTGCTGCATAAGTGTTGTACTCATCCTGATCAATGTCTAGTAAGTTGTAAATTTTATTGATGGTGGAAAAATCAAAAGCAACCATCTTCTTTCTAACAAAGCTCTTAGTGCTCCCCTCTTTCAAATTTGTATAAAATTCTCTCACAATGGKGACCACAGCAGATTAGAGTGATTTGACAAACTCTTCCCACCCTCGCTGCTCAATGTTTCTAAAAATATTAGACTGGTCAACATAACAAGGTTGCAAACCCCTCTCTGCCACTATACTTCGCTTAACCACTAAATCTAAATAAGAGCAGGCTACCTCAATGTCAACAAAACAGTTTTTGTCAAATGATTCAGAGGAAATTCCAACTTTTAATCGTTTAGGAGCCATGATAGAGACTTCCCTCAAATTTTTTGCTACAAAATTTATCCCACCCAACTCCTAGGACTCCTTGAAACCACCTCACAACACAATGAGTTTCTTAAAAACAAGAAGGAAACCTTCCACCAACAAGAAACTATGGCAAACCAACGTTCAAAACTCAAATGCTTGGAAACCCAGAATATTTCCGTTTAAACCACGCTCTAGATCGAAAGCAAACTTGGAAGAGAGACCCATGAAGCATTGAGAAGAAAACCCATGAGAAAATGTACAAGAATCCACATTAGTGGAGGAGAGGAGCCTAGAATCAACAAGAATCAGGAAGGGAAATAAGGTTTAAGCTGAGATTGAGAAGGAAAAAAAATTTGGGGATTTGAGGGGGGGGGGGGGGGGTGGTTCGAAGCAGGGGCTGGGTTAGGGTTTAAAAACCCAGCCCCGTATTTTTTAAAAAAATGCTAATTTTTTTTTTGGCAACACGGCGGTGCCAAGACGCCCACTACATGCGCCTAAATGCCGGGCATTCTATTTGCACGCCCATACCTGCAATTTTTTTTTAAACCTGCAAGCAATCAAGAAAAATTAAAAAAATAATAATTAATAAATAACTAAATAAGACTAACATAAAGTGAATAAACAAAAACAAACGAAAGAAACTTTACTTTGGGTTGCCTCCGAATAATCACTTTGTTTAGTATCTTCAGCCTGACAACGCCTCCTCTATACTTGATCTAGCAAGATTGAAGTCTTCTCATTGACAAACTCGTTGTGCATATATGACTTCAAACGTTGTCCATTCACCTTGAATGTTTCACCATTCTCATTTCTAACTTCAAGCGCTCCATGAGTGCAAATTTGGACCACCATGAACGGGTTCGACCATCTTGATTTCAATTTTCCTCGGAATAACTTGAGTCTTGAATTGTAGAGTAAAACTTTTTGCCCAGGGACAAAGTTCTTTCTCCTTATGTGCTTGTCATGTCATGCTTTTGTCATCGGGAAAATCATCATCAATAGGCTTTTTCAAAGATTCAATTTCAGTTGGTAATTCAAGCCTAGACAAATAATCTGCTACCAAATTTTCTGACCTCTTTTTATCCTTAATTTCAAGATCAAACTCTTGAAAAAGAAGAACCCACCTAATGAGCCTAGGTTTTGCATCTTTCTTGGTCATCAGATACTTAATAGCAGAATGATCAGTGAATAGAATGACTTTACTACCAATCCAATATGATCTAAATTTATCAAATGCAAATACTATGGCAAGCAACTCTTTTTCTGTTGTGGCATAATTCAATTGGGCATCATTTAGAGTCCTACTTGCATAATATATGACATGAAAAACTTTATCCCTCCTCTGTTCTAGTACAGCCCCCACAGCATAATCACTAGCATCACACATTAACTAAAAATGACGATCCCAATCTAGAATTACAACTATAGGAGCTGACACAAGCTTTTCTTTCAATAAATTAAAAGCTTTCAGACATACATCATCAAATTGGAACTGTATACCCTTGCACCAATAGATTCGAAAGAGGTTTAGTAATTTTGGAAAAGTCTTTTATGAACCTCCTGTAAAACCCAGCATGGCCTAGAAAGCTCCTCACTCCCTTGACTAAAACAGGCGGTGGCAATTTCTCAATTGTTTCTATTTTTGCTCTATCCACCTCAATGCCTCTGGAAGAAATTTTATGTCCTAGCACAATACCTTCTCGAATCATAAAATGACATTTTTTCCAATTCAATACAATGTTAGATTGCTCACATCTTTTCAACACCATTTCTAAATTAATGAGGCAATTATCAAATGAAACACCAAATACAGAAAAATCATCCATAAATACCTCAATACATTTCTCAACCATGTCTGAAAAGATGGCAATCATGCACCTTTGAAAATTGGCTGGTGCATTGCATAAACCAAATGGCATCCTCCTAAATGTGAAGGTACCGTACGGGCACGTGAAGGTGGTCTTCTCTTGATCCTCTGGTGCAATTGCTATCTGATGATACCCGGAATATCCATCAAGGAAACAATAATAATCATGCCTTGCTAACCGGTCCAACATCTGGTCAATAAAAAGGCAAAGGAAAATGATCTTTCCTTGTTGCTTTATTTAACTTTCTGTAATCTATGCAAATTCTCCAACCAGTCACCAGTCTTGTAGGGATCAACTCATTATTCTCATTCTCTAGTCATTCCGCCTTTCTTTGGAACTACATGCACTAGACTCACCCAAGCACTATCTGAAATGGGGTAAATTATTCCTTCATCGAGCCATTTCAAAATTTCACCTCTTACCACTTCTTTCATTTTCGGATTGAGTCTCCTCTGCACTTCAATTGATGGTAGAGTGCCCTCTTCTAACAAAATCCTATGCATGTACAATGAAGGGTTGATACCCTTGATATCTGCCAACGACCATCCTATTGCTAGTTTGTGTTTCCTCAGCACGCGTAGCAATTTGTCTTCATCTTCACTAAACAACCCAGCTGAAACAATTACAGGGATAGTAGACTCTTCACCCAAATATGTATATCTAAGGTGTGATGGTAGCAACTTCAACTTTAAAGTGGGGGCCTTTTCTATTGAAGGTGGGTGCTTAGATGGAGCTTGTTCTAGAGATTCATATCGTTTTCTCTCAAATGGGCTTAACGAATCCAACCACTTTACACATTTCATCACTTCTACATTTTATAGTGCCTCAGGGTTAGAGTGGATAAGGCTTACCTCAAGTAGTGTTGTCCATGTATCTGACTGCTTTGAAACCAAAGAGTCCAATAGATCAATGCAAAAACAACAATCACTCACTCTCGGATACTTTATGGCATTAAACGCATTGAATGTGACTTCTTCACCTTGCACCCTCAAACACAGTTCACCTTTTTGAACATCAATGAGTGCCCGTCCTGTTGCTAAAAATGGTCTTCCCAATATGATTGGGACTTCTCTATCTTCATCCATGTCAAGAACAACGAAGTCAGCAAGAAAAATGAACTTGTCTACCTTTACCAAGACGTCCTCAATGATTCCTTTTGGGTGTTTAATGGATCGATCTGCCAATTGCAAAGTCACCATCGTTGGGCTTGCTTCTCCCAATCCAAGCCTCCTGAAAATAGACAAAGGCATCAAATTTATACTTGCCCCCAAATCACATAATGCTTTCTCAAAAGTGAAATTGCCAATAGAACATGGAATTGTAAAACTCCCTAGATCTTTTAGCTTTTGAGGCAATTTTTGTTACAGGTAGCACTACAGTTTCCAGTAAGTGCCACTGTCTCATATTCTTCCAGCTTCCTCTTATTCGACAAAATTTCTTTCATAAACTTCACATAGCTTGGCATCTGTTCAAGGACATTTGCAAAAAGAATATTAATATGAAGTTTATTGAAAACATCTATAAATTTAGAGAACTACTTATCTAGTTTGCCCTTTCTAAGACGTTGAGGATATTTTTTCCTCTTCTTGTGGATGGATCATTTGATTAGTTTGTTCCTCAAGTGCTACTGGAACTTCAGATGGTGAGGCTTCGACAATTGTGCTCTTTTCCTTTCCAACTTGTGCTTCAACTGTTTTGCCACTTCTCCAAATAATGGCCTTGCACTACTCTTTAGGATTCACTTCTGTTGTGCTTGGTAAGTTTCCTTGTTGACGATTGGTCATCATATTTGCCAATTGACCAACTTGTATCTCCAAATTTCGAACGAATGCTGCTTGATTTTGAAAGTTGGTCTTCGTTTCCACCATAAACTAATTTGTGTTATTTGCCATTTGCAACATCACTTCTTCAAGGTTATTCTTATTTTCTGGCTGTTGGAACCCCGGTGGAGGAAGAGTAATGTTTTGGTTCTGATTCTGATTCTGCCACCGTGAGAAATTTAGGTGGTTGCGCCAACTTGAATTATATGTGTTAGAACATGGATTGTTTGGCTGATGATTAAAATTCCCAACAAAATGAGCTTGCTCACAAAATGAGCTTGCTCACAAAATGAGCTTGCTCATGTTGGCCTTGCATAAATGGATTTACCACTTGACAATCTTCGCTCTTATGGTTACCATGGCAGTACTACACAATACAAATGGTGTTTGAATATCATTTACTCCTAAATGGCTTGCTTGCAGCTACTTGGAAAGTGAAGCAACCTGCACGGTTAATGCAGTGATAGCATCCACCTCATTTACTCCAATTGACCTTTTTTGAGTTGATCTCTCACTATGCCACTGGTAGTTGTTCAATGTCATTTCCTCCTAACAAGTTATATGCTCCATTTTTAGTTTTACCCATGAAAGCCCCTCCGATGCTGCGTCAATCGTAGTTCTTGGTCCATTATCTAATCCATTATAAAAATTTTGCATTTGCATCCATTTAGGTAACCCATGGTGGGGGCACTTTCTTAGGAGCTCGTTGTATCTTTCTCGTGCTTTATACGGTGTCTCTCCCTCAAACTGAGCAAAGTTATTAATCTTAACTTGAATCTTAGACGACTTGGCAGGTGGAAAGAACTTGGCAAGGAATTTTTTAGCCAAATCATTCCATGTCTGAATTGAATCTGCCGATAGAGACTTCAACCATTGCTTAGCTCGGTCCTTTACAGAGAATAGAAAAAGCCTTAGTTTGATAGTCTCATCTGTCACTCTATTATATTTGAATGTATCGCAGATCTCCAAAAAAATTGTGATATAAGCATTTGGATCTTCACTAGGTAATCCACAACATTGTACTGAAGTCTGGATCATCTGAAGTGTAGCCGGCTTGATCTCAAAATTGTTCGCTTGAATTACAGACCTTCGAATAGCTGAATTTATCTCAATTACATTCGGCAACACATAATCCTTCAAGGTTCGATTCTCATTTTCTCTGCCTTCTGCCATCCTCTCACTTTCTTGTGCAGCATGCTCTTTCTTTTCTTTTCTGTTTCTTTGACAAGTGCGCTCGATCTCAAAATCAATAGGAAAAAGATTAATGCTTCCAAATTTTCACATGCACTTGCTCCACTTCCTCAATGAAACAAAAAAACAAATTAATAAACAAAAAAAAAATTAGATAAATACGAAAGCTTTCGATTTCTATATTAGTAAAAAATTCATTCCCCAGCAACGGCACCAAAAACTTGTTGTTCGAAATTCGCAAGTGTACGAATCGTCACAAGTAATATAGAAGTGAATTGAGTATCGTCTCCACAAGGCATGAATTATTGCTGACTACCAAATTCTCAACTTCAATTTTATCTGAAGGCCGAAAGATTAAAGATAATGAATAGAGAAGTAATTTGAATCCTAATTCAAAGAAAACAAGAAAACACACTAGTATCAAGATATAAGATCAAAAACAGGGTGGAGTAAATTCTAGAGCATGACTTCACCGATATCGCCCTTTATTTCTCCTAACACTTTAATTGAAACTATTCTAAATCAAGGTTGTTGGCAGGTTTTATTCTATTGACTCGATATTCTTTCTCAAGCAATAACGAGTTTCTTTGAAGAGTAGAGTCCCTATATTTCTATGGCTACTCTTGCAGTTCAAATACTCAAGCATGTAAAACCCAAAGTTACCACCAAATTTTTGCAAGAATATCTCTATCTCTTGTTCAAATAAAGGAGAACTAATCAAACCTAGCCAATAATCTTGTTTCTGAACCTTGATTTATGACAAATAATCAATATAAAGATTGGCCAAATCCAAACAATGCATTAAGAAACGAAGAGTTCTCACAACGAAGAAGTTTAGACTAGAAATCGAATAAAGAATGAGGAGGAATAAAATTTGATAAAGACTACATCAATGCCCTAGAAAAGTATAATTAGTTCATGCTACAACTAAGAACAACAATCCACGTTTCAATGTTCATAAGAAAAAGTGGAGAAAAGGGGGAAAAAGATAGGAGGAGAGTAAATCCTGAACACACGCTCGTGAATCTTCAATCCTTGTGTCGTCGCTTTTCTCCTTTTTAAATCTCCAAAAACCTTCTACCTTCTCTGTCTCCTTTCTTTCTCTAAAAAAATGTGCTCTCCACTTCGGCTAGGGTAAAAATAATTTAAAAGACTTCGGCTAGGGTAAAAATAATTTAAAAGACGCAAGTTCTGTTCGCAGAGCCTAGACGCCCAAACGCGTGCCAACAAAGCTCCAGTTCCAACTTCGTAGCACCTAGGCGCCGACCATTCTATCTTTCTTTTCTGCCAACTTTCGTGCCTAGGCGCCACTTGCAAACGCTAAGGTGCCCAACACGCTGGAACGATGACCCTTTTTCTTCTAAAATTTATCTCTTTTCTTTCTTTTTCTCCACCTCTTTAATTCAACTCCTACAAAACAAATCAAAACAGAAAAACAAATAAACTAGCCAACGAAAAACCAAATAAAGCTATCAAATAACCTAACAAAATCCCAATTTACTAATCTAAAAATTCACTCATCAATTGGCTCGTCGAGGATCTCTTGCGTGAACGGTGGTTCCTCACGCTTGGAGAAATCCACCTAGTTTAAGGCTATGTACTGCTTCTTGAGATCCTATATTCTTTTCTGCATTTCTTCTTTTAACTGGTCCATCTTAGATTGGATGGTGTAGGAGGTCCGTGCCGAGGCTCTATGGTCGTTTACCTCCTCGCTTCTTGCCCTTTTGGAGATACGGTGTATGAGGTCGTTAAGGCTATTTCTTCTATGCCGAATAGTT
>NW_019104525.1:779631-791560 GCF_001995035.1 Momordica charantia
TCTAGGGGTAAGTTTGAAACCACCCAAGTCCGAACCGTTTGAAGAAGCTATCCCCATCTCTTCAGCCCGACGTCAAGCCCTAAAAAAACCCCTCTGTACTATTTCTCCAGGTATGGGAGTGCTTCGAAATCCATGGTAGCCTGAGTCCAAACAAAAAAAAATTAAGGAGGGATTCAAACCGGAAGATACTGCTATTGAGTTCCGACGAAGAGGATGAGAACGATTCGAACCATGATTCTCCTATGCGACTACCACAGTGGACCCGAACATTTGCTCGAACTAAATTAGCAGCGGGACACGCCAATAAGGTAAAATTTATGCACTTACCTACTGACTTAGTTGAAGATATGTTTCAGGGCGGCAATATTGTTGTTGATAATGAGATTGGAACAAAGCGAGACAATGTGTTGGCCACAACAAATGCCTATGTTGGTACAAAGAATGCGGCTGGCACATCAGATGGTCAATTTCGAACATCAGAGACCATTGTTCCAGGTATTTGTAGGCATTCCACATCTCAATTGGTTTATTACAAGAGGCGGTTAGTGTGCATAAGTGAGACAGAAAAGGACAACAGCATTGAGACCGACCCTAGCATGGGAGAAAGATTGTCTCGCGGAGCCACTGAGTCCTAGTTTCTTGAATGATGTACTCTTTAATTCCACTGATTTTGTGAGTAGAGACGAATATGAAGTAGGGGGAGTGTTTCGGTAGATTCTCCAAGCCAAGGACTAGACACTGACAAGGTTGAAGCAGGATGCCTTAATGGTGATGATAGTGATGTGCAATTAGTGGAGGAGTCGGGGGGAACAATGAAATCTACAAGGATAAGGTCGGCGAGGGCTATCAATTTAGAATCACCCATTCGGCCTAGGACACGCGCCGCTTTAGCGCGATTGTCGGCAGTTCAACATCACCAGAGATGGAGGACAATCCCATGATCGAACAATCCAGCCCATCATCTATATCAAGACCACCCAGCCGCCATAGAGTTATTAACCTTAGCAAAGCCGCTTACGAGAGGAATATGGCTAAGTTTAAACAACGCAAGATATTGCAGGAACGTGGTTTTCAAACCGATGACCCTGCATTACCTCCATTCATTAAGGAGTTGATCAATCAACGTTCTTGGCAACATCAGTGGTGAAAGAATTTTATGCGGCACTACATTCGGAGTGTAACTACCGGGTTCCAGTTCGAGGTAAACAAGTCTGCTTTAACCAGAAAGATATTAATAATGTGTATGGGACCACAAGAAGACTAGGAGAAGTAGGAAATATATTGATTGCACGGCCTTCATTGAGTTAAATGGAGGATGCCCTAAAGGTGGTAGCAAAACTGGGTGCCATTTGGGAAGTTATTGATGAATGAGCATATTTGTTGGCACCTAAATATCTTTCTGAAGAAGCAACAATTTGGCTTCGAGTGATAAAGAATCGACTCCTTCCTACCACACATGATACTACCATTCAAAGCAAGTGTGTCATATTATTATATTGCATGATGCAAGGCATAGGAGTTAACTATGGTCAGCTAATTCGAGATTGTATACTTGATCGTGCTACCCGGTCGATCGGCAAGTTGTTCTTTCCAAGTTTAATAACAGAATTGTGCCTCAAGCAAGGTGTCCATATAGATCTTGAAGAGTTCGAGAAGCCGACTGGGGTAATGTCCATTACTTCGATCAATAAGCTTTGAGCTTTTTCCTATTGTCCCTTTCGCATAATATTCACTGGACTCCGTATGGAACAAATTCTTCACCGTCATCAGAAGTCGTACTCCTTTGCGCTCAGGTAGAACTTTTAACTACTCATGTAAAGAGATTAACTGCTCATTTTGCACAATACAACCCAACTGTCTCGGAGTTTCCAATCAACCTGGGTGGTGCTTCGACTTCTCAGCCACCTCAGCATGGTGATGATTCTGATGAGAAGGATGATGGTACATTAGGGAGTTTCTGACCCTCTTTCTCTTATCTTTAGTCGGATAATTATGATTTTTGCGTACTAGGCTAGTTGTGCATGATTGGGGATAGGTTGTAGTTAGTTTGGATTTTGTTATCTGGAAGCATGCTGAAAACAGTTGAGAATTGTGTTTTTGTGTTGGCCTGGAGTTCTATTATCATGCATATAAGCGTATTGCTACCCAACTTTTGTTTTTGTGAATTTTCAAGTAAATGTGCAATTTTCCTCTCAATTTTCAGCATGACAAATCTTGGATTTCTCATCTTTGAGTAGGTTCTTGTTCTTTTCTCATGTCGATGAGGATATTTCGGAATATGCATGAGCTTTGTTTTCTACTATTTAAATCAAGCTATGCCTCATTTGCCACGTTGTTTTAAGATAAAATCATTTTCTGCTTCTCTAGTTTTAACTTTTAAACTTTTTACATATTTTAAGAGGATCCTTGTCCTTTAGTGGTAAAAAAATGTTTACGCACCTTCAAATTTTTCACACTTAAAACCAGTGAGGACACTGTCTCCTTTAAGTTTTGGGGAGTAGCGTAAGCAAGTCTAATAGAATGCAGTGACCAAAAATAAAATAAGAAAGGTAAGAAAAAGTGTGGAAAAACGAAGAAAAAATGTGGCAAAAGAAAAAAGGAAAAAGTGATAGAAAATTTTGCAAATAAAAGCAAAATGAAAATAAGAGTGGAAAGACAAAAGCGTGAAAGAAGAAACTTTGACGCAAAAAAAAAAAGAGATAATAAAACTTAGGAAGCTTGCCTTAACTCAGTTCCCACTATATTTGCGAAAAGAGTCTCACTTAGGGATACTCGTAATTTTATGGTAGCAACTTTGATCTAGCTTGACTTTGTGCAACTCACTGATCGACAAGCACGGATTGGTTGCCAGCCTAGAGAATCCCTTGAGTGACTGTCCTGTTTTTAAGTCATTTTTGTGCTAGAAAATTTTCATTAAAAGGAGTGTGCATAGTCTCTACTGGATTTGAAAAAGTTTTTTGAGTTAGASAATAGAAGAATTTGAAAATCTTTTATCTTTTAAACAAAGGTGGTCATATGATGATTTTGCTTGAGAAAAGTAATAGGGATTAGAGCTTTGACGTTCCTCCTGAGACACCATATGAGCAAATTACTCGGCTCTGCTTGATGTTTGGTTTATTCTTGAATTTTGCATGCTTATTATTGATTTGATAGTTGTTGTTTTTGCTTGAGGACAAGCAAAATATTAAGTTTGGGGGTGTGATAAGACTTGATTAAAAGCTAAAAAAGAGTACTTTTCATGCTTGGTTGGGAGTTAATTATGATGGAAAATGTATGTTAATGCATATAATTCATGGAAAATGTGAATATTTCGTTATTAAGGACTTATGCAAGTAGTTAGAAGCAAATAGTGGCTAATTGATGAAAATTTGTTTATTTTGTAAGGAAAATTGAAAATTGATGACTGCAATGCGTCAGGCACATCGCACGCCAAGTATTTCCAGATTATTAGAGAGATGCGCCAGCCAATTGTTTTGGAACTTCCAGTTTCGCAATGCACCAGCCACATTCGATGCGTAGATTGTCAAAACGGGAATAACTACTTTTGACCAAATTATTGGTCCAAGATTCAGTTTGACTCCTAAAATCTCTACAAAGAGTGGTTGCCAACTTCCCTTGAATTTCTCAAATACTTGTTACTTCCATGGCCTATAAAAGAAGCCTCCAAGCATCATTTCTACACATCTCATTTTTCCACGCTTTGCTTTTTCTTTCTAATTCTTGTCAACTCTAGTTTCTAAGTTTTAATTCCAGTTTTAAGTTTTGTTCTTCCTTTATTGTTTTTAAAATTATTTTTTGTTTATTTTATTTCAATTCTATTTCTTCTAAGTTTTTACTTTCCTTTCCATTTCAATGAAAATGAATCACTTTGTTACATTATCTTGTTTTGTCATTTATTTTACTTCCATGAGTAGCTAAATTATTTCTTCAACCCTCCTACGAATGTTTTAGTTCTTATCACTATAAATTACATCTATCAGTGAGCAGGGCTTATTACGCTCTCTTTGCTTATCTTGATTGATACAATTTATCCAGTTGATTTTCTTGTTGGCCACATGTTTAAATCACATTGGTTTGAATTTAATTCTGAAAAGGTTAGAGTCAAACGGATCTCATCAAGGTAAAACAGGAAGTTACTTAGAAATAAGAACTAAAACAAGATCCTAAACATAGTCTCTCTTACCCGTTAAACGTAAGTTGGCATTTAATTTATTTTGGATTCTAGAGTTGCATAGACATATGTAAACACTAGCCTAAACTTCTAAACAAACCAAAAGCGATATGGAATAGGAGTTGAACCAGATTGCATAAATTGAGTGTAATTACGGGCATAATTGGTAGGTATAATTCATCATTTTAGAACTAAACAGTAGTAGGGGTGGCCTTTTAAATTCTATTATTTTCGTGTGTTTTACGTGTTCAACCAATTTCGCCAATTTTTATCATGAACCAGATTGCTCATTTCAACAGTTTTCAAATTCAATTTTAAAAGAAAAACTAGTCCATGTGGAGACGAACTTGGAATATTTCCAGATTATTACTTGTGACAGTGTGCACTTGCACTTATSCTCTAACTATTAAGCTGAGGCGCAACAATACCCTACCCCTACATGTTGTACTAAAAAAGACTATTTTTCTTAGTGGTATAAGAAGAGAAAGCTAAGTTAAAAATAATATAAGTGTGTTGCTTCAATTAATCTTCAAATAATTTACCACTAATACTTATAATTTATTTTGTATGTAGAGATGACCACTTTTGTAGTAGAGGTGCATCTCAGTGGTTACTTTATAGGTGAGTTGTATCTTCAATACATAAATGGTAAGGTAGATCGCTATACAAATTTTGATATAGATTATTGGTTTGTCTTTTAGATAATTGATGTTATTAAACAATTGGGATGTTATAATTATATATAGTTGTTGAGTGGGGATCCAACAAAAGAAGTGGGTGGTTATCGAGTAATAGAGTCTGATAAAGATGTCATGGAGTTAGCTATCATTTTAAGTGATGGAATACATTTGAGGCATACGTAAAACATGAATACGAGGATGAAGCAATATTGGTACACAATGATAGTGATCCATTACCTTATATGAGTGGTTGTGAATTTGAATTTGAAGATGATGATCCGTTGTGTAATATATATATATATATATTGATAAGAGTGTAAAAGGTACTTCAAAACCATTGTATACATTAGAACATATGAGAATATTGCGAAAAATGATGAAAGCAGTATTGACTCTAGAGAGCTAATCTCATTGAAAGACTCGTTTGATTTCCGAAGGTGGTGTTGGAAACAAAATATCCTATCTATAAAGAAATAACGAGTGATGAGAAACCACGATTTGAACTAAACATGTTATTTAACCCATTAAGAGTGAGTTCAAGAATGTTGTGGATGATTATGCTAAAGAAAGGATGGCAGATACGATTTGTGAAAAATGATAAGATAAGAGTCAGACCCAAATACATGGATGGTTATAAAGGGTTGGCTTATGTAACCAAAGGTAGAAAGAGAAATGGCTTATCAGTTAAAGACCTTTGTTGATGACCACTCATGCAGTATATGCTTCAACAATTCGTTCCTAACATTTAGGTGGTTAAGCAAGCAAATAATAAATGATGTGAAGGAACAACAAGATATTGAGATTGAACGCCATCCAAGAAAGGTACATTATAAGTACATTTCACAAACTCATAAAGTGAAAGTATCTAGAGCAAAGAAATTAGATTTAGACATAGTGCATGGATCACACAAAAGAGCGATATAGTTAGATGTGGGAGTATCGTGAGGAGATACGTAGATCCAACCCTCCCTAGTAGTATCGTGAGGAGATACATAGATCCAACCCCGGTAGCAGCATTCTATTGAACTTGGATATGCAACATGAATAGGAAGATGTTGACAGTCAACCAATTGCTAGAATTAGAGATCAATACCTTTCAACGGTTTATATTTGTCTTGATGGATACCAACGAGTTTTCATTGCTGGCTATAGGTAATTTATTGATTTAGACGAATTGTCATCTAAACAGCCTTTATGGAGGACAACTAATTGTAGTAGTTGGAAGAGATTTAATGATCAATACTTTCCCTTAGCCTTTGCAATGGTTGAGGCAGAGACTAAGGAATCATGGATTGATTGTTTACTAAATTACTTATGGACATTGAAGGTCAAAAAGCTACATTTATATCTGATCAACAAAAGAGAATTTCATTAGTTGTTAAACTTAAATTTTTTGGTTTCTTTACATATTTGTGACGTGTTTATTTTACTTGTATTTTCAGTGTTTAGTGGCAACCTTCAGTGAATTAATTCCAAACTCATAACATTTCTTTTGTGTAAGACACATGTATAGCAACATGAGAAGAAAGTTTTCTAGAAAGCCGTCGAAAGAACTTTTTTGGCAAGTAGCTAATGCAACTTATTACAAGCAATAAAAGAGGGAGATGCAAGAAATGAAGAATATATATGAAAGTGTATACAGGTGGGTGTTAGCCTTTCCTCATGAGAAATGGAATAAGCATGTATTTAGTTGTGGGTCTAAGTGTGATTCTTTAGTTAATAATCTATGTGAGGTATTTAATGCTACCATCATCCTTAAGCTAAACTAATCATTTCTCTATGTGAATGAATTGCAACTTATCTAATGATAATATTTCAAAATAATACAGACAAAAAATTGAAAATTTTGGAAGGATGTGTGTCTCAAAATAAAAAAGAAGATTAAGGGTGAGAAATTCATAGTAGGAATTGATTACTTGTACAAGCCAATGACCTGAAATTTGAGGCCAGGAATGGTTGAGACAAATTCGTTGTAGACCTTGATGCAAAAACCTCTAGTTGTAGGAAATATTGTCTCGCTGGGTTACCGTTTCAACATGTCATTAGTTTTCTATAGACGGTATAAAGTTGAGACATATGTTGAAGATTGCTATAAAAGAAGGCATACATTGCATGCTATCAGCCTTTGATTTTTTTTCTCTTGCTCATTAAAGCATCAATGTCATTCTCTTTAAACAACCAAATTGTCTGATATCTTCTAATAATTCCCTCTACGGGATTTGTTACGGGATTGGATCCAGCCAAGAAAATGGGCCTCTCCGGACCGGAGAGACCCGAACCAACGACAGACTGAGCAAGTCAGGGCTCGGACCCAACCCCAGCTCGGCCCCATTGGCCAAGCCCGCTTTCACTCCTCTCCCGTTGGGTGCGGTGCCTCGGTCCATGAATCCTTGTGATCCAGTAACGACAGATAGATGGGCTCAACGAGAAGGTTCCAGAAGGCAAAACTCCTATAGATGGAACCACTGGCTGAACCCTAGAGGTAAGCAAAGAAACCCTAAGTACTTCACTTAGTAATCCTCCCATCACTAACTTAAGCATCGGAGCCAGTGTGATCGAGGTCACACCGGGTTAGGGTTGTTCGGTTTTGCAGGTATCCAGTCCCGTGATTATCAAGCTTGGTGCACATTTAGCAAGAACCAAAGAGGCCAAATTTCCAGCATCAACAATTAGCGTCGTCTGTGGGGACGTTACAAACCATACGACCAAGCAACATGAATCTGGAGGAAAGTCTGCGATGCTCTGATGAGAATTGCCCTACGAGGAGGAAGCTGAACATGGATGACCCTCTGCTAGAAGGAGTGGAAGGCGAGACGAGCCTGCAGATTGTCGAACAAACTTCTAGAGAGAATGATCGACAAGTTCCAGAACGTATAGAGGGGTCGGTCGAGATCTCTACGGTTGAAGTTCCTGGACAGATCGAGGGCAAGTTCACGGCTTTGGAAGAGAAGGTTGAGGGAATGTATCAACGCATGTCCCAACTATTCCAGCGATTGGAACAGCGAGAAGTGAACCTGCCGCCCCTCGTCACGGATCCTAGGAAGGATAAAGCCCCAGAGTTGAGCGAGGTAGAGGAATCGACTGCAAACGCCCAGAGCAAGTTGAAAATTGGAGGGAATAACAAACTACGTACTTGAATTTTCTACCTGCCAAGGCAGCAGCAAATCAGAAGGCAATCGAAGTCCCTGATACCCACAAGAGGCAATGAACGCCAAAATGACCAAGGAGACCTCGAACTTATCGACATCGACAACGAAAGACCGTGGGATCGACCCGAGCCATCGGAGAAGCTGTTAAGCCAGAAGGAGAAGGGATTCGACCTCGAAGAATTGATAGACCAGGCCGACTCTCCATTCACGGAGGAGATAATGGGAGAAAAGGTCCCTCCAAAATTTAAGCTCCCGACCATAAAGCAGTTCGATGGGTCGACTGACCCGATAGACCACCTCGACGCCTACCGAGAATGGATGGACATCTACGGGGTAACCGAGGCCATTAGATGCCGAGTGTTTTCCTTTACCCTAAGTGGCTCGGCCAGGGTATGGTTTGGACAGTTGAAGTGAGGGTCAATTTCAAGTTTTAAAGACCTGGCTAGGGCGTTCGTGACCCAGTTCATGGGAAGATGAAACCGAAGTCGACTAGTAGCTTACCTCCTGACCATAAAGCAGAGAGCAACAGAAAGCCTTAAAGACTACGTGGCTCGATTTAATGAGGAAAAGCTACAAGTTGAAAGATTAAGTGACGTGGTGTCGCTTCTAGCTTTCATGTCTGGCATAAAAGATGAGCATCTATCGTTCTAGTTCAGAAAGAAAACTTTAAGCACCTTTTTAGAGGCACTGAGCTGAGCCCATAAATATATGAGTGTTATGGAATTCTTTCACTAAAAAAGAATTCCCGAGGGAAAACGGGCTGAGCAGAAAAGAGAAAGATCAGGAGAAAAGCAACATGGATCGAGATGGGACAGAACAAAGGCTAAGCGAGATCAGACTAACCAACGGGATCAATCCCGAAAGTTCGAGAAATACATTCCGACTATGGTCCCACTCGAACAAGTGCTGATGGAGATTAAAACCAAAGACTGCTCAGATGGTCGGAGAGAATGAAAGCGTCGTCAAATAAAAGGAGTCAGGGACGATATTGCCTCTTTCATCGAGATCACGGCCATACGACACAGGACTGCTTCAACCTCAGGGATGAAGTGGAGGATCTCATCTGGAGGGGATATCGCAAGGAGTATGTAGATGATCCCAAGGCGACCCCGAGCGACAAACGCGACAGCAAATCCCCTTCCAGGGAGATACGGACAATACTGGGAGGTCCAACGAGGAGAGAGTCTAGTAGGAAGAGAAAGGCGAGTGTGCGAGAGGCTAGGGCAAGTCCGGGGAAGCACGACATTTATCATACATTCTTTTCAGGTAAGGTTTCCAAGATCAAGTTCTTAGAGGATGAGGTAACCCACCTCTTCCACCTATACAATGACGCGCTGGGCATTGCTCTTAAAATAGTCAACGCAAAGGTACATCGGATCCTGGTAGATGGGGACAGCTCGGATGACATCATATCACTAACAGCCTATAAAGCTATGGATTTGGGTGATAAAATGCTGAAGAGCAGACCGACCCCGCTAGTAGGGTTCAGAGGAGAACGGGTCATTCCAAAATGGAAGGTAGAGCTACGGGTGAGGTTTGGAAGTAGGGCGAAAAGCATCGCTAGGATGGTGGAGTTCTTAGTTGTTGACTACTCTTCCTCTTATAACGCGATATTGGGGAGATCGACTATACACATGCTAAAGGCGATACCTTCAATCTCACCAATCCATGAAGTTCCCAATGCCATAAGGTGTGGGTGAAGTTAAAAGGGATCAACGGGTATTGCGTGAGTGTTACTACACTTCATTAAGAGGCAACGACAGTAGAGCCTCTACCTCAAAATGACCACTGCTGCTTGGAGTTGATTGACCAATGAGTACAGTTTTAGGATAATGCATCTTTTTAGATTTTATGTCTTTTTGCTCTTTCTTCTTTTCAAAAGAAACCTAGATTATGTTCTACAAATTATTTGATTCCATATTTTTTTTTCAATAAAATTCTTATTATCTACATACTTGAGAAGTAAATCTCATTCCGTCTACTCTTCAAGTAGGGGGCACGGATGGTCAACAAAGGCTGGAAAGTGGTTAAAGGCCTCAATCAAGGCCAAACTAGAAGCGGGCCACCGAGCCTAGCAAGGTTAAAACGCAAGGCGGAACAAAAAAGTCAAGGTCAAAAGCAAAACAATGAAACCAAAAGGTATAAAACCGTTGGTCGCGACCAATGTGTTAGAAACCTATGGAAATTGGGGGCAGACAAATCAGCTTCGCCAAAGTTAAAGATTTAGGCTAAAAAGACTAATGGTTAAAGCAAACCAATAGTAATGCCAAAAGAGATTTAATTGAAAATTCCCAGGCTCTAAGGCATGACTGGAACCAAGGCATGAGCAGGTCTCGACCGAGCAAGTGTCTGCCGACCAGGTCTCTACTATCGACCAAGTGTCTTCCACCGACCAGGCTTATTCTGCCGACCAGGCCTATTCGATCGACCAGGCCTATTCTGTCGACTTGGCATCTTCTGCCGACCAGGACTCTTCTGCTGACTAGATCGGATAACTGCACGACAGCAAAAGTCAGTAGCAGGAGCTACCTGGAAAAGCCGACCCGGTCTTCAGAAATTGTGCTCGGCAAGAAGAAGTCACTTAGTCGACACGAACAGATAAAAGAAAGCGACATAAAAGAAAATGATAAGGCTTGAAGTACTTGAGAAAATTTTTGTTTGATACCTTAAACAAAACCTCCTCAAGTGGGGGCCAAGTGAGTAACAATGATCAATGAACTCGAATTGGGACAGACCTAGAAGCAGGTCGATAAGCTAGAAGCCAGTTAGTGAAACCGGGGAAGAGAATCTCAAAGGTACTGAAAAAGGCATGCGTACAGGCCCAGTATGGTTGAAACAGAAAGCAGGCAAGTCAAACCAATCAAAGAAATCTAGGGTATAAAACCATTTGGCAAAAGCCATAATAGGTTAGAAACTCAAGAGTGTTGATTAAACTCAGGGTAAAAACTGGCAGAAGCCGAGCAGTTAGAAACCCAGGGGTTCTGACTAATCTCAAGGGATAAAACCATTGGTGAAAGCTAAATAGGTTAGAAACCCAAGAGTAAACCCCGTGGTATAAAACCATGAGCAAAAGCCAAATAAGTTAGAAACCCAAGGGCCGTGCAGCTGAAAGTTAGATCCCAAGGCTAAAATCTAACGGTTAAAACTAACCGTATAGTAGAGCCTAAAAAACTTGACTACAGCCAACAACGACAAGAGTATGGGGGCGTAGAACACGACTTCCCCAGGCAAAGATTCGGTCAATAAAGGCCTAGCATGGTCAAAACATAAAGTAGGAGCCTAGGGTATAAAATCATTTGGCAAAGCCAAACAAGTTAGAAACCTAGAGTATCGTAGCTGGCTTAGCTAAAAGTTAGATCACAAAGCCAAAATCTAACTTATAGACAGGTTCAAGAGACTTAACCATGACCAGACATCTTAAGAACATTGAAGCCTTAGATGATACAACCAAGCAACAAGAGCTAACAAAATAGAGGTCTCGAAATTGTCACTTACCATCCATCTTGAGAGAAAGGGACAACTGTTATGAGATAGAAATCAATCAAAGAAATAGACATCTCTATAGTAGAGAGGCTCAACCAAGCAACGACGAAGGGAAGACCAAGCCGACCGAGTCGGCGCCGAGCAGGGCTCGGCCCATTGGCCGGGCCCACTTTCTCTCCTCTTTCGGTGGTTGAGGCGCCCCGGTCCATGTATCCCTGTGATCCAGCAGCGAAGGATTGGATGGGCTCAACAAGAAGGTAGCATTGGACTTCTCCAACACCTGCAATGGTAGTTTTAGCAAAAGTCTATCCCGGATATTCCAACACATGCAGAGGTACTCTCGAAATGATGAGATCAGACGACCGGAAGAGCATCACCTCGAGAGTGGGGGTAACTGTTACGGGATTGGATCCGACCAATGAAATGGGCCTCTCCGGACCAGAGAG
>NW_019104525.1:791720-820462 GCF_001995035.1 Momordica charantia
CGGGCTCGGCCCCATTGTCCGAGCCTACTTTCACTCATCTCCTATTGGGTGAGGTGCCTCGGTCCATGAATCCCTGTGATCCAGTAACGATGGATAGATGGACTCAACGAGAAGGTTCTAGAAGGCAAAACTCCTATAAATGGAATCACTGGCTGAATCCTAGAGGTAAGCAAAGAAACCCTAAGTACTTCACTTAATAATCCTCTCATCACTAACTTAAGCATCGGAGCTAGTGTGACAGAGGTCACACCGGGTTAGAGTTGTTCGGTTTTACAAGTATCTGATCCTGTGATTATCAAGTTTGGTGCACATTTGGCGAGAACCAAGAAGGCCAAATTTCCAACATGATTAAACAATTCATCTATTCAATAAATTATTTGATTGAAATCATTGGTACGGTGACATCTGAAAAGGGAGCATCATTTGCAAACTATGTTTGAAAAGGACTATACTACACACTACTTATTCGTTTTTGTTTTTTTTTTTTAATTTTGTTCTAAGAAATAAGAATGTCAAATTACATTTTTGGTCCACCAAGCTTAGACTTGTTTCTTTATTTGTTTTTTCAAGTTCCGTAGCAATGTTTTTTCATTATGGTTTTTGATTTGGTTTCTATTTAGTCATTGAATTTTCAAAACGAACATTTTAGATCTGAAGGTGAAATTTTATTTTTATTATCTTTTAGTTAAATTTATTATTAGTTGACTAAATAGAAAGATACATGCTAACTACACTTCATTATATCTCAAAGTCTACAAACTAAAATGATATTTTAGCTTATATTTTAAATCTAGTTTTTTTTTTCGCTTCGAGCACTGTTATTTTATCTTGCTGACTTATTTTCTTGTATCACTTTGTGTCAAATAATATATCAATATTTAAATAGAAGTCAATTATGTCAACTAGTTCAATGAGTTAAAGCACCTATCTCCGACTAACATGACATTTCAAATCTTCATCACGGCATGTTTACTAGAAGTGAATTATTAGAATCAAAATTAAAAGTCCAAATATGAATAGATTAGGATATATGAATGTTAAAATGACTTAATTTGTAATGTAATTTATAAAAATAGAGCCAGTATAAATTTGACTCAACGCTAATTGGTATATGTTTCCCACCGTAAGGTCATGAGTTCGAATACCCGATCCCAATTGCTGCACTAAAAAAAACTTGGATAATTGTGGTGGATAGCAAAAATATTTTATGTATTTCAAAAAAATGTAACCAGCTTTTCAAAATTTCAAATATAGAAAATATTTGAATTTTTATTATTTCAATTTTACCCTTATAATATCTGATATATATCTGATGTATATCTATAACTGATATACATCCAATGTATATCATACATCAAATCTATATCTGATGTAAATTTGTATATGATATACATCAAATCTATATCTAATGTACATCCGATGTAACTCTGATATACTTCCGATATACATTCGATGTAACTCTAATATACAGTATCAGATGTACCATGATATACATTATCAGATATACCACTGATATACATCAAATGTACGTATTATACATATAATAAATATATCTGATGTACTCCTAATTTATGATATACTAAATATATTTCCAATTGATATACTATCAAATGTTTAATTTTTAGTGGTATATCAGTTGTTTAAATTCTAGTTTATCATTTCAATTTGTTGATTAATATACTAATATTATCAATAATGTTGATTACTATATCACTACTATTTATTCAATATTAATATTAATTAGATACTAAATATAAGGAATATCAACTGTTTAAATTTATAAAGTATATCAAAATTTTAACTTGTCTTTTTGAGTGCATGGTCCACTTAAACCTTTTATATAACAACTTTATATTTCAAAAATAAAAAATAAAAAATCTTGCATCATTGTTTTCATCAGAATAGTACGATATCAACAGACATATATCATAGTTATATTAGTAGATATAATGGTTATATCAAATGTATATAAGTGATAAATTAGAATCATATTATCAGTGTTATATTATTGGTAAATGATATAATCATATAAGAAGTTATATCAGTGGTATATCATTTTTGTATATCAAGGGTAAATTAGAGACCTATCAAATATATATAACATATATATGTATTGTATCAACATCGTAAATCAATGGTTATCATACGTATATAAGTGGTAAGACATGTTAGAAGTTGGGTAGATATCATGACTATACCAAAAATAAATCAATTGTATATCATTATTATATCAATAGTATATCAGATATATATCAATGGTCAGATATAATACAAATATATATCAGATATATTAAAGGATGAATTAGTAATTTTATGATTAGACCTCCAGTTTTTCTGAAAAAAATGTTATATTTGAAAAAACTAGACGGGTTATTATTTTACTTATTTTATTATTATTATTAATTTTTTTTTTGCCATATTTGCGAAAAACTTTGTAAAAATAGAATTTGATGCTTAAATTCAGTTCAATTTCACGAAGAGATTGAGGAAGGAAATCCAGCTCCCTTCATCAGCTAGAATCCAGTTCTCCTTCTGTCGCTCTCCCTAATCTTTTGTGATATCCAATTCGTAAAACCTCAAACATTCCCTGTCCAGAGCTTTCAATCTTATCATTTCGGCGCTTAATGATCTCGTGAGCCTTTGCTTCCTTGGTTTTCCATGGCTATGGCATTTTCTGCTCCAGGTCTCAATCGGAGGATGCATTTCACTCGTTCTCCGCTGCTTTTTTGCATTCGCAAGGTCTATTTTGGTTCTTTCCCACTTTTTACTTCTGATTATCTGCTTTCATGATGAGAGAAATGGCGGACGATATAAACCGGAACAGAGGGTTTTAATCTCAACGCAATTGGAAATACTTTCGTTTGTCGCAACCAATTTTTACAATATTCCTCTGTACATGTTAGAAGCTAAGCGTATGATGGGTTGAATCTGCCGCTTAACTAGAAGTCAATGTCAGTCTAAGTGTAAATTTGTAGTTAATTTCTGTGGACATGAGAGAAAACGAAAACTGAAGTAATACAAGAGTGAGGAGAGGTCATTATGGAGATTGGAATGTTCCCTTGTGTGTATAAGGGAATTAGAACATCTTTCTCTGGCCACTCCCATGGATGTTGACCGCCTTGGTAGAACCACTTATATGGATGTTGACCGCCTTGTGTCTTCTTGGATATCTATAATCTGAAATTTTTGAGTAAACTACTGACTCTATAGGTACGGCTTGGAAGCTCTGTAGCCACTGGTTCTACTTCTGAACCAGCAATTCTCTGTAAGGAGAAAGATAAGGATTGTATTTCATTTGCTTTCCGTAGAAAAGGTGAACAAAAAAATCCCTTTCTTATGAACGTGTTTTTTAATTTCCATTTCATTTGGTAATTGAAGACGTCAGCTTGAAGGGTTGAAGCTTTATAGCGTATACTAACCTGACATCTTTGATTCTAAATGGCGAAGAAATAGAGCGGACTGATAGCTCAATACCTCAATGGAAGACATTGACTTCTGAGGAACTTGGGATTGAAACATCGATGATTTCAAAGCCTACGTGGCAGGTTCTAAGTGGGCTAAGGAAACAAGGTACTCTTTATTTCTCTAAAATGATGATGTGATGTTAGTGATGCATTAACTTGATGGCTAACGTTTGAACACTAAATTAATCTAGAGTACTGCACCAGTGTCCAATCTCCTTAATCCATATTCTGAGTTTACAGAAATATTTACTTCTATCCAACCTTTCTTCAGACTTGTTCTTCCATGTTTTAGAAATCAAAATTACCAGATGTTAGGGTTAATATAACCTTGTTAATTATATTTCTGAATTTTGAAATTTATTTAAATATTTAGTCGTAAGAAGACCTTTGAGCTTGATCTCCAGCATTGAATACCTGGAGACATTTTAATGAGTTTCTACCGTATATCTTTTATTAGTACCTAATTTGTTTTTGGGTATATTCTGACGTGTAGGATATGAGGTCTACCTTGTTGGTGGGTGTGTCCGGGATCTTATCCTAAGGAGAATTCCTAAAGACTTTGATATCATAACTTCAGCTCAACTTAGAGAGGTTCTATCTATAAGTTTATGATTGTTGTTTTTACTTGGATTTTGTTATATGTGGCATGATGATATAGCCATTTTTGTATTCAGATTGATTTTTGCAGCACTTAGTTTCCATTAAAGGAGTACTTGTCATAAAGGATAGAAAGAAGGTTTTGGCCTCATATCTTACTAATGATCTTCTAGTTTCAAATTTTGAGGGAATAAAACTTGGCTGCTGTTTGGTATCCTACTAATGTTCTTCAAACTTATTTTTGAGGGGATAAACCTTGGCTATTGGTGGAGCCTGTTGCTTTATGAGACAACTGGAAAAAAAAGGACTAAATAATGACATTGAGAGTCGTAGTTAGATATCTATTACTTGTCCTTATATCTTTACTATGTTGAGTGAGTTCTCATGTGCAATCTTCATTTCTCCAATTCACAACTTCTTCGAACCACTTATTCAAGTTACAGCTCATCTCTTTTTTTTCTTCTCGTTATTAAAATGCTATAGAGCGTACCCCTCTCAACTAAAACTTTGCTAATGGAATTGTAAAGTGCCTTGTTAGAAAGAATTCTTCTTTTTGTCACTTTAGAGCTGATGGATTTGTAAAGTGCCTTGTAAAAAGAATTCTTCTTTTTTCACTATAGCTGCTCAGCTCTGTTTATGTTTATGTAGTAATTACATTTTTCAGCTCACTCAAATTCCTTTAACATCTCAAGAAATGTTTAGTTACGTGGGAGATTATTTCAAGGCCTTTGGATATGGGGGCTTTGAGTATTGGAAATTTGAGACATCATAATGAGGCGTTGCTTGCTAGATGGTTGTGGCGGTTCTTATGGGAACCTGATGCTTATAGGCCCCTAGGTCCTAGGAAAAAGAGTGCATGTGAGGCGTGAGGTCGAGACATTGGTAAATTTGTGGGTCCGAGTTAGTTACGGTTAGGGGCTACATGTGCTTGTATATGTCGGCTGAGAGAGAGTGCGTGTGTATCATTTTGGCTAAGTTGTTGGTGAGGTATACTGGAAGGGTATGGAGCTCTCAAATTCTCTCTTGGCTTTGTAATTCTCTCTCTGAATATCAGTAAAATAGGAGTGGTTCTTATCAAATGCCTTGTGCCATAGCATTATCGTTAGCAAATATTGGTCGCAACCTTTCGATTGGGTCTCAGTTAATGGGATAAATATATCAGCTAGAAATCCTAGAAGTCTATTTCTTCTATTTTCCCCTTCTCCCAGTTTTTGAAATGTTTCATTGGGGATGACTCTGATTCTTACTTTTGGGAGGATTCGTGGGTGGGTGACAAACCCCTTTGCGCTTTATACTCTCTGTTGTACTATCTTTCAGACATGAGCCTGCATTTTGTGGCCGTAGTTATGTTGCCTTCGAGTAATTATCACTCCATTTCCTTGGGGCTCAGTTCTTTGACGAACAGAAAGGCGTTGGAGGCTTTGGAATTGCTTTTGTTGCTTAGAGATGTCTGTCTTTATCAAGGAGGAATGATTTTTCGAGTTTGGTCCCATAGTTTGTCGGGCGGATTTTCTTGTCATTCTTTCATCCTCTTTTGAGCGTCCTCTCGCATTTCCCAGATGCTCCTTTGTTTGCCTCATGCTGGAACGTTAAAATTTCGAAGAAGAACAAGTTCTTTGCCGGGCAAGTCTTGTATGGAAAAGTCAATACTTTAGACTGCATTCAAAGGTGTTTTTCCCTCTTATCTAAAAAAAGTATTCTACTCAGAGGTGCTTGTGAGGACCTTGATCATATTCTTTGGAGGTATTAGTTTCCTTGGTCGATTCGGGGTCAATTTTTGGAGTCTTTCAGAGTCTCCAATGCAAGAAACATAGATTGTTGGGCGATGATGGAGGAGATTTTTCTATATTTCCCCTTTCGAGATAAGGGCAAAACTTTTGGTAGGCTTGTTTTTGCTATTTCATGGAGTATATGTATCGAGAGAAACCATAGAATTTTTAGAGTAGAGAGGTCTTGGGAGGTTACGTTGGAGCTTATTAGATTTAGTACTTTTGCAGGCTTAGGTTATTGAGAATTTCTGAAATTACTAGTTAGGTGTAATTCTTTTGGATTGGAGCTCCTTTTATGGTTTTTTTTTTGTTGCTTCGGTACATTCTTTGTGTCTCAATGAAAGCCAGTTTCTTATTAAGAAAAAAAAACATCTAAAAAATGTTACTCTCTACCTTTGGTTTTTTCTTTTCCATATAATCATATTTCTTAATAGTTTTTAAAACTATTCTACAGAACAACAAACAGCTCCATTCTGCCATATTCTTATCATAGCTTCGTCTTCCTTTCTTTTTTATCTTTTATATCATTTTTCTACTGTACTAAACTGTTATTCTTGTTGGGTTGAAATACCATGGCTGAAGTTCATTATCAATTTAACATATGTAGGTACGGAAAATTTTTACTCGTTGTCTAGTTGTTGGAAAGCGGTTTCCAATTTGCCATGTGTATGTCCTTGACACTATTATAGAGGTTAGAGAATTAATTTATTTCTATCTGTTGCTTTAGAAAGGCTTCATCAAGTAGTTCCTTACTAATGGTTATCTTCAAGACGATTAATGCATCTACTTATTTTTCATTCTTGGTGCATTATGGAAAGGTTTCAAGCTTTAGCACCTCTGGAAGCAGACTTGGTTTTAATAATTACATTACCAAACCTTCCAACTTAAATGAGCCCGATTATATTCGCTGGATGAATTGCTCACAGCGGGACTTTACCATTAACAGGTTACACACTAAGATGTCTTGTTCGCTTTTTGTTGTCTTCATTTTCTTGTTACATACCAATATTTCTTTCTTTTTTTTGTTGTCTTCGTTTTCTTTTGTAAATAAGAAAATGGAACTCTGATATTGATATAATACTTCTTAGCTATTTAAATTTTTCTTGCCTTTGCTGTACTATTGCCTCTCAGGTATAAATGTTGGTTGTAACCATTTACTGCATGTCTTCCTAACCCTTGCAGTTTGATGTATGATCCATACAAAAAGATTGTATATGATTATTTGGGGGCAATGGAGGATATTAGAAAATCCAAGGTGTGCATTTATTGAACCAGGTTCAGTTCTAGAGCTTTTTCCAATCAGTTGTTGAGCACGTGTAATTTTTGTTTCCTCTTACTTCTGAATGAAGGTGCGAACTATTAAACCTGCAAACCTTTCTTTTACTGAGGACTGTGGTGAGCAAATGTTAGATACAGATTTTGCTATTTTGTACTTTCTAGAATTAGTAGTATGGGAAACATTCTTTTTTCTCTTGTTTACCCGTACATGGCATAGCATCTTAACTTATTGCAATCTAATTCCACAGCCCGGATTTTACGTGCGGTGAGAATTGCAGCCCGTTTAGGATTTCGTTTTACCAGAGACATAGCACTTTCTATAAAAGAGTTATCTTGCTCCGTGTTAAAGCTTGACAAGGTATCTGAGATTCTGACATTCCAAATACCAGGTAATATGGTTTTTTCATCTCCTTGGGCTAATTTTCTGTTTATTCTTTAATGTTACAGGGACGGATACTTATGGAAATGAATTATATGCTAGCATTTGGGTCTGCAGAGGCTTCTTTGAGATTATTATGGAGATTTGGGCTTCTGGAGATACTTCTTCCGATCCAAGTATATAATTCTTGGTCTAATATTTTTTATGTTAAACACAAGTTTAATGTTGCAAATTTTTCTCCTTTTTTTTTTAATTTTTTCTTGTCCTAATTAGTTATTGTATCTTGTAGGCATCATATTTTGTTTCACAAGGTTTCAGGAGACGTGATGCGAGCTCAAACATGCTTCTGGTTAGTGCTGCAGTATTTTTCATTATTGGCATTTATACTTCCATGTTATATCTATGAGAATAACCCGTTCTTTCTTTTCCTTCTTTTAAGCAAAATTGTTGGGCATAATGAATCTGATAGAACCCTCGAAGGGCAATGTTCTATTAACTGTTAAAAGAAAGAAAAACAGCCAAACTCTACAGCCTTTTGAGAGGTCTGGGACTCTCCTTTTCTACCACAGTTCTTGCCTATCTTCCTACTCCATGCAAGGAAATTCTTACAAGCCATTTCTCTAACTTCATAAAAGACCGTTGACCTTACTAATAACCGTAAAATCTTACAAGAGATCACACATCTAAAACACTTCTACTTACATCATGTCTGCATCCCTATTCATGTCAACTCACATCCTCTGCCCCCCACCCCATACAAAATTCTTTCTGGGCTATCTCATTTCTATCAGAATCCTTATAAAGTACATCTTTCTTGTTCTTGTTTCCCTACTTCCTTAGATTGGATAATATGGTGTCACAATGTGTTTAACTTAGCAACTTGGTTGCAAAATTCTGCTATATTGGCAATTAATATATCCACTGTGATTTTTATTTTCTGGCAAAAAAAATTACAATTACACCTGAGACCGACTCCCTTTCTTTGCAATCTTGCAGATTTTGCTTTCCAACCTTGATAAATTTGTGGCGCCTAATCGACCATGCCATAGCAGCTTATGGTAAAATATATCTTTTGAATGCTATAATTACTTTTAGATTACTTAAATATTCCTAAATATGTTGTAAATCAAGTTAACAAGCTAATTTTGCATGTTAAAATTTGATAGAAGCTGTCTTTGCAATATGCAATAATTTGGTTTTGTGGACTAGTTTGCTGGAAAAACCAAAATAGAAAAGCTAATCATTGAAATCTTGGCTAAGTGGTAACTGCCCCTCTT
Organism: Momordica charantia; assembly: GCF_001995035.1. Next base: position 800,485 of record NW_019104525.1, read on the forward strand.
GGAACCCTATGACAATGTTTAAAGAGGGAACAACTATATCTTTTGGTCAAGACATCTCGATTATAATTGACCATTCACGAGTTCTTATTCGCTGTTTAACGGAAATGAAGTTTTTCGTTTTTGATTTATTGCCTTTTTTTCTGTTAGTCCTTTCTAAGTTGATATGAACCAGATGCATAAAAGATCTTTCCTAATCTAGTGCATGAGGAACCAAGATTCATTTAATCAACAATGCAAAATGGAAGCTCTTATGTTAGATTATAATTTTCCTGTTTTTGTCAGATGAGGTTTTCTGGATCATCTCCAAGTTTTAGTGGTTTATTTCAGGATTGCTATCTTAGCATTTCACACAGCTTTGGTTGACGAGCCTCAAGATCCATTGGTTGTTGCAGCATTTAGCCTTGCTCTCCATAATGGAGGATCCTTGTATGAAGCAATAGAAATAGCCCGAAATATCTCACAGCCACACGTGTCGTTCCACGAAATAGTAGAAACTAATCACAGAGAATCAGATTATGTACTGATGGCACGGGTCGTCAATCTTGCAGCTTCAGTGAAAGCCATGTTATGGAAGATGACTGATCACCATTATGTTTCGCAAGCTATGATCGAGTATCCTCAAGCACCTTGGTCTGATCTGGTGAGGGTCAAAAATGTTCTGTCAATACTTTGATTTTGGTGATCTTTTCACTGTATTTTGGAGTACTTTTAAAACTGCCATAAGCACTTTTCACTCAAAATAATCCTGTTTTTGGAGAGAGATAAAAGCACTTTTAGAAAAAAATCAAAAGCACCCTATAGTGTTCCATGAGAAAGTATGTAGAGTGTTTTTTTTGCCTAAATACTTTATTCAAGAGTACTAAAAAATACTTTTTAATAGGGGTGTAAAGAAGCGAACCAACCCGAAAAACCATGTTTTGAGTGAAGATTTAGGTAATTGTTAAAGTTTCTAACAATCAGAAGATTTCTGGCCCACTTGATGCATCAGTGAAACTCCATTGTCCATACTTTGTTAGAAATATGAATGCCATATTTTATTTTACCTATCAATGGATATTGAGGTCCCATTGTATTTTACGACAAGCTTCTATGTTCGAACTTCGTAAGATATTTATGTCTAGGTGCTATCCACAATCATTCTCTTTGATGGGCACAGAATTTATGGAGCCATTTCTATTTAAATTAATTTTTCTTCAAGTACTGAGTTTATCTTTGTAAATGGCTGTCCCACTATTGCTAAACTTCCCATGCTCACATCTGTAATGAATTCTATTGCTATTGTTGCTTCCTTCTGCAGGTTTTTATCCCACAGGCTTTGTCAATGAGGGTGTGTAAAATTTTTGAATGTGTTAAAAGGGGCAAGGAAAGTGGAGCAGTTCCCAAAAGAAGTAGAACGATCAACCACAATTCCTTGGCATTGGGTAACTTGTCAGAGGTTCGACATGTATTTGCTAGGATCGTTTTCGACACAGTTTACCCTCATAACCGAAACAGACAGTTCAATATCGTCGAACCAACAGAGAGATGAACAAACTACTCCCATTCAAAACGTTCTTTGTGCAAGATGGCAACAAGAAGGAAGAGATGACCGGTGTAAGGTTGTCGGGAAGCACATAATTTGTCGATACTGAGCCGAATGGTGTTGCGTTTCAATCTTCCATTGGTTGAGTGGTGCTGAAGGTCATATCAGGGGCATAGAATTCAGCAGTAGGTGTAAAGGCTGAAGCAGACTGACATTAACATCTGATCTGTAGAGAAATAGTGTTGAAATTTGGGAAGGTCACAAAGAGGAAGTAAATTGAATTGGAGTTTGTTTGATCTGAACCATTTACTTCCAACTCACAGTTTCTGTAAATTCATTATAAAAATACATTGCAGAGACTGTGTAGCATAAAATTGGAGCTTTAGTTTGATCTCACAAGTGCCATACAATTTTGAATTTCCTCATTAAAGCATCCTATTTTGGTCAACCAACAATGTTTTGAGAGGATTCACTAGTTTGATCTTTATGATCGTGTGATAATTATACTTATGCCCAATTCTATTATTATATTAGCCAATAAGACACCTTTGAAGGTTTGATTTTCCATTTCACATTATTGAATTAAAAAAATAATAATAAATAAATAAATATTAGCCAAAGTGAACATAGTGAGGTTATGAGTTGGATCCTCCACCCTCACATGTTATATTAAAAAAAATTGTAGGAAAAAATAAATTTTCCCTTAATTTTTGACTAGATTGGATCATAAGTTTGGGTAAGTGTTGTAATTTTTAAGCTCCGTTCAATTTCTATGAATTCACCCATTAATTTTAACGAAAAAAAAAATGCAAGAAGCTCTAAAAATGTAGTAATTTATTGAAATCAAGCTTCTAACAAAATTAGAAAGTACAAAATCGACTATTAAATAATCAATACTTTTTTCAATAATTCTACGAATGAAAGTCCATCAGAAGGTACAATTACAACATTTTTTAAAGTTTAAGATGAAGATTGTAATATTTATCCAAGACTAAGGTGCAATCGGACGAAATTGAAAGTTCATAGTAAAATTTGATACTCTGTCAAGTTTACGGTAAAAATTGATTTTTTTTTTCCAACCTCATAGAGATAATGTCTTCGGATGGCTGTTTTAGAAATTTATTTACACAAATGTCTAAAATTTTCTAACTTTACACTTTTAGATTTCTGCATGTAGATTTTATTTTAATTTCGATTTTACTCTTATTTATTGCATTTACATTTATTATAGTTATTTGTTTTTTTTAAATATAAAAGATTTAATTCCATAAATTATTATCATAATCCTTTAATTATGATTATGGTAGACCCCATACTAATTTTCAAACAAATCATTTAATTCATTCATTCAAAACCTTAATTTACCCCTTCAAAAATATTGATTTCCCTCAATTCACTCCACATTGGTGCTCAATCTTAAAAGACAATTCAAAATCACACGAACATATTTTGAAGTCTCAATAAACATATCTCTGCATATTCACAAAATATATTCAAAATCACAGTATATATCTACTTATATATCTGCATATATATATTCAAAATCACTATAGTATATATTCGTATATCCGCATATATACAAGTTGAGTTATAAGATATATCTACTCATATATCTGCATATATACATTCAAAATCACTATAGTATATATTCGCATATCCACATATATACAAGTTAAGTTATAAGATATATCCTAATCAAACTCACTATAATATATATCCTCATATATACTAGTTCACACGAAATCAAAAATCGAAAACAACCGTTGGAATGCAAACCTTTCGATCAGGATAAACGGAGACGAATTGCTCTGGCGACGGATAAAAACGGAAGCGACCGGAGATGAAGTCAAGCAGATGTCGGTCGGAGACGAAGGCAGGCAAAAACGACCAGAGAAGAAGGAAGGACGAAAATCTCCTTTTTCGAACGGGATAAACAGAGAAGAACGACGGAGAAAAAGCTCGAACGGATGAAAATAATGGTGTCTGTGGAAGGAGAGGAAGAAGAAACAACAGAAGGAGAAGGGTTTTTTGAAACGTGCGACAGAATGAGGATTTTGTGGGATTTTGGAGATTTGTTAATTGATATTTTTGGAAAGTCTAATTAGGCATAAATTAACGGATTTAAATTCTAATCTCCCAAATAACCAATTTTGAATTTTTTAAAAATATTTAGGTGTAAATACAAAAGGATATGTTGGTAAATTGGTGATGGGTACCATCCTATTAGTGTTGTTTTATGACAAAAGTATAAATTTTATACATTTCAAACTTTTTATGTAATTATGATTTCTAAATAGGCTATCAATGTACTAATCTCAGGCTCGGTCTAAATTGGAACATTATTTTAAGTCGATCGAGCATAGACTTGGCTTGTATTTTTTGGGCTCGACCAAGCTCATGATATTTTACGTAATACAACATTTAAAAGTTCAAACTAATAAGTAGATATGAATCATTTTTTCTTTGAAATTTATTAAATTTGTAGAAATGTATTTTTGTGAGAATCCTCATGTTCATCCCCTATCCTTAACAAAGATTTTTCCTAGAGTAATCTCACTCTCCTTATCCTATTGATGGCCCCAAACATTTCAATCAATCAAAGCTAATGCAACTTTTGATTTTGATTATTAGACTCTCTTTCTTTTTATTATCAAATAATTTTGTTTTGCACTTGGGACTGCCATTGCCAACATAAAAATATATATAAAAATATATATACATATGCATACAAGTCACTTGTTCGAAAGTTTGTATTAAATCAAAATGAGTGAAAATAAAATAAAGGTGGCTTATTAACTTTAAGATTGTTAGATGTAGTTGTCAACTTGAACATAACTCAATAGTTAAGCAAGAAATAGTAGCAAAAAATTTGCGTTATATTGTAGGGAAATCAATTTACAAAATCGAAATTAAACAAAGATTACATTACTAGTTATTTTCAAAGTAATCACACCAAATAAAAGTTCAATTTTGAAATCTGGAAAAAGAACAAAATGCATATTAGGATGCTAGGATCCATGACGAAGATGAAAATGATGCTAGAGAATTAATGAAATGACAAAAAAGAATGGATTAAAGAAATTTTAAAGTAGTGAAATAAAGATCAGTTGTAAATGTGGTTTTATAATTTATACCATTTCAAGCTAGCTTTCTAAGCTGTCAAACCGAGCATAGCTCAAATGGTTAAGACACCTATCTATGGCCAGAAGGTGTAGGAAGAGGTATAGTTTCAATATTTTATATATAAATGTCTTCAACAGAAGAGACATATTTACTCTAGATATTTACTGTGAGGTTTTTATTCTTTTTCTTTACTTGTAGATGATCTATTATATGATACTATATTGGATTGTTTTTATGCATAAAATCCCAGCAGCAACTAAAATGGAATCACATTTTGACCTTTTATAAAGATTTATTCATATTTGTTGACAATTAGTCTTCGATTTTTTGTTTACTTAGGTTGTAGCGATCTCTAAGATGATAACAAATTAGAACACAGGAATACAAATAAGAGGTGGGTGCAAATACTTTTGAGTTGTTAGCTATATATACCAATTGATGCAAATATTTAAACAAGACTATTTATTATTTGATAGTGATGGAAATCTAAGTGCAAATATGAGTGTGGTAATTAGACATATATACACATTGGTGAAAAAAATGTGCAAATAATCAAAGGCAAATATCAAAGAAGTATTTATGGAGTCAATGTCAATATCTATCATAGTCTGCACTAGTATTGCACTTTCATTTTTGGGTCAATGTCGGTATCTATAGAGGAAAATATCCCCAATGATGCAATAATCGCTCCCCAACTCATTCGACCGAATCGCTAGTACCCATGTCATATCCCTATCTTTAGATATCCTAATAATAACAAACTTGTTTATACTATTCTTGAACAACTAGAGACGTGCAACTTTCTTACCTTTTCTTTAGGTAAATGAAAATAAAAGAATTGATTTTATAAAATAATTCAAATTCAAATACTAAAATTTCATTAGTGGAAATATAAAATCAAATCTAGTAAATTCTTTATAAATAGTACACAAGTTTTTCACAAGCCTTTTCTTGATATATTACTTTCTTTTTTAAGTTTGAATGTGAGGAGATTTTGACTTCTTACTTTTCAGCGTACAACTATGTTCATGCTCATGTCTTAATTCTTATGTACTTGCGGATAATTAATTTTTCTTAGATTAGAGTAATCATAATTTGAGCTTAATTCTAGTTTAGTTCCTCTGATTTTAAAAATTTATATTTTATCTTCATGGTTTAGACTTAGTTTCAATTTCATTTATATCGGTTTAGATTCTTCAAATTGATCTCATGTGAACAAATCTCAGGAATCTTTGGTTGTTACCGTATCAAAAGTTTGACTGAGACTTTCTTTTTTACTGAGAGTTTAGAGTCAAGTAAAATGAGTAAAAATCATTTTTGTGAGATTAAACCAAAATGTAGGGATGAAATTGAAATTAAAAGTCCAAACTATAAGAACTAAATCGAAATTTTCAAAATTAAAAGAATCGAATTTAAATTAAGTTTAAATCATAAAAATCTGATGATTTGGTTTTTTTAATTTCCAACTCATTACTCGTTTAAAAACCAGTAATAGTAATAATAATTTTGTTAGTACAACATGTGGGGGTGAGGGATCGAACTCACACCCTCTTCGTTTGAAATATATGTCAATTATTGCTGAGCTAGGTTCGCTTTGGCCGAAAACAACCTTTTAATATCATAATGCCCAAAATTATTATACGGGTAACATACTTTTGGCATTAAAAAATTGATAGAAAATGCAAAGAATTATGATTGGAATATTGGTTTTAGAGTGCGAATTATGGAGTAAGAAAACAAATAAAAAATAGCAAATGGAAATGATGAAAAAGAAACAGCCAATAAAACGGCTACAAATAAATAAAAAGAGGAGAATTTTGTGGAGTTTTGTTTATTTTTGTTTGTCATTTCTCTAATTGGAACTTTCTTATATGGCCTTTTCCAAGCCCTCGGTATCCACACTCATAGTCTTAGGTTTATCTTCTTCACTTTTTTTGCCCAAATTGCAATTTGGTCCCTATATTTAGCTATAATTTCAATTTCATATATATAGTTTAAAAATTTTCAATTATGACTAAAAGTTCCAACTTATCTATATGGTTTCAACTCAATTCCAATTTGGTTTCTAGAATTTATTAAACATCACCGGTCATTTAACCAATTCAAAAATTTACCAATATCTTCTATCGTTTACTCATATCTAAATCTAATCCAGTCTATTGACGCAGTAAACTAAAGAGAAAAATATCAACTGATTACTATGTTAAAAAAAAATGTCAATATTTTTAAACATAAATAAATTACCAATGAACCCAAAAGCTTAAACTCATAGTTTATTCATGTTAAAGATAGTATTAAAGTATAAGGTCTTGTATTCAAACCCCCGTGTTGTCATTTCCTCTCATTTATATTGATTTCCACTTGTTAAGCCTTATCTAAATTTTCAAACCTACCAGTGAAGTGGAGTATTAGATGTCCTATAAATAAATTAAATTTATTTTAACCTATCAGCTTAAATTTTTTAATCTATTGATAATTTAATCATGTTAATTAGCATGGTATCAGAGTAGCTCGACCCTAAATGACATATGTCCCTTCTTTTGAGGTCAAAAGTTCAATCTCTCATGCAACTCTTTAAATCACATTCACATTGACTAAATTGAAATTTTTAATTTCTTAAAAAAAAATTCAAATTGCAAATATCCCAAAATTATAGGATATATATATATTTTTTACGAGAAAAAAGGGGAAAAATTTTCTCTCTCTTCCACCCTCCTTGTCACGAGGGTTTGATTTGCGCAGTTTATGGCACTCAGCACGCGTTGGCAGGGTTTTGTCTTTGTTTCAATTTAATTAATATCCGCAAATAAAAAATAAAATAAAAATTCAAAATCACTATAATATCCTTTTACCACAGAAAGTGTTTTTGAGCATGCGCCTCATTTTGCTCAATTTCTAATTACATTTTTCATTTTAGTTGAATTTACCAAATCTTCTCTAATCTTTTACATAAATTTTCGAATGGTCCTTACTTGTTTTAAATTCTCAATTTTTATCTGTAATGTACTAAATTTTTTCTTTAATTAAAATAAGTTTATTGAAATTTGTTAATAGAAAATTGACGTGTCATTAAATTATTATTTTATTAACATATTTGGACATGCAGTCAAAATTTTGCTAGTGGGTGGATTGAAGTTTCCCGTGTCAAGTATCATTGAGTGGCACGTCTATGTGTCCAAATATGTTAATAAAATAATAATGGTTAAATTACAAATTTGATTCATATGACTTGTGCAAATTTTGACTTTCGTCCCTATGATTCTAAAGGTTTTAATTTAGCCCTATAGATTTTCACTTGGTTTGTGTTTTATTTCAATTTAGTTCCTATAGTTTCAAAAGTTTCAATTTAGTCGGATGATTTACTCAAACTTTACAAATATCTCTTGCTATCATCATATTGATAATTTTTTTAACTTAATAATATTTAATTTGGATAACTGTGTTTGTTTAGTTTACTTAGTAAAAAAACAAAAGAAAATATGTGGTTTTTTCAAGTGGATAAAACATAATTTAGGGATAACTTGTGACATTAAACTAAACTATAGGGATCGAATTAAAATTAAACATAAATTAAAGATTGAAATTTTTAAAATTATAGGAAACAAATTAAAGTTAGTCCAAACCATGAAGATTTGATATTTAAAATCACACGAACCAAATCTTTACATTTTTTTTTTAAATGATAGAATGTGAATATTTCTAATTTTAGTTAGCTGGTAAGAAATTTTCTAATTTAATTTTGAAGGAAGTATTATAATTACATATATTTAAAATTTGGGTTCAAATTTGATGTGGTTGAAAATTTAAAGTTAAAATTGATTCATTAGATAAAATATAATTATTTTTCTTAATCAGACATCCCATCCCTTGAAAGCTAAGGTAGAGCTATATTAATTAGCTTCTGTTCGCCTTCCACTGTGATAAATAAATAAATAATAATAATAAAAATAAAACTTTTAACCTTCCACATGAAGTTTTGTCGGCTTCTTGTTTTTATTTAGTTAAATATTTAATATTAAAAGTGGAAAAATACAGTAATTATTTTTTAAATCTAAAATATAATTAATACCATCAAGTATGACCAATTAAAAAAAATAAATAGTAGTATTTTCTAATTTAATCAAAACAACTGATTATATAATAAATACAAATTAAATAATGAGTTAATTATAATATAGATTTTCTACCCGTGTTTATTTATTTTTAGTACAATGAATATGAGGATGGGAATTGAACCTCTTATCTCTACAAATACAAATTCAAATTGTAGTACTTCACACTCTCCTAAGAGTTACGAAAGTGCTAAAAACAACGATGAAGGAAGAAAAAAAACCTTCGCAGCTAGCGATTTATAACTACAACAATAGCTCAAAAATTGCTACACCAAACCTTATTCTTGTAGTGTATATTAAACACGAAATACTAATTGCCTTCAATGTCACATCCGAAGAAAGAGTGCATGTAAAAGAACAACAATCACCAACTAGAGTAAACGTAAATGGTCGTTTGTTTTGTGGGAATCCAAGATTACCATTGACAGACATCTGAATTTCCACATTTGTTTTGTAAGAACGTAGGATACTCGGACATCTGGAGATGTCTTGGTATCATATGATACTCATACGTAAGGCATCTAATGAGTTTTTTATGTCCTTTCGAAACATGAGTTTTCAAGATTCCCGTGTTAAGGGTATCCACTTTTTACATTTTCGCTCTTCATTTTTTCATATATTTTCTTTCATCAACTTTCTTTATTTTTTCATTAAAAAATCTTTATTTTTATTTTTAAATTTATAATTTAAATAAATTAATGTACTCATTGTCTAATAAACAACTTTATGCAATTAAGTATATTTGTAGCTTACATTTACATATAAAATAAACTACAATTAAATTATATAATATTTGGAAGGAATTATATTAATTTATATATTTATTATCATAAATATATAATTTTAAAGTAATTTTTTTTTTATGACCGACATACTGTGATATTTTTCCTCATAAAAAATATAATGTGATGATAAGATAAATAAATTTCACCCAAAATAATACCAATTATACTCACTAATATAATACGTACCTTATCCCCTACAAATGGGGGGATGAGGGACCTGAAAACTTCTCCATTGGCCCACTAATGTCCATTCCATTCTTCCCTCCACCTTGGTGTGTACTCCAAGAAAAGAATAAGTTTTGTCTTTTTGAAAGAAAAAAAAGTTACCCATGAGAAAGAGAAAAAAAGGAAGGAAAATAAAAAAGGTGTTTTTGATCTAATATAATGTATGCTCCCCATCCAACTGTTTTATATTATATCATCTTTCTGTTAAGAATTGAGAGAGAGAGTCCCACATCCACCCAACAGACAAACTCTAACACTTGTTTGTTTTCATCATTGCTTTTGATTCTATCCATATACCCACCAGCACTTCTTTTTTCATGACATCCGAGGGAATTCAAGTATGTTTGGGAGTGATTTTATCGTGAAAAATTCGAATTTATTTGGGAGTGATTTTGGCCACAACAAATGGTATCAAAATCATAGTCTAAACTTAGTTGTGTATCAGTGAATCTTCGAGTGTTGAACAAGGAAGGGACGAGTCTCTACGAAGATGTGGTCATAGTGTAATCTGTGGGTGTGCTCTATCAAGATGTGATGGAAGTCTTGGATAAAAACAAGCTCTCGTTTAGATTTGAGAGTAGATGGATGAGTGACTATTTGAGGGGAGACTTGATGATACTTTTGTTGGAGAGGAGGATTGTTGGGTTTGTAAGTATGTCAAAATCACTTTTTTTATTGTCAAAACCACTCCGCTTTCCATTGATCATGTTTGGCAAATTAAAATTTTGATAAAATCACTTTACATTTATTTTTAAGGTATCACTTGAACGATGATTTTAGAAAAATCAATTATACTTAAATCTCTTTTTTAAAAATCACTCATTCTGACATCACTTCCAAACACACTCTTGTACTAATAAATAGACGTTAAATGAATGTCAAAAGTAGTAGTTAAACCTAATATGTACATTAAAAAGAAGAAATAGAAAAAGTTATGCAATTTTTTTCTTTTTCTTTTTTGCTAAAATTCATGTCACTTTCACACAAACACATATTTTAATTATAGTAAGGAGTTGAACAAATACCCAAAACCAAACAACCTCTCTCTCGGTAGTTGGGTTAACTCTTCTGCCTTCTTTCTTTTTGTTTCTCTTCATTATTACTTTTTTACTTTTCAAGTGTTAATTGTTTACTAACAAATCTTTTCTTTTTCTTTTCTTTTTTTAAAAAATTATGTACTTTTGAATATATTAACCAAAATTTTCAATTTTTAAATAATTAAGTTTGCCTTTGCTTCCATCCCGCTTTCTATAACAATGTGGAAAGCTAAAAAAACATATTATAAAGAAACAGAGTTTAAGTTAAACAAGAACTTATTAGATCACTTAAGTTTCAATCGAGTTATGGGTTTAGGTTTGAGTGGGTTAGGATTGATTTGAAAAGTAGTATTTCAATTTTCGAATACTAATATAATCTTCGTACTCTAAATTCACGAACCGTACCAAATACGTACTTATTACATATTTTTAGACTTTAGAAATTGATTCTCAGGTTTCAAAAATGACATATAAATTAACAACCTTATTCTTCCACCCCAAATTTCATTTTTTTTTAATTCTAATTTTAGATGCTAATATTGTAGCATAATTTTGGACAAACAACTAACTAGTTGATTGCATATATATATATATAGTTTGGTTGGGGTGAAATGACAAATGTAGAAGTGTGACAGAAAGCATGGTCAAAAGCTTACTTGCATAAATAAGACTGAACTACACTATATGCATACTTTGTGATATTGAAGTCAATTCAAGTAAAGAAATTGACAAACTTTTAATATGGCAGAGAGTTTAATTCATCTGTCACCTATCTTCTATGTTGGGAAATTAAGCATTTCAAACAATTTTCCCTTCCATAGTTATCTAGATAATCAAAGCAATCACACAACAATATACAAGAAGTTAAAAGGGAAAGCAGAAAACGACACAAGAATTTATACTGGTTTACCCCAACAGTTTATGGACTACGTCCAACCTTCCGCTCAGATGCGGGTTCCACTAAAATGATATTGGATACAAGTACTCACAAATATATCTCCCTATAGATATTCACTCTCTAGAGCTTCCAACAAAAGCTTATAGCCTCTAAGTATTTAAACACAATATACTTGGGTCCAAGGATGAAAAACATTTATAGAGTAATCAAGATCTAAATGACCTCGAAACAACAATCTCGATCCGATGCTTTTTGTGCTGCTAATGCTCGAGCTGCTGCCACAAAATAGCTTCCAAAATTCCTCTCAAAATCGGCTGCAAAAAGAATATTGAATTCCACGACTGCCCCTTTGTTTTTCGGCTCGACCTAAAAAAGAATAAATGTGCCCCTTTTATAAAATGTCGTAGTGTTGAGACGTAGGGCGTAGCATCTCAATGCTACAAACATAGCAGCATCCCAACAGAAATCTCACGCATCTTTTTTTCTTGAGTTTTCGTTGTAGTGTTGGTGCTGTGCTCTTGGCCAAATGGCCTTGTAGCACCCATTTCATCTAATTTTCATTCTCACTTCGTCCCAACTGTCCCTAGCTCATTTCGATGTCGATTTGGTTCTACCATTCCCAACATCCTATACATAAGAGAAGAAAGGGGTCATCATATAAGGTTGCTAGTAGGTCACCCCTCGCACATTTACCAACTCTTGTGCTCAGATATATCTTGTAGCAAAACGTGTAGTTCAAGTTTTTTACAGTGTGTTGGTATCATGTAAGTTAGGTCATCCTGGTTATAACCATAAGAGCACAATGATACATACTATTCCTCATAATATGACCTCATTGGATCTCATGTCTTATCAAGTATGTCCAAAGTGTTGGGATACACGCTAGTCGCATTATTGTCTTGACATAATAGTGTTTGGATACGAGTCATGCTTGGTTAAGTTTTATATCCCATTTTGCTAGTCTCGCTACAACTCTCTAGGTAACTCTTGATCGCCTAGTTTGAGTTATGCACCTATCGATCTCACCAATTGAGTTGCACGCACTTCAATAATTCTCACTCAATAGTTAGGCCTAGGCCAATAGTTCCCTCATCTCACTTATCACAGAGCTACAACTCATCCACAATCCCACCTAGTGGACCTAATAAGATTACGAGTTCACCTCACGACGATGGAACGAGTACACAAGTTATTCGGTAAACATCATACTCATAACACACAGGTAGAAAATGTCGCCTCTAGGTATAACAAATGGGAGTTGGGGATTTGTAGGATTGTGGGTGGGAGTTAGGGGAAGGCAAAAGGGGAAGTGAAAAAGTAGAGAAGGAAGTAAAAAAACAAAAGAAATGGGACCATTGGGTCATTGGCATTGGAGTGGGAGTGGGGGTAGGGCTATAATATGTTGGCTTTTTGTCTCCCACGAGAAGAAATGGGTTGGCATTGTGTGTTTGTGTAGGCCATATTATCCAATTGGGATCGTTTGAGCATTCATGTCGTTTTCTCAATTGGATTCAAATGTTTTCTCCCACATCCTCGAGTGGGAATCATTCACCATCCTTGACCCCATCAATGCCACCGCGCCACCTCGCTCCTCGATCTCGAAAGAAAATCACCAATAATGAATTCATTGATCTCCGTTTATAATCTAATCTATCAATTAATGCAACACTACAACCAAAACGTTCGACTACGATGTACGAGCAATTGTATAGAGAAGAAAAGAGAGATTTGAGGGAGAATTTATATAGAAATTTGAAAAAAAATAATAATTTATTGGCTATTTGTGACTATTCAAATAATTAATCACATCTTTTCATATAGAGACCTGTCTTTTTCAGGTAAATGGTTGTGTCCTTCAAAAACAAAAAAAGATTATGTCTTGAAATTAAAAAGTTGTGGTTCTTGAAAATTTATTGAAAAATTATTCTAACCCTCTTTTATTTAGTGGGAAAATCTTAGAATTACTCTATGGAATTAATGGACAAAATGAATGAGAACTCAGATTCAAAGTAGAGCCATGTGTGACCTACTGTATGGAGGTGGAAAGTTGCCAAACTTTATATAGTGAAAAACTTCTTTTGTGAATTTACTAGAATACCCTTCATTTACTAACAATATTTCATGTGAGTGTTCAAGTCAAATGTGTCTGGTTGTCAATAGATTTATATGATTTTGAAATCCTCCTGAATTGACAACCGACTTTTCTGCTTTATTTTGATTCATATACTTTTAAAATTTTTATTTTGATTTCTATACGTTCAACTGTTTTTTAGTCCCTATAATTTGAAAAAGTCCGTTTTTGTTTATGTACTTTAAAAACAAACTATTTTAATTCCTATTTGAAAAACTCTAAAATAAATTTAAACACAATAGAAACTATTTAATACTTATTTATGTTTCGAAAAAGTTAGCGAGTGAAATATTATGATAAAATTGTGGTCGAAGGAATAACATAAAAATGAAAATGAAAGGGAGAAGATGGTCATTTTAAAAGAAAAATACAAAAGGCAAAAACGTATGTTTCAAGAGTAAAAAACTAAAATGCAAAAATTGATAGTATATAGATTAAAATAAACATTTTTAAAATAAAATTAAACTCGAAAATACGTGACTAAAATTTTATTAATTTTTTTTTTTAACTTTCTCTTATGAGTATTGGACCAAATAATAGTGGTTATTTATTTTAATGTAAAAATTCACTATTAAATATTTTTGGAGGGAGGGGGTATATATTGCGTAAAAATTAGCACCACCACGTGAAATAACAAATTGTTGTATTAGTAAGTTATATCCTAAAAAGAGATAATTAATCATATATGAAAAGTTAATTTATAAAAATAAAAATAACAACACACTGAAAAGTAGTAAAATAATGTTTCCATTTTTAACTCTGTTTTTATTCTCAAATTGTTTACAACAAAATGTCACGTGAAAACCGTTTTGTTTAAAAGAAAATTTGTATTTTTATTTGCTCCAAAATTAAAAATTATTATTATTATTATTATTTTGAGTATAACATATAAGGTGTGGAATCGAATTCACAACCTTTTGTCGGAAATATATATCAATTACTACTGAACTATGCCGTTTTGGAGATTTGAATTATTAAAAATTATTTTTAAGCATTGTTCTTGCACCTTTAACAAATAATTTTTTCTTTTTATCTAATAGTGTCCATTTTTTAATTCACAAATCTATTAAACAAAAAAATTAGAAGGTTTGAATCTTACTAAACACAAAATTAAATATATTTGTAAATTTTTTAAATAGTCGAATAAAATGTCAATGACTTATTAGACACAAAATTAAAAATTTAAAAACTCATTATTTTTAATACAATTTAAGAACTCATTAAACATTATGTCAAAACTTTATAAATCTATCCTACACTTTTTAAAGTTTAAAGACGTAATATATAGATTACATCTCTGAAAAGTCAAACAACCAAGATTTTAAATGTCAATATCGATAAAGAAAAGTCAAAATCTCAACTTTAAATAAATGTTAAAATGTTGACATCAATATAATTTTGAAAACAAAAGTATAAAAGTAAAAAATTTGAAATTAACAAATAAATATTTTAAGTTTCATAAAAAAGTTAAAAACTATTAATATTAATAATATAGTGATATCTTACTCCCGTTGACAACATCGAATTTAGCCATCTTTTTTCCACATAGCTTTCTTGCCCCTATTTAATCCAATCACTCGGATTATTAACTAATAACAAGTGGGTCTTAAAAAAAGATTCTGTTATACATAGTGAAGTGATACTTAGGGTTTTCGCAAAGATAATTTTTTTTTTTCAATTAAATTATTAATTTATAAATAGCGGTTTCTCACCTGTTATGTCAAATTCACATAAAAAAAATAGTTGTTCTCCCTATGAGTATGAAGAACTTTTTTCGTAAAATCTCGTCTACTAAAAAATTTGTGTTTCAAGACCGATTTTCATTTATATTTTATCTATTTTATGGCATATGAAAATATTGATCATCCTTTACACCTACGTGTACATAGAAATGAAAAATACTTGGTCCCTCGCTAGTAGGATGGAACCTTGTTCTTACCACTATTAAACATTTGACAACTCTTCACGGTAAGAAAATTAAATACCTAAAAAGAATTAGATTAGAAAAAAAAGTGATGGTTTAGATATTTGGGTGTTTGACTGTGGCAAAGGCAAACACTGAATTCAAACTAAGCATTAATAATAATAACAAACAACAGCTGTGGGAATTGCCCTGCCTGCTCTGCAACTGCAATGCACCAAATTTAATGCACATATAAATATAAATATATTTATTTATTTATTTATTCACTCTTAAATTAAAGTAAAAGTTTTTTTCATTATTATTTATTATAAAATTACTAAATAGAAAAGTGCCTTTTTCATCCTGCTTCTTCATGTATGATTGACTTGTAGAATACAAATTTGTGGAAAGGCCTTTGCTTCCTTCACAACCCTTTTCCTCAAAAAAAAAAAAAAAAAAAGGTTTGAAAAAGTTGCCAAACTTAATTATTACATATACAACCATAATAGATGTGTAATATATTGCCTCCTTTCCGTGGGTCCGTCGCGGAAGACGAACATATTTCAATGGTTGATTTTGTGCATTAATTTACCTTGGATTGATTTGTTGGGATTATTTGCGCCTTTAATTTCTTTTGAAATATTTGTAGTCTTTAGTTTTAGTATAGAAATGTTGTAAAAGTTAGTATAAGATAAATTTTTTTACAATATTTATTCAAATATAAGGTTTGACGTGATAAATTGATTAAACTCACTAAATTTAGTAAAGTTAATTTTATATAAACACTAATTTTTCAAATTAAATATTCAAACTTTCTATGTTATATTTACTCTTTGGTATTTATTATGCATTTTTATAAATAAAAGATGATACAATAATGCCTTTTATCTATCTTTTGCTAAAAAAATAAAAAAAAGAAAGATAGAAAGAAAACTCGATTTTGTTGTTTATAAAATTTTCTTAATAATGAAAAATGAAAAAGAGGAACCGTTACACAACACTTATGAAAAATGAGGAAAAAAAAAAATCAAAGATGAGAAAGTTACCAAAATAGGATCTTAGTGATGGATTTACCTACAGGACATTTGGATTCTCACCTTTTTTTTTTTTATTAATGCTATTTTATTTTTACCCATTTTAATTATTGCCATAGAAAAACAACATTTATGTCTAGTCGTTATAAGCCATAATAGGATAGGAACCATACGTAAATATATTTTTGTCATATCCATAGGCTTTTCTCTTTTTTAGTACAATATGTTGAGGAGGAAATTCGAACTCACGACATTTTGGTTGGAGGTATATGCCAATTACCACACTGAACTATACTCGCTTTGGCTCATATCTATAATTCTAGGATGAAGAAAATTCATAATGACTTTCGAGGTAAGTGGCTCGACTTTCGAAATATTTTACCAATAAACTTATATATGTGATGTTGGGCGATCTTAATTGACAACATGTCATGCTTCTTATGTCCTTTTCTTTCCATATTTCGTAACATATGAAAACTCATATTGTTTTTTATATAATTTGCATTCATTATTTCAAATGGTAAACCCAACAGAGTTAACAACTTTGCAATAAGGCACATATAATCACAAATATTTTATCAAGAAACCCACTACCTATTTAGCCTATTTCTTTAAAAAAAAAAAAGAAAAAAGAAAAAAGAAATATATATATATATATATAAAAGGAATCTCAACTAGTCAGGACAATAATTAAAAAAAGAAAAAGTCAATATCATAATTTCTTTGGAAGTCCCAAGTTTCAATTTCAATTGCAATCCTATATTTTGAACTAACCAATATATATATAATTTTAAATACTAATAAATGATTTATGGATTGAAAATTTAATAAAATATTTATTCTAGTTGTTAATCAATCTGAACCTAGCTCAAATTAATAAGACACATGTTACATTTCGAAGGAATGGTTTGAGCGGAAAAAAAGAAGAAGTCACTTTTAGGATAAAGCTTTTTACACATTTTTTATTTATGATTTTGAGGGTAAAAAACTAGGACTTGAATTACTAGGAAGATTTATTTTCTAAGGATCCTTTTACCCGCTCTCCATTAGAGAAAGAGTAAAAATCACCAAGGAAGAATTTTATAAGTGATGGATGAACCTCAAAGGGACTAATTATTCTGTATTGTCGACCTGCATGTCAGTAGTAACGCTTGTACAGAGATCGTCTTCAAGATAAGACGGCATCGACATCGATATCAATGGCATGAAAAACCTACATGGTTTATGGAGACATTATACTCGAACAATGACTCTTGTCCTAATAATAACAACATCCGAACACAGTTGAGTAGATAAAGGATTATTTTTTTATCTCACTTAAAAGGTATAATGTTTTCGCACACAAACACATACATACCAATATATATATTATATATACACATATATCATATATATATATTTAATCAAAATAATACAGAAAATATTGAGTACCTGCGTTGAGAAATGACAATTTAAGGCAGTTGAACAGCTGTCTTTTCTATGATTTGAAAATTGAAGGGAAAGTTAAGAGGATGAATTTCAGGTGGGGAAAGGGTGGGTTTTTAGGTGGGAGAGGGAGGGATGAGCCAAAATAATAATTAATTAATTAATTAATTAATAAATAATAAAATAATAAATTTTTTTTGTCACATAGGCATCATTTTTTCATAGTTATAATAACACTAATTTGATATGAGCTGTGGGTTTCTTTTCTTTGTTATCCAGTTTAAAAAATATTTTAAAATCTAACTCAAATTTTAAAAATTAAAAAGTTAGTTTCTATTTTTCAAATTCAGGTAAGAACTCGAACTTATTTAACATACAATAAAAGAAAAAAAATCTCGTTAAAATATTATCAATATATTGTAATCTCTATATTTTCAATTTTGATTCATTTTAGTCAATGTACTTTCAAAATATTCTATATGGTCAATGTACATTTAAAAGTGACAACTTGAGTCCCTCCATTTACAGTTTTAACACGACATTACATTCAATATATTTCTTAAAATGTAATCGTGACTTTATATTAAATGATTTATATTATGTGTAGAATTTGTGTGAGAATATTTTAAAGGTGCACCAAAATAGTCATTTTAAAAAATACTAAGACTAAAATGAACCTTTTGAAAATACAAAAATTAAAATGACCAAAAATTAAAAGTACGGAGAATAAAATAATATTTTAACATAAAAATGAGGAGAAAAAAAGAAATAAAAAAGTGAAATCATTACCGGAACCTGACTTGAATAGAAAAAAAGTAATTTAAATGTAGTTTGGAAGATGAGGGAGTGATGAAAAAATTTTATGGGAAAACAAAAAAGAAAGCAAAATATTTGAGCTGACAAAATTTTGTCCCATGTCATGATGTATCATACTTTTTCCTCGATTGAAATGCACCGTTTTGTATTCATTTTCTATACTCCCATAATTGCACCCTCCATTTCTCCCTACATTTTCAATCAAATTAACTTTTAAATATATATATATATAGTATATATATTTCTATTTGAAAAAAATCACGGTCCACACAGAAAAAATGTGTGAAAAATTATTACAATCACACAAACTATAACTACTTTTACAGTACAAGGAACACCCTGCTCCCCTGCACTTTTTCGTGCGTTGCATTTGGAACACGCTCCCTCCTTCAATTCTAATATTTTACCAAAATTCAACGTGTAGATCCTACACCAAGATACAAAATAGAGATTAGAATGATGATATTGCATGCCTACTCTTACTCTGGTTGGCATCCCACACCATTCGTAAAGCATCCCCTGGAAATTTGTGGACAAATGGTGAGCAATAGGCAGTGAAAATTTTTGGATGCGTTTTATCACAATTTACAAAGGCACAGAAGAAGACAACAACAGAAGAAACAGTGTTTGATTTTGGTTCACTGATTGGGTCAGAAACTCAAAAATGCATTTGAAGAGAGTTTTCAGCCTTTTGCTGACGCCTCACTCTTCACTCTCCTTTGAGACCTGGAGATGAACAGTGAACACAGGCTCTGAAAAAATGGGGTCCAAACTTGGAATAATAATCATTACAAAAACCACAACCCCCCACTCTCCCTTTTTCTACAATTCCCCATTTTCAACATTCAACCCGCCTTTTCTTTCTTCTCTCTTTCTCCTCTGGGTTCTTTCTTCCCTCGCCATGTCTTCTCTTCTCTCCCTTTCTCTGCTCCTTCTCCTCCGCTTTCTCCCCATTGCTCACCCTTCT
>NW_019104525.1:826996-841830 GCF_001995035.1 Momordica charantia
GATAGAGAGGGAGAGGGTAAATTAAACAAATACTAATTGGTGTGAACTATAACATTTTGGCGAAACCGAAACCAAAATCAAAGCTACAAGGGCTTAATGCGGAGGACCCGCAATCCTCAAACACCTCTAAATTGGGAACTGAGAATCAAATAACATGGATTAAATTTAGCAGCTAAAAAACACCCACTATCAGGAAATACATTATTCCGCGACATTAATCCCCTAAAATACACAACAACCACACTAATTTTCAGCGATTAAAGAATACCCAAATGCTTCAACGAGTCTCAACTCCTTGGGGATGCAGGCTCGAGCAATTTTCCCCTTCACAAGATGCAGTTGATACAAGGCTCTAAACAATAGGGGAATGTCAAATCAAATCAGAGAACTCTTTAAGAAGAAAACAAAAAAGAACAAATCTATAAGAGAAGAGTAAATGGGGCACTAAATTACCTGCCTCTAAATGTCCATGGAGGCCTGCCATAACCCGGTGAACAATTTCTTTCTCCAACTTCCATGGAGGCTCTGCTCCGACTCAGGGTGTTTCCTTCGAAGGGGAAGAAGAGGGAAACGGAGAGCCATTCACATGCAGGATAAGGTATGGAGGTTGCTTGTTATCAGTGAATTTTTTTAAAAACAAAAAAAAAAGGGAAAAAGGTAATTCCACGTGGCACCATTTTGAGCAGCATGGCAGTCGAGTCAGCAATTGCATAGCCATACGTTTTCTAACCAAACACACACTACTGACTTTTTTTTGGAAGATTTTTCTAGAAATATAAAATTGGGAATTTGCAGTCCTTTTTTAGACTATTTATAGAATTGTGGGTTATTATTATTATTTTTTAGTATTTATTTATTATTATTATTATTATGATTGGCTGTCTAACAAAAGTAACTATTTGACAAGTTTAAACGCTTTGTCTAAAATGTTTTTCACTTAAAAAGCACTTTTGTTTTATATCTATTCTAGAATTCTTCAAACTTTTTTTTCATCGCAAGAACTCCTCTTATCCGAACGTTGGAGTCGTCACCAATCATGTTAAAGGTGTGATTGATCATCCAATTAGAAAAAATTATAGAAAAAATTTGTATACGAAAATTGATAGAATCCTACAACACCTGTGAAAACGATTACCGGTACTTTATTTTTTATTATCCAAATTATTGAAGGTCCAAAAAAGTTTATTTACTTTATTTTCCAATGTCTCAGGTTTATTAATCTACATTTTAGAAATAAAACATGGATTAATAATTATGGGTGGCCTAAATACCATTAAAAATATGAGAAAATTATCTTTGGGTGAAATTTTATGTATTTAAGGAATTCAACATATTCCAAAAAAAGTGAACACTACTCAATCTCCATTTTATTTTATTTTTTAAAATTGTTAGTGGTTTTTCAAATTTTGTTTTAATTGTTTTAGGAAAAAAAATTAATTAGTGAAATTCGTTTTAAAAGGGGAATTTCATGTATTTACGGAATTTATTTGAAAACCCAGGACACGACTTTGCTCTCCAAAACTTTAATGTATTTGTGAGTTTTAAAAAATTCACAGGGTGAACACTACTAGTTCTCAAATCTAATTTTTTTATATTTGTGAAAACCAAAACTTTTTTTTGGAATTTTATAAAACTAATTTGGTGAAGAATTTGGTGTATTTAGGACCATTTAAGAAAAATTTATAAAGACAACATTACTCAAATCTAAAAAATTTAATATTTAAAATTTAGAAATCATTTAAAGTTTTGTTATATTTTGTGTAAACAAAATGATTTTGGACGTTTGTAAAAACTAATTTGGTGGGGAATTAAACGTTCCAAATCTAAAAAGCATTTAAAATTTGGATGCACGAGATTTCATTGGGTTTAAAAGTAAGAAAAATACAAACATAGCCAAGATTAGATAATCACATGGTTTAAAATTTATAAAATCAACTTTAGAATCTTCATGTAAAATAAAATAGCGTAGATTTAAATAATCTAATTTACAGATTATGTAAAAGCAAATCAAACTCAACAGTAATTGACATATATCTACCACAAGAGGTTGTGAGGTTGATTACCAAATTACAAAAATTTCAAGCATATCTCATACATTCAAGTTTCAAGACATGGCAAAAGATTAAATTTGTTCAAATTTTAAACTTATGAAATTGATCTAACAACCAAAACAGATATATAAAAAGATTTAACAAAATAAAGTCAAGGAAAATACACAGGTAAACAAATATTTAACAGAATACTAAATGAGACTAAAAAAACTACTCAATTCTTTAGCATAGGAGGAAACGCAGAATTAACTCTCCTACTCAAATCATAATATACATTTTGTAAATTGAAAAATAAAGAAGACTCCAAACCTTTAGTGATAATTCTACCGGGATTTTGGAGGAGGAATAACCCTGCAATTTCACTTGATGAATTTCTTAGAGCTATTAAAAAAAAAATAAAAGAAAGAATTGGAGTACAAAAAGTAAGATTAAAAGCCTCCTCCATGATTTGTGTCCCCTTCAAGAAAATCTATCCAAAAATGAAGTCAACGTGCAAAGGAGGAAAAGAGGAAAAAGAGAGAGATAGTGGGGGAGAGAAAAAAATAAATAAATAAATAAATAAAAAATCTAATCCTTACCCTGTGAGTGAAGGGGGAGAAATAATAAAAAAAAAAAAAAAAGAAAATAGAAAAAAGGAGAAAAATAGAACGTAGAAGAAGATTAGGGATGAGAAAAGGAGGAAGTTGAGAGATGCCGAAAAATGGTGGAAGAGTAGCTAGAGAAGAAGGGTGGAGAATAGAAATATGGAGACAGAAAAGAGGACAGATAAAAAATTCAGGGGGAAGTAGTTGGGAGGCTAATTTAAAAAAAAAATATATATATATATATATAAAAATAACAACTTCAAATGGGACAAAAAAGTTAGTACCATTATTTAATTTTGGTATTAAATAGAATAATAATAAAAATATTGGACTAAAAAAAATAAAATAATTAAATAACATGAATGAAATGAAAAATAAGCTGACGGTGCTATCAATTGGTTTTGAAACTACTTAGATAGTTGTAATCTATTCATTCTAAACTCTTTATTATTAACCTCAATCCTTACTCTCTCCTTCGGACTCAAATGGTTTTAAATAAGTGGTTTTAAATGCAATAAATGATTTCAAATTCTTTATAAATCATGAAATGAATATAATGAAATTTATTTTCATTTTCCGGATAACCATGGTAAAGGAAAACAAAATAAAAAGTTAACTGAGTTAGGCTTTTAATTTAAATTTATTAATTAGATATTAAAATATGACCAAGTTAAATAAGTAATTTATTTAGAAATTGTATAAAATCCTTCTAAATCCGAGAATTGAATCAGAAACTTTTTTTAAACGTAAAAACATGATTTAAGATTTCAAAACGTTTTTCATGTGATAACAAACCTGAAAATTTATTTGAAATTTGTGAAGATTTCAAACCCTTAAAATTTTGAGGTACCAAATAGATCATTAATGAATATTCAGGCCAACCCATGATTTTTTTCTGGTATTTTTAGGTTTAAATATTGGGTCCATGTACTTTTAGCATGAGTTTATTTTGATATATGCACTTTTATAACATCCGTTCTGGTCCATATATTTTTTTAACTTTTGTTCGTTTTAGTCTCGATCGGTATTTTTAAAATGTCCAGTCTGATCTCTGAAATAGTTTATCTCATTTATTTCTATCGCAATTTTAGCTTCACACTTCATTAACTAAATCTCTTGAAATATAGCAATAATTTTGTGTTAAAAGAATTTTTAGTAGATATAAAATTTATGTTAAAAATTTACAAATATGAATTAGAATGGTCATCTTTTCAAAGTATAAGGACAAAAAACGGACGTTCTAAAAACATATAGACTAAAACGGATGTTCTAAAAGTATATGGACTAAAATAAACTAAAATTTTAAACAGTACCAAAGTGACGTGGTAAAAATTGAGGAACGTACTAAAATGAACTAAAGTCAAAAGTGAAAGAAGTATTTAAACGTTTGAAGAGGGGATCACTATTTCAGACAATCTAAAAAGTAATTTTAACTTTTTTCTTTTTATATCTTTTCATAATTCTTCAAACTATTTTTTTAATAAAAAATATTAAAAAAAATACTTTAAGCTAATTTAAAATCACTTTTTACCATTTCCATTATTCTTTAAAATTTTAACCAAATACAAAAAATAATTTGCATCTTCTTATATTTTGTATCTTATTTTTTAAAAGTTACTCCGCGTTTTTTTAATTAAGTTTTTTTATGAATAATACGTACCTCCTAACCGGTCAATAGGAATCTTCTTCCAATTGTTGATTGCAAAAAAAAGTAGTAATAATAATAAAAAAAAGAAATTGGTACCTATTTATTTTTTGAAGAAAAAAAAGTAAAAATCGGTCTTCCCTCTCTACTTGAAAGAATTTTACCCACACCACCATTAAATATCTGACAACTAAGAGAGAGAAATGCAAAATCAAAAAATGTTTTTAAAAACTGATGAGTTGTCAGATATTTATTTAATGGTGGTGTGGACAAGATTCCTCATTACGAGCCAAGTATTACGAGCCAAGTATTTTCCATGGTAGTAGGCAAAAAATTCATAGTGACAAGCAAGATTTTAAATATTGATGTTGATAGAAATGTCGAGATCTCAATTTTACGAATATGTCAATAAAAATACCGACAAAATGTCGATATTGATGGATATTTATAGAAATGTTATAAAAAAATTGTAAAAGATATTTCAATTAACAAATAATAATTTCAACCTTTCCAAATAGGTGAAAAATGATTAATATTAATATTATATCTATATTAGTGATTTTTTATATATATTTAATATTTTATCGATTTTTTTAAATAACATGCAAATATCGATTATATTTACTACCTAAAAATGTTGATATGTCGACAGATATTTTATACATGGTGACGAATCTAAGTATTATTATTCTTTTTATTCATTGTTTGACAAAATGTATTTCATTGATCTTTGACCATGATAGTGGAATCCATGGCTTGTAACTTGTATACGAAGGAAAAAATTAACATAAAAAAGGAAGAGACATCTCGAAGAGAAGGAAACTTTTATTAGAAATGTACAAAATAACATTCTTTGAGATAAGATTCTCACACACTCTAACCTCAGTTGCTTTACAATAATAGGTAGCGACATCTCTCCTATTTATAGACAAATAATCCTTGAAGTCGAAGCAAACAGATCTTTCTAGGCTCTTGTATGTATTCTAGATATTTCTTTCTGCAAATCTATTCCTATCTTAAACAACTCTCTAAAATTCCTCAAAGTCCAAAGAATATTTATTAAAGATAGAATATTACTATAACATTTACTTTGAATATTTATTTATAATATTCGAGATAAATCTAGATAAAGACTATCTAAAACATCTATGTAGATACCGTACCTCGAGAAAGTTCTAGATATGGTTAGTGTTGTATTTTATTTTTAACAATAGAGGTATATATTTTGAATCACTATTCTTTAATTTCCGATGTAATATTCTAAAACTCATCGAACTCGTCCTAGCCTAGCCTATAAATGACATGATGATGCATGCAAAGGGAAAACAAGCATTGTTATTGTGGTTAAGCTATAGTATTTATATTAGCCTTTAATAATAGTTTTAAAGCTAATTATAGAAATAAATTAAGCATAGTTCTATGCATGAGCTATGAACCCTCTGCCATTCATTTTCCCAAAGGAAGAAAATCAAGTTTTAAGATCACATTAAAACTTCTCAATGTTCTGCAAAAACTCTCAAGGTACCACAATAATGACTATTTTTGACACTTTGAGAACAACAACGGTTGCCTTGTTGTATATATATCTCTTAGGCTCTAAAGAAGAATTGTTGTCATACTCTCCGTTCTTTCACTTCTCCTTAGCGGGTTCATTCACTTCATCTTAAAAGTATCATTTAAATAGAAAATGCCTATGACTGTTCTGGCCCATGTCGAAGTATCACCATGACCCTACAACTAGACACCACCGACACTTTGAATTAGAACATCAATTTAAGTCATAGTACCACAACACTATAGAACAGTACTGCGACTCTTTAAATGACGCTTGGACAACCGAAGTATAGTGTCTTGACACTACCATTTTGGCTTCTTAGCTCAATCAAGTGCTGCAGTGCTCATTTGATCCCTTTCTCTATTTCCTTTAACTTGGACGTTGAAAACGACATTCAAACGAGTCTTCTTTATGATTTGGACTCCACAAAGTTGAAAATGTGGCTCATAACTTTAACTTTAGTGAAAGATTGACTCATAATGTGATGAGAGTTTAAAGAGAGATCATTGAGATTCTCTCATTAGATTTTCCTCTAATTTGAAGTGGGATCTTTTAGATCATCCGGAGAAATATTTATTTTTTAAAAAAATGAGAAAAATGTAATCTTGATGAAAATATTATTTTTAATTGTTAGGGATGACGAAGAAGATAATATTACTTTACTAGTTTTGCCTAACTTTTTTTAAAAAAATAATTGTTAGATAAAGATGTGGCGTAAAGCACAATGAGTTTCATGCTCCTTCTCTAACTAGAAAAAAATAGTTAGCTATTGAGAAAATTTGGCTAGCTACCAGAGGAGATAGAAAAAATAAAAATTGGGTGAGATAGATTAAAAAGAAAAAAAAAATAGAGAACGGAAAAAAGAAGTGCAAGAAAAGAAAAATAAAAAAGAGAGAGCAAAAATATCACGTATTTTTCATTCTCCGTCCCACTCCCTTTGCAAGCTCTCAAATGTTATGTCATTCTGTCAAAGCACGTATACTACAGCAATAATTAGTATATATTTCCAATTAAAAAGTCCTACATGTTATACTAGAAAAAATGTTACGTTGGTTTAGTAATTTAATGATTCTATCATAAATTTTCAATGAATTAATTATATTAAAATCATCGAAAGTAAGCATAATTTTTTAAAAACATGTAACTAAAAACGAAATGGTTATCCATGAGTACTAAATTTATTGTACTTAGAGATTGATGTAGTCATTGAACTATAACGATGGATTGTTTAATTTTCTTGATTTAATGATTTTGAATGTTCTGTTTATGTTTCTCTACACTGCATGCTTTAGTCTAATAGGTCTTCGATTTATTGATCTTAATATTTAAAATGTTATGCTCGGAAATAGTTTTGAGATTGAGATATTTAGAAGGTCATTAAAAGACTTATAACATTAAATCATTCGCTTTATTGAAACTAGGTTCGAACATTGGTGTCATAATTAGCAAGGAGAATTAACTCGCACGGTTGAGAAAATAGAGAGTTCTTAGTCTATAGATCAATAGTTTATTTAGTCTTGAGTAATTAATTAATTAGTTCACATATCCATACGAGGTGAAATCAATTCCTAAGATGTCTTTCATCTTATTCATTTACTCATTATTCTTGCTTGTTTATTTATATTAATTCAATCTTTCTCCCTAATTTGGTTCTCTAAATAAAATGGTGCAATAGTATGTGTGGTAGCAAGTGATATAGAAACCAAATTTAGAGAATGATATCGTATTCACTTACCATTATATGGTGAACTGTGACCGATGATTAACAATTATTTAGTTTGACTTGATATCCTCATGGACAACTTTGTTTTACTTGAATTTTTGTTTTTGTTTTATTTTAATATTTTTTTTTATTGATATACCATTTTAATTTTATTGATAAAAGGATATCGATGATAGACCAAATAGTGTTACCTTTAAGGCTTGAATTAAACCAAATATGTTAATGATCATTTTCAATATTTCAAATTGTCCATAGCGTAGAGATTGAAAAGAGCAATCCAACGTTGTGAGAAAGTTATGATCCAAAGAAAAATTGGAAGACAAATCCTACGCAGCGACTGACGCTGTCAATGACGTGAACAAATTAGACAAATCCCAATATGACATGTGACATATGGCGTCACTAGCATGACACCTAACGAGGTAGATGTTATGGCATTAATGGTCAAATTATGTTGATGTGGCAGATGACGTGGACGAATCAACTTGTGATAGCTGGATGATGCTAACACAATTCTTTTGACAAATGAGCGAGTGACACGTGGAGCAATTTGATAAATAAAGAAAATATAAAGGAAAATAAGAAATTAACTATTGCTGGCTGCTGCCTGTGTCGCATCACGCGTGCATTTGCTACAAGCGCCTGGTGTCAGGTGTGTCCTCTTAGGCGCGAGTAAAAAAAGTAGATTTCCAGTCTGCGGTTGAAAAAATCCTCTCCTTTTATTTATTTGTTTATTTTATTTTACCATTTAATCTCCACCCCATTCTTCTTACCTCGATCCAATGATTTAGATTCAAATTTTCAAAAAATCTATTTTAAGCCACAAATTTCATCTTCTTATTCATCATTTTTTCAAGCAAAATTTATCCACATTTTTTTTTAATTTTAGCTCTCCAAAAGCTTGAAATTCTCATTATGTCGTGGACTAAAATTTGCCAATTTTTATCCCTGCGACAGATGCATTAGAATGTGAATTTTTAGCCCTTTTTATGGGACAAAAACTATGTAAGTATCCATTAGTTTTGTTCATTTTTCAATTCGATTTTGTATTAAGGTGTGGGTACACCTTAAGTTGTATGAAAAAGTAATTGGATGGATCATAAACCAGTAAAAACTATTGTGAGTGAAATATTGTGTGAACTAACTCTAACTGAAATAAAATTAAATAGCTTAGATTCGTTTTTCACTATAACAAGGTCGTTGTAGTGAAATATTCAAGAAGAGAATCTTGGGGATGGAGTGGGCATTGTGAACCATTACAAAATTATCAACTCTCTTCCCTTTTCTTTTTTAATTTTCACAATTTAAATTGAGTTGAATTATTTAGCTAGATTGCATAAAGGATTATTTAACGATTATTTTTTGCAATATTTTTTTTTACTTGATAATCTTCTTGCGTTGAATGCCTAATTGCTTGTTGTTCTTGGATTATTTTTGTTTGGGGGTAAAAATACCTTGGACACGTGGAGGACACTCATTGGTGTTCAAGGAATAAAATATCCCAGGTCCACCTCGAACCTGCCGAGGAGATTGGGTTCGCCCATTCACAAGGCTAAGTGTAAAAAGCCTCAGTTCGACCTGGACGAGTTCGATCTGCTCAAACCCGACATGTTCGACATGAAAAAAGACAAAGGTAACCGCCGGTCGTGAGTACTGTCAGACCCGCCACCTATAAATAGAGGGCCTCATTTCACGCTCAGGTATCAAATCTCATCTTGAACTTAATATTGAGCCTGACTTACACTGACTTGAGCGTCGAACAGTTTGCCCTCTTATGCAGGTTCACTCGTGAGTTCAGGTCGAGCCATGGACCAGATTCGAGTTAAGTCCGTAAAATCCGTGTTGTGCAATTCTTTGCATAAACATTTGGCGCCGTCTGTGGGAAGGACAATCTAGGTCATCCCGATCTACAAAGCGTGAACAAGGATGGTTCAACTAGTAAACTCAACCAACACAACCGACCGAAGAGCTCTGGCTGCCAACGATGGTCACCAGAGGGAGGTTGGGGCAGAGAGGAAGCGTTCAAGGATGCCGCCTCGTCGAGATGACCGACCTGCGGTCATCAACACCATTTTCGGAGGCCCAAGTGGGGGCCAGTCTGGAAATAAAAGAAAAGAGTTGGCTCGAGAAGCCAGGCGCGAGGTGTGCGCCATTAGGGAGCAGCAACTGAACTACTCCATTACCTTTGACGACTCCGACCTGGTGGGGGTCCATTTTCCCCATAACGATGCACTTGTGATCGCGCCCCTCATTGATCACGTCCTGGTTCGGAGAGTATTGGTAGATGGTGGTGCATCCGCCAATATTCTGTCTCTTACAACGTATCTTGCCTTGGGATGGACCAGGGCACAATTGAAGAAGAGTCCAACACCTTTAGTTGGATTTTCAGGGGAATCAGTCTCCCCAGAAGGATGTATTGACTTGCCGGTTACGATTGGGCAGGACAGTACACAGGTCACGCAGATGGCCGAGTTCGTCGTAATTGACGGAAGGTCGACCTACAATGCCATCTTTGGAAGACCTGTCATCCATTCGTTTCGGGCTGTTCCCTCAACACTTCACCAAGCTTTGAAATACTCAACCCCCAATGGGGTAGGCATAGTTCGAGGAGAACAAAGGATGTCAAGGGAGTGCCATGCCTCCGCACTCAAAGGGTCGTCAGTGTGCGCCCTGGAAGGACAAACCACCTGGGACAAGCTGTAAAAATCCGAGGCCGATCTACCTAGAGAAGGCAAAAGGGAGTTCTCTACGCCAACAGAGGAGCTCGAGCTTGTTCCTTTGCTTAGCCCTGAAAAACAAGTAAGCATAGGAACCAAGTTGGGGGCCACTGAGAGGGAAAAACTGATCAACTTACTCAGGTCAAACTCGGATGTTTTTGCATGGTTCCATGAGGACATGCCTGGCATAGACCTAAGGATCATGATTCATCGCCTCAACATAGATCCATCATTCTGACCTGTAAAGCAAAAGAGAAGACATGTAAATATGGAAAGGAGTGATGTAATTGTTGAGGAAGTAAACAAACTTTTGAAAGCTGAATATATAAAAGAAATTATGTATCCCAAGTGGCTCTCTAATGTTGTATTAGTTAAAAAAGCTAACGGGAAGTGGAGAATGTGCGTAGATTTTACAAATTTAAATAAGGCATGCCCAAAAGACTGTTTCTCACTACCAAGGATCGACCAGCTCGTAGATGCAACAGCCGGGCATGAGTTGCTCTCCTTCATGGATGCCTACTTCGGATAGAACCAAATTAAAATGCATGTGCCAGATCAAGCTCATACCGCGTTCATAACAGACCAAGGTTTGTATTGCTATAAGGTTATGCCCTTCGGGCTAAAAAACCCAGGTGCGACATATCAAAGAATGGTGAACAAGATGTTCACCAAGCAGATCAGTCGAAACATGGAAGTGTATGTGGACGACATGCTTGTCAAAAGCAAGCAGTCAAAGTCGCATCTTTCCGACCTGACCGAAGCCTTCGAAGTACTGCGAAAGTATCAAATGAAGTTTAATCCAGCGAAGTGTGCCTTTGGAGTCTCCTCGGATAAGTTTCTGGGCTTCATGGTAAATAACCATGGGATCGAAGCTAACCCAAAGAAGATAAAAGCCGTGCTCGAGATGGAAGCACCCCAAACACTAAAGCAGCTTCAATGCCTCAATGGAAGGATTGCAGCTCTGAATAGATTCGTTTCGAGGTCAATAGATAAGTGCCTTCCTTTCTTCAAAGTCCTAAGAAAGAATGGACCATTTGAATGGACGGCAGAGTGCGAGCAAGCACTGGAACAATTGAAAAACTATCTCTGCTCGGCACCTCTACTCGCCATGCCATTACTAGGAGACAAGCTCCACTTGTACCTGGAAGTGTCCGACAGTGCTGTTAGCTCGGCCTAATCAAGCAGGAGGGAGTACGCCAAAGTCCCATTTATTACACAAGTAAAGCCATGACCGAGGCCGAGACCAGATACCCTTAAATGGAAAAGCTGGCCCTCACCTTAGTTACCTCGACCCGAAGACTTAGGCCGTACTTCCAAGTGCATACCGTCGTAGTACTTACCAACTTACCCCTGAAGAATATCTTTCACAGGCCAGAAACATGAGGGCGCCTGATGAAATGGGCAATGGAGTTGAGCGAATACGACATCCAGTTCGAACTCAGAACTGCTTTGAAAGGGCAAGCAGTGACAGATTTTATCGCGGAGCTCACCCCACCGCCTCAATCGGCCGAGTCCGACCTCCCGTGGACGATCTACATTGACAGATCTTACAATGAGAGAGGGTGCGAAGCAGGAATCCTCTTGCTCGCACCAGGTGGCATGCGGTTTGAGTATGCCCTGCGGTTCAATTTTCGGACTTCAAATAATGGGGCGAATACGAAGCGCTTCTGGCAGGGCTGCGCGTTGCCAAAGGACTGGGGCCATCCATATCAAGGTGTTCAGTCACTCCCAGCTGATCATAAATTAGATGAAGGAGGAGTATCAAACAAAAGACTCCTGGATGGAAAAATTTCTAAGCAAAGTCAGATCGCACCTCGCCCAGTTCAAGACTTACGAGGTGAATCAAGTTCCAAGATCAGAAAATTCCAACGCAGATGCCTTAGCCAAATTGGCACCAACATATGAGACCGATCTGGCCAGGTCGGTCCCGGTCGAGATCCTAGACAATCCTTCAATCTTGGAGCCAGATTTGATGGAGCTTGATACTCCAGCACCCTCGTGGATGGATCCAATCGTGGAGTTCATCAAAGGGAATCCACTGCAAGATTCAAAGGAGCATAAGAAAATGGCGCGAAAAGCAGCTCGGTTCATACTCCGAGATGGAGCATTGTACCGATGTGGCTTCTCCCTGCCTCTGCTTAAGTGTGTAACTCCCAAAAAAGGCATTTACATCCTTAGGGAAATCCACGAAGGAGTGTATGGAAACCACTCTAGTGCCAGGTCGTTATCGGCCAAGGTGGTTCGACAAGGGTACTATTGGCCCACTGTCGAGCAGGATGCGAAGTAGTTTGTGAAAACTTGCGACAACTGCCAGAGCTTTGCAAATATTATCCATCAGCCTCCCGAGCTGCTCACCCCCATCTCGGCCCCATAGCGATTCGCACAATGGGGGGTTGACATCATAGGTCCATTCCCTCTGAGCAAAGGGCAAACCAAGTTCGCCGTCGTCGCTGTGGATTACTTCACCAAGTGGGCCGAGGCCGAGGCGCTCTTTCACATCACGAAGTCCAGAGTCACATCTTTCATATGGACAAACATTGTATGTCGTTTCGGTATACCAAACGCTATTGTGATGGACAATGGAAAGCAGTTCGACAATGCAAAGTTCAATGACTTTTGCAGGAAGCTGGGCATAAGCCATCTCAGTTCGTCCCCTGCGCATCCGAAGGCAAATGGGCAGGTTGAAGCAATAAATAAAATTATAAAACGAGGGCTCAAGCTGAGATTGGACTCTAGATAGGGGAGATGGGCCGAGGAGCTACCCGAAGTATTATGGTCATATCGGACTACCCCAAGAGAGTCAACTGGCGAAACCCCATTCTCACTGGCCTTTGGCTCTGAAGCTGTCGTTTCGGTTGAGATCGGCATGCTGACCGACAGGATAGAGCAGTACAAACCGCTCAGAAACGAGGCCGAACTGCTCCTCAACCTCGACCTACTAGAGGAAAAAAGGGAAATGGCCCAGCTACAATTAGCAGAGTATCAAAACAGAATGGTCAGACATTACAATGCCCGAGTTCGACCTCGAAGCTTTCAAGTTGGACATTTGGTCCTCAGGAAGATTCAGAGTCATGTGGGCACCCTTGACCCAAGTTGGGAGAGGCCATTCGAAGTCAAAGGCATAGTCTGACTTGGAACGTACATGCTGGCCGACCTGGAAGGAAACATGCTTGCGCATCCGTGGAACGCAGAGCACCTAAAGCGCTATTACCCTTGAAATGTCAAAATGGTCCTAAAATGGACTTGTAAAAATTTTCAAGGGGAGGAACTTTTAATAAATAGAGTTATTTAATTTCATGACTCTGAGTTTGATCAGAAATTAAATGGCGGCCACGGACTCCCATAAGACTTAAAACTGGCAAGGTAAATGTAAAAATTGATTAAATTCAAACCTCAAAACCCACGGGTTCGAGGTGCGATGTCAAAATCAATTATGAACCAAAATTCAATCATTTGAACGCTTAAGTTAAAGGTGCGATGTGGAAGGTTCAAGAAATTCAATCCTCCAAACCCACGGGTTCGAGGTGCGATGTGAATATTAATTATGGACTCAAAATTCAACCATTTGAATGTTTAAGTTAAAGGTGCGATGTAGAAAGTTCAAATTGTTTAATATGCTTTTGGACTTCCGAGTTTGAGGAGAATATCAAATACCAGTGAAGAAAACTCTCAAATTCAAGCCTTAAAAACAAGCGTAAGTAAAAGAGGCGATGTGGATAGAGTTCCTCCCAAATTCAATCCTTTAAGCTTACGAGCTAGAGGTGCGAGATGAAATTATTCATATACAAGTTCAAATTTACAAAAGCAAGTTCAAAAACTTAAAGAAAAAGCAATAAAAGAACAGGCGGAGCTCGATGTGCAGAAGTGGAGAAATGAAGATTCCATTGATTAAAGGACAGAGCCAAGGCTTGTATACCTTGCAACTCTACCCAAAGACTTACACAAAATTCAAAAAGAAAAAAAAAAACAACAAACACAAACAGCATGAAGGCTCAAAAGCGTCAGCTACTCCTGAGGTGAGAGGGCAACTCACCCTGGGAACCCAGAAAGTTGACCTCCTGGGACCTGCCCTGCTGTGATGGGACCTCCTCCTGGGTAGTGCCGACCTCAACCTGCTCTTGACTAGGAACATCTTTTTCCTCGAGATCGGAGTAGTCAGAGTCCAGCTCTCTAACGTACTTTTCCACCAAAGACTGGGGGCCCGGAGTGCTATTAGGCCCAGAGGCCCATTTTTCAGCGTACTTCTTCTTCAGTTCACTGAGGTCGATCTGAAGATGGGGCATGTCGGCAGCAATACCCTTCATAAAAAATTTGAAGCCTGCTTCGCTGAAGTCCTTGGCAAATCCATCAAAGTCTGGTTGTTATTTGAACGCTGCTTCCAGAAGAGCTCCGTTGGCGAGGCGTTCTTTCTCCACCTTGAGCTCGGCAATGAGACGCCCTATCACAGCATCCTTCGCCTCAAGGGCCTGGAGCATGTCGTCCTTCTCCTTTAAGAGTTGGAACTTTTCCTTCTCCAGCCCTTTAGTGATGGCATGGGCAGCTCGGAAGTGGGCCTTATG
>NW_019104525.1:842417-859147 GCF_001995035.1 Momordica charantia
ATCCGAGCTTCGGGGTCGTCCACCAAGTCGGCATGGCTCGTGGGCAGGGGCCCACGAGGTCCCACCTTCGAGGAGGAGGTAGTTTTCTTCTTCTTCCTTCTCCTCTTCAAAGGAGAATCTCCCCTCACCTCGCGCAAAGGCGACACGTCCAGCGCCTCGGACTCATTTCTCGAGCGCTTTTCTTTGGAGTGCTCCCCAGTAGAGTCTAACTCGATCACCGGAGTTGGGACTTAGACGATTCAGCCTTAATCTTGAACCGCAGGTTGAGCCACAGCAGGGGTTGTTAGCTCCGTGCTTTGACAGTCTTAAGGGCGTGAGCACGACCCTTAGACTTGCGCTTCACACTGCCTGTGAATCCGCACACCATTGCTACGAAATAAACAAGCGAAAAGTTAGAAACTAAAATTAAAACATAAATTGAAAGCGAAGTCGAGTTCGGCTTACCGAGCTCAGAGTTTGGTCTCGAGGCCTCGACTGGACGCACTAAGGGGTTGTAATCTAACAACCCAGACTCAAGCAGCAACCGATCGGTCACCAAGGTTCCGATCTTTCTGCCCCTTGGAAAGTGATCCTTGTAATACTTGAGGGTGTCGAAGGAGGCTTGAGTAGCTCGGGAATTGGTCTGATCGATACTGCACAAGACAGAGAAGAATTCAAGTTAGATATGAAAAGTTAGAGCAGAAAGATCTAAAGTTGCAAAGAGTAATCATAACGACCTCATACCTAAATTCCCAAACCTAACAGACACGTCAAAGAAGGGACAACCTGATTCGTTCTTTGCCAACCACTCTCCAGAGGCAAAGAACCATTTCCCCACCCATTCTTTGATGGAGGTCGGCCCTTTGACTACACCACCCGCACCCTTCCTTGCGCACATGTAGTACCGACCTGGCTTCTTAGCTATCCTTTTAACTTCAAAGCACCCTAGAAGCTGCTTAACATCTAGCAGATCGGCGTCGTCCACTTCTCGAGCTCGTAACCAAAACAGGATGGCCAAAGCAAAAATGACACCCCATCCATTGAGGGCCACTTGAGTAGGAGCCAGTCCGGTTCGGTTTAGGAACTCTTGGGCAAAAGGGTGAAGGGGAAGTCTGAGGCCGTACTTAAACATTTTTAAGTAGAGTGACCAATCCCTCTGGAGGATTGTCAGCTCTTTCCCCTTCTTCAGGAATCCTAAGGATGATATCATTTGGAATACTAAATCCCCTACGGAGGGGTCCGAGGTAATGCTCGGACATTTTCGAAGGGTATTCCAAATCCAGGCCTGAGGTGGAGGTTTCACTATCCTCCCCATCATCAGAAAACCTAAAATTTTCTATCTCTTCCAGCTCGGACTCTAACCTAAGAGCTAAGTCCTCCCTAGAGTCACTTGGTTTGGGGGGTGAACTGCTTATAGTCCGACCTGCACTACCTAAACTATCATTACTGGAGGGGGAATACATGAAAACCACCATATTCAAAAGTAAGAGTAAAAAAAAAAAAGAATGACTGACCTACGGAGGGTTCGAGCTGGTTTCAGATCGAACTCCAGAAATTCAGGGAACGTAAGGTTTGACCTAAAGTCTCGAAACTATTTATAGTTAATTGGAAAAACCTCTACGCCGTACACGTGTAACGAACGAGCGGCCAGGATCATCTCGAAATTCGTAACGACGGACTACTCAAGTGCTCCGACAGCCTGGCAGATCGAAACATCTTCCACAACCGTCGTATTCTCTCTACGAATCAGAAGTCGCCACGTGTCCAAAATTGAGTCGGGTAACTTCTCTGTCAGATCGAGATCGGACCTGACAGAGAGGGGGCAAATGTTTGGGGGTAAAAATACCTTGGACACGTGGAGGACGCTCATTGGTGTTCAAGGAATAAAATATCCCAGGTCCACCTCGAACCTGTCGAGGAGATTGGATTCGCCCATTCACAAGGCTAAGTATAAAAAGCCCCGGTTCGACCTAGACGGGTTCGATCTGCTCAAACCTGACAGGTTCGACATGAAAAAAGACAAAGGTAACCACCGATCGTGAGTACTGTCGGACCCGCCACCTATAAATAGAGGGCCTCATTTCACGCTCAGGTATCGAATCTCATCTCGAACTTAATATTGAGCCCGACCTACACTGACTTGAGCGTCGGAGAGTTGTTCACTCGTGAGTTCAGGTCAAGCTGGGGACCGGGTTCGAGTTAAGTCCGTAAAATCCGTGTTGTACAATTCTTTACATAAACAATTTTTTTATTTAAAAAATTGGTAAGCAACCCTATTTATCCCTCTCTAGTATTGTTATTTGATTCTACAAGATCAAAATGTAAGCATGCAAAAAAAAAAAAAACCACTCATAGAGAGTGAAAGTTACACAATTACTATTATACTAGTTTTATTCTATTGATATGGCATATCGGTGATAGACCGAATATTTAAATAAGCATGCGTATAGAACACTGATAGAAAATCAGAGTACATAATCACTGATATATTATTCATTCTATTGATATGATATATCAGTGAAAGACCAAATAATAAACAAACATGCAAAAAGAACACCAATATAAAACCAAAGTTGCATAATCATATACCATTTTCATTGTATTGATATAGTATATTAGTGCAAATCCTAAACAAGCATGCAAAAAAGAACACACTCGTAGAAAATAACAGTTACATAATCACTCATGTACTATATTTTCATTAGATTGATATGATATATGAGCGATCTATCACTACTAAAGTGTATTAGTTATAGACGTGTATGATCGAAAGATCGCTGATATATATATCATTTTTATTTTATTGATATGGTATATTAGTGATAAATGTATATAAATAATAGACGTGTGATGCTGAGATATGTTTTTATTTGATGAGCTTTTCAAACCTTTCATACCTTTTATTTGGGATGGGTGTGCAATTGTGCTATATTTACCATTAATAGAAAAACTTGTGCCAATTGTGCTATTCTATATTGTGGGACAGCTCTGTTGTCGCTCCTTATGTTTAATAACTTAGGATAAAAATACTACCAGTAAAATTACTCCCAAACATGTCTCATATGGTTGAAATTTTGAAACTTAAAAGCTTGTTAAATTAAATTAATCATTTGATAAATAAATAAGTATTAAGAGCATTTGGGACATTTAACAAAATACTGTTATTCACCCTTTCATTTGTAATAAAATGAAATAATTAAGATGGAAAAAGGAAAGGAAAAAAAAAACAGAGTAGAATATTATCACATACAAATCTTCATCAATGTTGAATGCATTATCTACCTCAATGAGCTGGGAAAAGGATTAGCAAATAGGAATTGGAGCACCATTCCATTCTTTCAAGCACTCGAAGATAGAGTCAATCATCTTTCCTTGATATAAAGTCATGAACACCTTCTCGCATTCTTCTCCAGGAGATATCATCATTTCTCCTGTTAGCAATCTTGTTCCCAAATTTTCCCTCACAAATCTTTATAATGGATAAGATCTGCAATCCTTAATTTTGTTTTCAATTTCAGAATCTCCACTATCATATGCCAATCTTGCACTTTCAACTTTCATTGGTAAAACTGTCTTTAATTCCTCTTCAACAGCACCAATATTTTGGAAGATTGAAGTGTCTGGGTTCACTTCATTATCACCATTGACAAGTGCATGCTCAACAAGAATCTGTCTCAATTTCTGCATCAATGGGTAAGTATCACCGCACGGATCATCGATGTATGAAAATATGCATTCTCTATCGACAACTTTGAGTAGATATTTCTCACAAAATCTTGACGGGTGAAGTGTACTGTTAGAGGATGTGGTCAACACTTTTTTGGCTACTTGGCTTACAGTGCTTTTAACAACGCTCTTCAAGTTTTCCTCCAAATGTCTCAAATCAATTGCTTGACAGAGTGCAATAAAAAATGTAGAAGACATGAGCTTCAAGATATCAATGGCTTCAGCTATTTTTCTTGCTGAGATTAAACCAAGAGAGTTTACATCTTGGTTGTGTTGCTCTGCATTTTGAACATGACTTGTTACTGGATTTGCTAGATATTGAAGCTCAGAACAGTATGAAGCCATGACAATTTCAGCAGTTTTAAACCCATAATCCAGGGTTTCTACTTGCCGAAAGATTAGAAGGCAAACCATTGTTGTAGAAATCATTGGCTAGTTCTGAAAATTGGGCAAACATCAGCTTCCCAATTGATGAAACAGCCAAACGAGTGTTGTCATCGAAACTCCAATTGGTGTTCCTTGAAAGTTGCCTCCATGCAATGCCTTGTTTCTTGAAACATCAATCAAAGGGTTATCGTTGATTGAATTAATCTCTCGCTCAATTGACTTTGTGGAGAACCGAATCACTTCAATCAAGGGACCCAACCATTGGGGAGAGGTTCTAAGAGCATAACAATCTTGTTTGGGCTTTTGGAGGGGATCAATTTCATGTAATTTCATAGTTGTTTTCATGTACGAACTTCCATCCAAAATGTGTTCCATGATTGCAGCTACTTCAATTTGACCACGGTGGTACTTCAATTTATGGGTCAAATGATCAGTGAACTCAAGCTTTCCTTACATAACCTCAGCAAAAATGACTGATAGAATTTTTGACAAAACAAAATATTTGCCTCGAAAAGAACAATGGAAGCCAATCCAGAACCAACAGCAGTGCCATTGACAAGAGCAAGACCTTCTTTAGGTTGCAACTCAAAGAAACTAGATGGAATACCGGCTTGTTTAAAAGCGGCCTTTGTATCAAGAGTTTTGCCATTGGGTCCAATGGCTTTTGAATTATGACGACCTGTGAGTAGCCCAGCAATATATGACTAAGGGGACTAGATCCCCTGAAGCTGTAATTGTTCCTCATATTGGCAAACATGGAGTGATGTTGTTGTTGAGAAGTTTAGCGATGGCTTCCAAAATCTCAAATCTAATTCTCGAATATCCTTGAAGGGGTGTGTTGATTCTTACCAACATGGTAGCTCTAGTCGTAGAGTGAGGCAAAGTGTGACTCGACTCAGCCCCATTCCCAAAGATCCTAGCATTCAAGAATCAGACCAGCTCCTTTTGAAGAGCTCCACCTTGTTTGGTTCTTCTATGGGATGTGGCACCAAACCCAGTAGTGACACCGTAACTATCCATACCCTTACTCATGCTCTCCATAACCCAATCATTGCTAGCTGTGACACCTGCTCTCGCGGACTCGGCCAACTCCACTGTGACATCGGAATCACGCGTTGCAATGGCAGCGACTTGGGAAATGGTGAGAGTCTCCCCGCCGAGCCTCACCACGGGTCTACGATACTCTTCGACCATACGCTTGACCTCATCGAGATGACTGTCCTTCAAGGACT
The DNA here is from genome assembly GCF_001995035.1 of Momordica charantia. Next base: position 847,742 of record NW_019104525.1, read on the forward strand.
CGGCGGCCACACCCCAGTTGAGTTGGATCTTGGGCCATGTTGTATGAATTAGGAGGGGGAAGTAAAGAAACCGAGTGAGAAAGAAAGAAGGGATGAGAGAGTGAAGTGTGAAGATGGAGTTTATGAATCTGTGGGTTTGGATTTGGAAAGAAATGGAAGCTTTGCTTTAAATACAGAAAGCTTTTTCTGCGTTGAGTTTGGTAGAGAGAGTGAAGGTAAACAGTTTAGATGTTTGGTATTGGTGTGACTGCAAAATAGGCTTAAAATTAAACTTTGAATAATACCAAATATTTTTTTGGGTCAAACTTGATGGCCACTGATTATACAGCAACTCTTCGGTCTGGTGGTCTCTTTGTGAATTTCTTGACCCCAATATTTTTTTTAACGATCTAGGATAGGTTTGAACTCATTTTCTTTTAATTAACACTAACTCCTCCATGATTATTTTGTTTTTTTTTAACTATATTTTTATAGTATTTTTTCCATTTTATATCTTGGATTCTTTTAATTAAATAAATGTAAAGGTGTTATAGATGAGATTTTTTATTTTGTTCATTATTATTATTATTGTATGGTTTATATTCTACCATTTAATTTATTTATTACTTAAATTTAGTACTATTTCATACTGTTCCTTTTATTATTTTATTTATTATTTATTATTCCTTTTGTTTAATGTGATTAATTTTTCGTAAGGATACCAAAACTAGCTGTCACCCCATCAGTAGTAGACACAACATGGATATGTCGAATGGATATTTAGAACCATGATTACCACGTAAAATAAATTAAATTTCCATCATATTACAAGAAAATCGATAAAATATAAAAATATCAACAAAATGTCACTAATATATATATATATATATATATATATATATATATATTAATTATTTTTAACTAATTTAGAAATGAGAAAATATTTATTTGTTAATTTAAATATTTTTTACAATTCTTTAATTTTTATAATTTTTACAAAAATATCCATCCACGTCGATATTTAAAACTTTGGTGCTAACCAGTAGTTATAAGTAATAAAACCAAAATTCAAAATTCTTATTTTTCATAAACAACAAGGTTGACATTTTTATCCCTTTTGAGGATGACACAAAATTCTTATTTTTCATAAACAACAAGGTTGACATTTTTATCCCTTTTGAGGATGACACAAACGACCTTTTAATCAGAGATAGGTGTCTTAACCATTTGAGCCTCGATTTTGGTAGATTAATTTTGAATTAAACTTTTTTATAGGTACTAAATTTACATGACTTTTATTTTAGTCCTTTAATTTTTAAATATTTTATTTTAGTTATTAAATTCTACATAAAAACTTTGTTAGCCTTTACCACTAATTTTTAGATTAATCACATAATAGAAACCTAATTACATTTTGACCATAGTTAACCCGATATTGTAGCTTTAAATACTTTCTTCTAGTATAAACAGGGGTGGGTGTGGAGATTTCAAAAGACTGCTTTTATCATTTAAAGTATGCTCACGTGTTCGTGTTCGACATGCTATAGATCTAATTAAATAAAAAAATATTGTTTGGGGAAGGGAGTACCCTGGACACGTGGAGGACCCCTATTGGTGCTCCATGATGACTCATGAGTCACGACCAGCTCGGACGCCCGAGATCACCACCACTAGCGTTGACAGATAAGTATGAGGGCCGAGGTGAGCCTGGCCGAGGTCCGACCTACCGGGAAGCTCGGTGGGGGCCGATGTGAGCCACTGTCAGCGGCGTGATTATCGGGTATAACCGTCGGTCCCGAGATTACCGGGTGTAACCGACGGTCCCGAGATTACCGGGTGTAACTGTCGCGAGATTAGCGGGACTACCACCCATAAGTAGAGGACCTCACTCCACGATCAGGTACGATGATTTCTGGCTTCGAATTAAACTTGGAATCCGACCTATACTGACTTGATCGTCGGAGTGCTCATCTTTTTGTGCAGGTCCGCCCAAGTGGTCAGGTCGGTCCAGAGGCCGGGTTCGAGCTACAACCAGAAACACACTGTTGTGCAAATCTTTGCATAAACAAATATGTTAACGCCAAGTTTATATCAAATATTTTTTTCTAAAAAAACTAACAGCAAACAATATTTGAGACCGTTGGAAAGTTTTAGGACGAAAATAGAAGGTACATAAAAATTTAAATATCAAAATAGTTTTTTTTTTCATAAAAACTATATAACATATATATGTGAATAAAAATTTGAAAAGGGCATTATTGATTTTCTTCATGCAATTAATTAGAAGAGTAGGTCAAAAAGGCCTTCCCCACAACTTGCTTTGGTTTTTCTTTTTCTTTAATTTCTTTATCCTCTTAATTTTTAATCTAAGTTGAGTTTTGTGAGAGTCAGTCAATATGGGTGACTTTATTTGGCTGCCAATTAAGCTTATATTAAAATAATGATTATTTTATTATTACTATAATAAATTAACTCATATGGGTGGGTATTATCATTATTGTAATACTCACCCACTATGTAGTTGTTATGGGCTTATATCTATGTCTTTTCATGTCTCTTTTTTTTTTAAACCAAAACATATTACTATATTTTTACTTTTAGTACAACACATTACATTATTTAATATATATGCTATTTTAAATTTTAGAAGAACTTCTTCATGTTTACCTTATACTTTTAAGGTGGTAGATCTCAAAGTGGCAAGGAGGCCGCTGTCACACCATACCATGCTGCTGCTCAAATTATTCAAATGACCTTCATTAATTGTCCACTATCTGAGGTGCTTCCAATCATCAAGGCAAAATTCTTCTTTTATTTGAAACGTGGATCCATTGTCTCCACCTTTTCACCGCAAAGACGTCGATAAGAAAATTACTCGTACAATTTGGAAAATTGGAAACAAATTGAGTCGTTGCTCGGTAAGGTTGGGTATCAAGTGTAGGATAGATTGGGATCATAATATTCTGTTTTATCAATNTTTTTTTTTTTTTTTTTGGTATACATATTTGTAGTTGTTATTTCATATCTTCTTTTCTTTAAATTGCATTGACCCAAAGATATGAAATAACACCTTTAAGTAAAAAACCAATTACAAATTTGTATATTTTAAAAGAAAAAAAGAAGAAGAAGAAGTACTTATGCTTAGGTTTAGGTTTTTAAATGGAAAATATATATAAGAGAGAGTTTATCATCTAAACAAAGTAATATCAACAATAATTTGATCAACCTCTAAATTTAGTCATTTAATCCTTAGATATTGCAGGTATATTATTTGATAAAGATTGCATGATGTAATTATTTTACAAAGATTTCTCCGCAATATATAGCGATATATCAAACGTTACGAAATATTCTAAATAATGCTTAGCTCACATGTTAATACAATATAATCCACTTGAGAAACTCTAATTTTATTAACCTAAGTATGGGTTTTTTAATTATTTGCATGTTGAAAAAACAGGTGATTTAACAGAGGTTTATAATATAGATTGACTAGAATTATTTTCATGCAAATCTTTGAGAACTAAAATAAGGTGGAAAGAAAAAAAAATATGACATTTTAAAAAAAAAAACATTAAGGAACAGAATGGAGTAAGTAACAAAGTTCATGGACCACACAACATAATTTTTTTTAAAAAAAAAAGGAAAAATTAATCTCATATACTAATTTGGTAGGTTATTCATCTCATAGAATGCATTGATAGCAATGTTATTTATGGGAATTAAAATTTTCATTGAAAATTTTATTTTTATTTGTTGCTTGAGTTTTGAACTAATCTGAGATTGGTTAAGTTCCAATACGTTGAACTTGTGTGATTTAATATTAGTTTATAATTCTCCTAAAATTAGTTTTGGTTAAATTGAATTAACCAATATTGGCCATGTAGTATAAATTCAAATTGTATACATCTAAAAAAAAGTGAATTTCTAACCCAATACTCAAACACCAATCTGAATTTTCATTGATACAATGGAATTAACAATTAAAAATGATTTAAAGAAAAGAAAAATAACAGTAGAATACAAATGCAAACTTGTATCCTTCAACCATTTTTGGTTTGGTATGCTAACTTTCAAAAACAAATAGCAAAGAGCATTAGCAAATAGGGATTGGAGCACCGTTCCATTCTTTCAAGCACTCGAAGATAGAATCAATCATCTTTCCTTGATACAAAACTGTGAACACCTTCTCGCATTCTTCTCCTGGAGATATCACCTTTTCTCCTGTTAGCAATTTTAATCCCAATTCTTCTCTTACAAATCTGTATAGTGGATAAGATCTGCAGTCCTTAATTTGATTTCCAATTTTAGAATTTCCGTTCTCATATTCCAACCTTGTATTTTCAACCTCCTTTGGTAAAACTGCCTTTAACTCCTCTTCAAAAGTACCAATCTTTTGGAAGATTGAAGTGTATGAGTTCACTTCGTTATCACCATTAGCGAGTGCATGCTCAACAAGAACTTGTCTCAATTTCTGCATCAATGGATAAGTAGCACTGCATGGATCGTCGATGTATGCAAAGACGTACTCCCTATCCACGACTTTAAGTAGATCTTTCTCACAAAATCTTGATGGGTGAAGTGCGCCGTTCGAGGAAGTGGTCAACACTTTTTTTGCTACTTGGCTGACTGTGTTCTTAACGATGCTTTTCAAATTTTCCTCCAAATGTCTCAAGTCAATTGCTTGACAAAGAGCAACTAAAAATGTGGAAGACATGAGTTTCAGAATATCGATGGCTTCAGTTGTTTTCCTTGAAGAAATTAATCCAAGAGAGTTAACATCTTGGTTGTGTTGCTCGGCACTTTGAACATGACTTGTTACTGGATTTGCGAGATATTGTAGCTCAGAGCAATATGAAGTCATGGCAATGTCAGCACCTTTAAACCCATAATCCAAGCTTGGATTTCTACTTGCAGAAAGATTAGAAGGCAAACCATTGTTGTAGAAATCATTGACAAGTTCTGAAAATTGCGCAAACATAAGCTTCCCAATTGATGCAATGGCTAGACGAGTGTTATCCATGCAAACTCCAATTGGTGTTCCTTGGAAGTTGCCTCCATGCAATGCCTTGTTTCTTGAAACATCAATCAATGGGTTATCGTTGACTGAATTAATCTCTCGCTCGATTGACTTTGTGGAGAATCGAATCACTTCAATCAAGGGGCCCAACCATTGAGGAGAGGTTCTAAGAGCATAACGATCTTGTTTGGGTTTTTGGAGGGGATCAATCTCATGTAATTTCGTAGCTGCTTTCATGTAGGAACTTCCATCCAAAATGTGTTCCATGATTGCAGCAGCTTCAATCTGACCAGGGTGGTGCTTCAACTTATGGGTCAAATGATCAGTGAACTCAGGCTTTCCTTGCATAACCTCAGCAAAAATGGCAGATAAAATTTCTGACAAAACAGCCAAAATATTGGCCTCGAAAAGAACAATAGAAGCCAACCCAGAACCAACAGCAGTACCATTAACAAGAGCAAGACCTTCTTTAGGTTGTAACTCAAAGAATCCAGATGGAATGCCTGCTTGTCTAAAAGCAGCCTCCGCATCAAGGGTATCGCCATTGGGTCCAATAGCTTTTGAGTTGTGACGACCGGTAAGTAGCCCAGCAATATATGACAAGGGGACTAGATCCCCAGAAGCTGTAATTGTTCCTCGCAATGGCAAACATGGTGTGATGTTGTGGTTGAGGAGATTAGCGATGGCTTCCAAAATCTCAAATCTAATGCCTGAATATCCCTGAAGGAGAGTGTTGATTCTTACCAACATGGCTGCTCTGGTCGCAGAGTGAGACAAAGTGTGACTCGACTCGGTCCCATTCCCAAAGATTCCAGCATTCAAAAATCGAATTAGCTCCTTCTGAAGAGCCCCACCTTGTTTGGTTCTTCTATGGGACGTGGCACCAAATTCGTAGTGACACCATAACTATCTGTACCTTTACCCATGCTCTCCATCACCCAATCACTACTAGCTTTAACACCCGCTCTCGCCGACTCAGCCAACTCCACCATGACATCAGAGTCACGGGTGGCAATGGCAGCCACTTGGGAAATGGTGAGCGTCTCACCTCCGAGCTTCACCACAGGCCTCCGAAACTGCTCAACCATGCGCTTGACCTCGTCAAGATGACTGCCTTTGAGGGACTCGGCAGCCACGCCCCAGTTGTGTGGATCTTGAGGGCTTCTGCACAAGCTCTCGAGTGAAGTATTTAGGTGAGCCATTGCAATCAAGAAGATGATGAACAACACAGAAAGAGAGAAATGAGAAATGAGGGAATATAAAGATGGTATTTTGAGTGATGGGGGAAATGAGAGCGTTTGTAAAGAGTCTTTGTGAGAAGCTGCTTAAATAGGGGAAGCTTTCTCAGCATAAACTAACAAGCATTTGTGTTGGGTAAAGGAAGAGTAAAGGAAATAGCACACCACTTAGGAGGAAATTGGGTAGTTGGGAACTAACTTTTTCTTTTTTATATTCAATTGGTCAAAATTGATCAATTAACTTAATATTATAAATTTAAATTGGTGGCTATTTTAGCTTTAGGAGAGAGGGTGGAAACCTCATTAATTTAAGAATGGACTTTCTTTTCAAACATCAAAGTTGATGACCAAAGTTTTATATCCAAACAATTAAAACATGTGCTTTGGTGATTAATTAACTAACTATGCATTTTTCTTTGCTCTTACCTAATAAGCTTGTCAAGTTAGCTTTCGGTCTCGATATTAACATTTATGGTTAGAAATGGAACTTTTAAATCTATTTTTCAAGACGTAGAAGTTAAAGTTAATTATTTTAGCCCTTTTTAAAAACTATTTTTTTTTCAAGTTTAACAAATCTGAGAATGAAGAATCAAACCTTACACCTTACCAAAGATGATATGTGCATGCTCAAAATGACAAAAAAAAAATCTGACTGAAACTTATTGAATTAGTATTTTTAACTAAAATTTATTTTGTATTTTTAGATATTTTTACTATTTTTTTCTCAATTAAAAAACACTTTTGGTTTCTATACTTTTGTTAAAGTAACAATTTAGTCCTTGAACTTTAGTTTGTAACGATTTAGTCCCTATACTTTCATATGAGTAACTATTTAGTCCTTGAACTTTAATATGTAACAATTTAGTCCATGTAATTTAAAGTTGGTAACCGTTTAGTCCCTATCGTAAAATTTTTTTGTTAAGTTTCTTATATATATATATAGATAGATAAACTAAAGAGAGACCAAATATGTTTATAACTAAAAAGATTAAATTGTTATATAATAAAATTTGACACTTAATTTAAACAAAAATTGTTCACGATAGTGACTAAATTTTTACAAATTTTAATCTACAGGGACTAAATCGTTACAAATTAAAGTTTAGGACTAAATCGTTACTTTAGTGAAAGTATAGGGATTAAATCGTTACAAACTAAAGTTTATAGACTAAATTGTTAGTTTAGTGAAAAGTATAGGGATCAAATGTGTTTTTGTACCTTTTTCCTCTGTTAAGTTATTAAAGTTGTTTTTTTTTAATTAAGAAACTTTTAGTTAATGTTTTTAGTAAAATAGAAATTTATTGTAATAAAAATGAATTTTTAGAAATAGTTATTATATATACTTGTTGAGTCAGCTCATTCAAAATACTGATCTTGAGTCAAGTTTGGGCTTGTCTTTGGGCCTTGGGCCTCCCATAGCCCAAAAGTAGGTGAGCACTTCCAAGAAAGAAGTGTCTAACGTTGAAAACCATTTTAAAAATATTATTTTCTTTTTAACTATTTTCAGCAATTATTGTTATTTTAATGAGTCAAAAGCCATGGGAATAAGAAATCTTGTATAGGACAACTCGAGTACAGGTCAACTGCTAAAGCATATATTATAAATCAATAGTTGTGGGTTGGAATATAAAATTATATTTTTTTAAAATTGATTTCTAAAAGTATAAAATATATTTTGTTTAGTACGATAAAAGAAAAAATATCTAATACAATCGTTTCCTTATTTATTTAATATCTGTCAATTATAAGTTTGATCATAATTCCTAGGGAGTGGAAAGCAACATTTTAAAGTTTTTTTTTTCATACTAGTAATTTAACCTTCAAAATGACTTTTTGTATAAACATTTTCTTTTTCGTTTTTTTATATTTAATACACTAATTTATATTTAATAAAATAAAATTCATTTAATCATTATAATTTATGAAAGCTTCATAATATTTTATATTAACTACATTATAACATGTAAAGATAGATTTTTTTTTTTTTTTAACAAAACCTGTAAAGATAGATTGTTAGTTCAAGGATTTATATTAATATGAAATATACAAATCAATTATAAAATTGAGTAACTAAATGAATGGATGACATTATCAAAATTACTACAACAGACTTGTTTGATAATCTATTTAAATTTTTATTTTCTGTTTTTAGAAATGTTTTTAAATTTTGGATAAAATATATGTATATATATATATACTTTCTAGAAACATATTTATGTTTTTCCAAAATCTCATTTATTATCAATTTTTTTCTTTCACATATTGTTCTTTAACGATTTTTTTCTCATTCTAAAACTTTTTTCCTGCACTAAAAAGAATTTGTCTCTCTCTCAAATTTTTATTATTTACTATTATTTCTCTCCCTCAAAAATTTTAATCTCGTATTTTCTTTTTTTTTTTTCCGACATATCACTCTCATTTTTAGCTCTTTAAAATTTTAATATTTTCTCAAACTTTGTCTCTCAAATTTTAACTGGTTTTTCATCTTTCTAATATTTTTTTTAGCAAATATATCTCCAATTTTTCTCTATATAAATTTCTTCTCTGTCAGTTTTTTTATATTAATTGTGTATATCTATTAATTTTTATATGTAAGTAGAATTCATATTATGACTTTTTTTTAAAAGTAATTAATAGTGAATATAAATTTTATTTTCAACTTTAATTTAAAAGAATACAATTATATAATTAATGTTATATTTTTTGAAATTCATGCATTATATGATCAAATTATATTCTTTTAAGAAGAATATCAATTTAAAATTATGTATTTAAGATAATATATATTATTTATAAAAGTCATTACAAATATTAAAAGTAAATGGAGATATTATATAATTTAATTAAAATTTATTTAATTCGAATCCCCTCCCCAACATGTTGTATTAAAAAAATTGAAATTTATTTAGAATATCCAAGTATCCATTACTGCAAAATAAATGTGAGAATCGACAATATTAGATTCCCATCAAATAAATGATCCCTTAAAGAAATGGAAGATTGAAAGCTCAAATTCCCACCGGGTGTTTATGAATGTGTAAAAGATGAGAGAGAGAGAGAAAAAGGAGACGGTGTTGGTTGGAGGGTCATGAAGTTTATGGTACTCTTTCGGAGCGTGCTGGCCTTGGCCCCAGAAGCATGGGACGACTTTCCAGACTTTTTCTTCTTCTTTTTTTTTTTCTTTTTATTTATTTATTTATTATTTATTTTATTATTTTTGTGTTTGTTTGTAACGTTAAATCCAGTTTCATTTTCAAACCCTGCCCCTTTCCATCACCCACACTTTGTCACCCACTTGGGAGAAAACACTCCATTCCCCTTTTCAACAACTTTTTCACTTTTTTTTCCTCCCTCCCTCGAATCCAACCAATAATTAAATTTAACCATAGAACAATACTCGGTTATACATACAACAACCGAGAGTAGATATAGTTGGAAAAGATAAAACGGCATCTGTGATAACATAAAAATTATTTGAAGCGAAGCAATGTATCATACGTATTTTACATATTTATTCATACTCTTCTATTATTTATCTACTGCGTTGTCCTATCAAATCAATCAACATTTGTCAAATAATTATGTCATATTATTATTTAGTTAATAAACAACCGAGAGGTTTTTTAGGTGCACGATTAGAAATAGGTTTCGAGCACCAACCAATCCGATTCGATAGAAAATTATCCCAATGTCCAGAATCGATTCAACCAGGAATGGCAAATTTCAAATTTGTCTATAAAGAGCCTGAATGGGGAGGAAAATGGTGGCTATGAGGGTAAAAGAACACGTAGATGAAGGTAAAATCTGTCCAGAAAAAGAGTGGCAATGGCAACAGAACCCCACTCCCCTGTTTAAGATGTTTGTTAAGTGGTCATTTCACCAAACAATCATACTATCAAAATGGAATTTTCCTTTGCACAAAAGCTTCTTTTACATCATCAACAGACAGGTCAACACCACTTTACAGTAATAAGTTTCTTCTTTTGAGATTCCAAAAAAGAAGAAAAAAAAAAAAAGCAGTGAAATGAAGGTGTAGAGAGGCTGAGTTTGAATTGGATGGGGTTTCAGAAACTGTGCAATTGTGTTAGCATGTGTACCAACTCATCACTGGAAGGTCTGTCTACTGGCTGATCTGATAAGCACACAACAGCAATCCTCACAGCCATTAGCATTTCATCTTCTTCCCCTTCTTCCCCTATGATACTCTTGTCTAGCGCTTCTCGAACGTCCCCGTTGACCTGCAATTGTCGTAACCACTGGCCTAGACTTCCTCCGTTCGCTGCTTCTCCAAAGAATGGATCTGCTGGGTCTCTGCCTGTTAATAGAACCGCTAGAATCATCCCGAAGCTGAAGATGTCGCTCTTATCGCTGTACCTGTTAAAACTGAAAAAACCGACAAATGTCGAATATGATTACAACTACTTTCACCACAATGCAGCTTCTAAACAGAGAGTGCTGAATATCCCAACTTCTATATCCCCTTTGAAACTTTTACTTTTTGTCACTTTTACCTAATGGGCAGTTTCATATCGTATCAGAACCGAACGTCGTGTATTTGAATTCCTACTCTTCATTCATTTCTTAAGCTTAATCACCATTAACTTCTTGCTAACCAAAGGGCTACACCCGATTAAGAAGCCTACTGACTACTAATTAACTTAAGCTTTTGGGTTCAGCCGCACTTTAGGTAATGTCCAAATTTCTACAATATCATTTCTTCTTCCATCGACGTAATTGGTTCACGGGTGGGTTTAGTGGTGGTTTAAGATTAAAACACTAGCAAATCGAAGCCAGAACGTTACCAACATGCAAAACGTAATCAAACCGAGACTCAACAAGTTAAATGTGGGGGGTTTTGGAATGCTAACCTGCGGTCCTGAGAGCACTCAGGGGAGGTATATGCAGAGTTAGAAGCCATATCCAAGTTGGAGAAGAGCTTAGCCAAGCCAGAATCAGCAAGCCTTGGTTCAAACTCAGCATCCAACATCACATTTGAAGGCTTCAAGTTGTAGTGAAGAATGTGAGGATCACAATCAAAGTGAAGATACTGAAGGGCCTTTATAACCCCAACAGCAATCCCAAGCCTCACTTCCCATCCAACCCTCACCTCATTTTCCCTCACTCTCTTCATCAAATCCTCAAGGCTCCCTGTTCCCACATAGTCATAAA
>NW_019104525.1:866282-881325 GCF_001995035.1 Momordica charantia
ATGAATGAACTTCTCCTTCACTGATATTGGATCAGAATGACTAGGTTTGCTGATGAAAAGCATCTGCTGTTTATCAGACTTGTACATTCTTCACCACAAAAATAACAGGTAAATGTTAGCAAAACTAAATAAAATGAAGCTAGATATTGCAGATTATCTTGACAAACTTTGAATTAATAGTGAAGTTCATTTACCCTGTCGAAACAAGATCAACCTGAAAGGCGCTTCTGGATTGCAGCATCTCCTCCCAAACCGAGTTCGCAAATGTATTTCCAAGAGATTGAAATAAATTGATAACTGAAGGCTCCCACACTTTGACATCCAATGTAAGGGATCTCACCTACATAGTTGCAGAAAAATCAATCAGCATACCAGGAAGCAATAATTCTTACCATAAAAGGGATGTCTTCTTATTAAAAAACCAAGAGCACCACAAAATGAAGAGCTTTTTACTTCTAGATTTCACATTGATAACTTAATGCCATAAAAATTTATCACTCAGGGGCTTCGATTACCCTAAGTCAAAAGATACAGTTGCCATGCCACTCTGAACATATTAAATGAATCATAGCAAGATAATTTCATATATATGACACACATATATAGCCCCTTCGAAATAGCATCATGCTTCCTTAGCTGGACAGGAGCATCAGATGAATAATCCACTGCGGGATAAAATCCATGAAAAACAAGTTCAAGATATTAACCTTTGATATGTGAACTCCAAGATTGCGGTGAACACCAGAACATTCGATACAAACAAGAACACCAAGATTCAAAGATGCCCAGTCGGGTTCAGGAGCACCACAATCCGCACATTTATCATTCCCGCATACTCTACGAAGTACATCTATTGGCTTCTCAATTTTCATAGCTGATCGTTGCTGTTGCAAATTTCTCAAAGGGCGTTCCATATGAGAAGAACTAAGGTTTCTTTCAGATGTATATTCGTCAGCTGCTGTCTGATCAAAGTCGGAACTTTCAAAAGAACTACTTTCACTGGTAGACCGGTGATGACCACTTCCGATGGGACTACCCCCAAGACACTGATAAACAATAATACAAATAACCATTAACATCAATATTTGAAAATATCCAGAATCAAGTGAGAAGAAAGGCAAAATAAATACCCTCTCTGGAGCCTGAGAACTTAGTAATGAAGCAATAACTCCAGTTATTTTTTCAATCCAATCCATTTGATCTAGCGCACTCTCTGCCTGCACTGACATGCAGAAATAGATTTATAGGGAACCTTAAAATTATATAATCTTCTCTCATTAAAGAAAACCAAGTGAAGCATAACTTTTCAGCCCAAACTAGCCCATAAACCGAACCTGCAAAGTGTAACTCTTAGTTGGTGAAATGATGCGAAAGCAAAACCTAAGGTCGGATTGGTCTGCATCAACTTTGATTGTTGAAGTGAGTAGGTTCACTGTATGATGAGCAACAGACTTCTCATCATGCACCCCACCATGATAATGGTTAGAAAGCCAGCGGCTCAACAGGCCAGAACCAAGCTCTGAACTATTCCTCTGACCAGACAGTTGGCCTCCAGACACCTAAAAGGCACCCATCATACACACGAACCAAAGACTACTGCGTAACAGAGAGGGAAAAAAAAGAACTATCTGCTCTACACAAAGTAACATGATTCAATTACTTACAGATGATTTGCTGCACTGTTTGCGATAATAATACAGCAATCCCCGACTATCAAGAACAAAAAATCTTCTTTTCCAGTCACCCCTCAAGTTTGAAGAACGCTTTGAGAGATAACCTTGTCGAATGGTTTGAACCTAAGTTATGGTTGAATATAAAGATATAGTCATGCAAAAAAGATATAGATATGTGTAGGTGCAAGGAGAAAGGTACCGCCTATGCACCTTGGGAGATCGGTAATATTATAATGCAATATTTCCTGACCTTTCCTTTTGCAGCAGATTGCATGACTTCCTCTATCATTTTATGTGAACTTCTGCCAATGGCTTGAATACCATCTCCATTAGGAGATCCATTGGAACCGTTGGATGACCACCTACTCTCCCGATCAACCTGCCTCTTGTACTCTTGCATACGTTCATTAAGAGCAGCCTGCTCATAGTTAGACCTTTCTCTTGATTGCTGGGCATAAGTCAACACCTGCAAAACAAAAGTGCATCAATGATTTTGACACCAATAATTACATAAATCTACAGAATCGATCAGAGTCATGTGATACTGACTTATTAATCCAGGTCAAGTCTCCCACAATTAAGTGTTGGTCAGAAACGAGGAAATATCTTAACCCTCCATTCTAAAATAGATTAGAGTAATCAGTGGGAAAACGAGAAACTACCTATTCTCAAGGAGTGAAAAACCAGGTCAACAGATGAACATGTTTAGCGTGGTTTCTTTTTTAAAAAAAAAATTGTTGGAATTTGAACACGAACATGGGTAGACTATCTTGGTGCAGGAATGAAAATCATTGTCATGAAGAATAATATCAAATACCAAAAACAAAAGGCAACACTGACTACTAAAAAATTTGTAAATAAACAGTAGATTTTGAAACAAGAAATATTTCAGTCATTTGGTGAAAAGTTACAAAGAGAAGCCCTTTGAATAGCACCAAAGTAGAGTTTTATTGGTCATCTTGAACTTAAGATTGGCAAGGATTTTATATTTTGTTGGGGAAAGTAATACTGAATTCTCGTGGAGTTTCACCAACATAGAAATCATTAAGGTGTCATTGCCACATATTTTCGAAATTTAAAGAGGATAGGACCCTATTAGATGCACTAGCTTCAAAAAGGTTAGGAAGTGACCAGAGGAAGGTTTTTCAAGGTGTTTAGCTCTAAAATATGAGAACTTTAGAATCCAATCATGGCAGACTAGAAACCTAACAGAAAGGGGGGCAAAACACAAATCTCTCATGTTGGACACCAAGTAGGGATATCCTTAAGGGCAAGATTGCTAATATCCTAGTTAAAGAGCTTCATGCTTCTGGTGGGGATTTAGAGGTATATTTCTACCAACTCCAACTAATATTGAAGTGTCCTCTAAGAATCCAGCTACAGCAAATGCCCTAAAGGTCTCCAAATTCTCTCTAGAATACAAAAGAAGCCTGAGATAATCATAAATACCAGAAAGCCATTAAGCAGAATCAACAATAGAGAACTTAATGGTCAAAGAGAAAGGACCCTCAAGGACTTCATGCGCAAATAGAAGAGTGAGTCTTTCTTGAGAACAAGGATCCCTCAGAAGCTTGAAAATAATCATAAATATCAGAAGGCAATAAAGAGGATCGAAAAGAAAGGATCCTCAAAGACTTCATGGGCCAAGAGAAGAGTGAGTCTTTCTCAAGAACAAGGATCCCTCAAGAAGAACCAATTATAGTCCATTAAAGCTGAACTGATATCTTTGTTTCTTGGTAAAGGACTAAGAAGGGGGTAATTTTAAGAATCATAGAATTGACTAAAGCTCTTATCTCCTGAACTCTCGAGCCTCTGACATTCCAACTTAAAACAATCATGGGAAACCATGTGAGCCCCAACAAAATGATGTCAAGAACTTATTCATAGCTAATTGAAGAATGAAGATTCACAAGCTCGCTGACACCAATTATTTTTCTTCATCACCAATGTTTTTTCATTATTTTTGCAAGGAGTATAACAATGACAAATCTAGGATTTTCAATTATTTAGCCTGATCGCCGTTACGATTTGCGAAGAAAACCATGAGAAATGATGTCCCCAATAGTAATTATCACCATCAGCTCCATCTAGGAGGCACATACTAAAGAACCCAATTAGGAAACTTTTGAAGTCTACCGTTGAGGCTTCTATACACAAAGAACCATAAGAAACACTTTTATCCAAGAAACTTCCAACCATTATTCAAGATGGGAACCTTCAACTTAGGAGCAATCGCAGTAAGCTTCAAAAATGTAGATTTATTCGAGAATAAACCAGTTTTATCTAGCACCACATCACATGATATTGTTTGAACCAGAATTTATCCATGAGAGTTGCCCAACTCCCTATTTCTAGGTCAAAAAGATTTCTTCTGATCTCCAAATCCCACTTCTATCACTCCTCACTCCAACAATTGCTAACTGTAGTCCCTTTTTAGAAGAGATGTTGCGTACATCTGTAAAAACTAAAGATGGAGAAGATGAAGAATCTAGCCAAATATCTTCCAAGAACCAAACATTCTTTACCATTTTCTACTTAAAACTTCAAGAAGTTGAGAAAAAAGGCACTAATTTTTGCATTTCCTGACTTTTTAGTCAGCTAACTGTGCGCTCCACACCATAAATATCTTCCCAAAACAGAACTTTCTGGCTACTTTCTTCTTCTAACTTCAAGAAGTTGAGAAAGAAGGCTATTATTTTTTCCATTGTCTGGCCATGAGCTTCCCTTTTCATTACCTTTCAGTTTTTTAGTCAGCCAATCGTGCAGGTAGGTAACCAAGAACCAACGCCACCGCAGAAAATATAAGCTACATCCAAGGTTCTTGCCTCATCACAATTGATCCCAGCCACTACTGATTTGAGGAGATTAATTTTCAAAGCCAAAGCCTTCTCAAACACATCAATTGTAGTTGACAGATTTTCCAAAGAGAATGTCATCAGCAAATTGAAAATGGTTTAGGCGCATCAAGTCTTTGCTGAAGTATACCACATGACACATTGTTCAGCCATTTCCTTGGCAGTTATAAGGATTTTGATTCAGAGCGTTTTACTTTGGAACTTGGATACTGTTCTTTCATGCTTCTCTCGGTGGTGGTTAATACAAAAATAAAATTAATGCATGAAAAACTGTCCAGCTGTCCAACTGCAAAATTTATCCGCCTAAGCAGCAGCATCACAATAGTTTCCCACCAGCATTCTAGCTAACTAAATAGAAATATTACAATGACAGAACAAGATCCTAATTCCTACAGCTGAAGCTAATTATATTAAATATTCATCAAAGAATTCTCCTGTTTTATTGCTCTGCCTTTAAGCAATTGAAATTCTAAAACTGGGAGATGACAATAATAACCGACACTCATTAAAGAATATATTCAGTTTAGCCCAAATGAAAATATATTATAACCTGATTAATATATGGCTCCATCTGATGCAACAACTCATACCCCTGCAGGGAAGAGGTAAAAAGATGAGTAGGAATATGGTGATATAGTTAACAAATATACAAAGATAATTGTCAAGAACTTACCTGTTTGAAGTAACGAAGGTGTGCATCCATTGTTCCACTCACCGCCTCTAAAAATTCAAACCTTTTTTTGGCCTCAACATTAGAAAGAGCAGTTACCTACAAAAAAGGGATATAAAGAACAAAATGCTATGAATTAAATTATTCTACAATATTATTTGAATCATATATTGATAATTGAAAAAAGAGTGCAGAACTTACTAGATTAAAGCGTGCCTGCTCAAATGCAGATCTTGCATTATGAAGTTCCTGGAATGTGTCAGACCAAATTAAATCTGATGAGCAAATTCAATGCTAAAAAGGTAAAGATGAGAACTCTCAAAAACTTTTTTATTTAGCATAATACCTCTTCCAAAAGACTAGCGACATCATTTTTAGTCCCTTTTCTCAGTGACAGGAATTTCTCACGAGCCTGTAACATCATTTAAAAAAAAAATAATAAGACTAAGTAACAAATATCAAACAGGACATGCATACTTAAATATTGGAACATACTAAAATATCTTTAGACCAACTGAAACTAATAAAATCAAGCTGTTTCAGTTACTTCATTCACATAGAACTGTAAAAGGGCATTTAAAAGTCAACAAAGAACCATCCGCAGCAGCACCATAGTCCATATAGTCAATAACAACAGCCCAAGAGTCGTTTTACAACCTATCTCTTCACTTTCAGGTCTTCCCAAACACAAACCTGTTTGAAAGTTCACTTTGTTTATTATTATACGATCTTATTATTTCGCAAGCTCCGGTTACAAGCAAAAAAGTTAGCTCCAAGGAATTCCGATAAATCATGTTAAACATTAAATGCCATTAGGAATATTACTAAGCAAATTCTAAAAGGATATATTTGTCATTAGTAGGATTTGGTTAGTGAAAAGTAGTTATAAACAGGGTGAGTTATAGGGTTCGGGGATATGCATAATTTGGAGAGTGGTTACTTGTGAAATTCTACGCTTCTCAAGGTGCTTGGGGTTGGAGGGGCTATTGTAATTTTTTTGGATAAGAGAACTTTTTAATTCTACTCATTAAGCTTGATATTGTAATTTTTCTTTCCTATTTTGATATAATTTTTTATTAATTTCTATTGCAAGTACTAGTTCCTATCAAATACATGAATAACCCTATTGTTTGAAAGTAACAAGTAACAACAGGATAGAGAGATTGAGGGAGGTGTGGGACATCATTCAGTTTCACGTCTCCCTTTTGGCCTCGGTCCAAAGCTTTTACTCTTTAAGCTTGATCTTGCTTGATTGGAGTCCGTTCTTTTAGTTTGGCTCCTTTTGTTGGACTGGTCTTTTGTACGTCCTTTTGTATTCTTTCATTTATTGAAAATTTGGCTTTTTCATAAAAAAAATATATATAATAATAATAAATAACCCTACAGTTAATATTGTTATGATGATATACTGATCATTTTTAATCCATTCCAAACCCAACTTGAGGAGAGATAAATCCAACAAAAAAAATGAAACAGCATGGTACTGCAACTATATATTCCATACAAAAGTTTCAATAATCACGCACCTGATCATACAGAAGGCTAGCCTTGTCAAAGCGCTTCCTTGCTTCCTGCACTAACAATAGATCCCTTAAAAGAGGGACTCAACAACGAATTTGACAAGCTAGACATATTTGGTTCCTTATATATAGATAAATATACATATATACAGTCTTTTATAGGAAACAAACTTCATTCTGGAAAGAAATCAATTCGAAACTTTGAAACTTATAGTATCCAAAAGGAGTCTTGTTTTTATAAGAAACGGTTCAATCTACAAAATGAAATGTACAAAAGGAGAACCCATGCAAAGTATATTACAAAAATATCTTCCAATTAGAAGAAATAGCATAATTACAAGAAGGCATTAAAAGAAGGGCCTATATTGATTAGGCCAAGAGGCTGCTACAACAAGAAGTGATTCACCAAAAACATATAAGATGACTTTTCTTTATCAAAGAAGACTCTGGTATTCCTCTCAAGCCATGAAGACAAAATAGAAGCCCTAATGTAAGTAAGCAGATATTTTAGCTTCCCTTCCAAATTGACGGCCATCCTTGATCATGGGGAGGCCCTCTATATCATTTGATAAAATATTTCCAGAACTGCCAAGCAAAGAAATAAAAGGTAGCATAGAGTTTCCACATTGGATTCCCAGAACTATCTTGAGTTTGATGCTACCTAAAAAGAGCTCCACAGGAAAACTTTTTTTTCCTTTGGATAATGCCATGGCATTGCATTGTTGAGAATCCATGATAATAGTCTCTCGAAGTCTCTTTAAAGGTTCAATAGTTTCTTTCCACACCTCCTATGAAATTCCTCTAACAGCACCCTTCCCAAGAACTCTTCCTTGTCTTTAAAAGGATGGCCAGAAGTTGCTCTTAAGCTGCCAAGGCTTTTTGAGGGAAGCATAAAGCTAAATTGAAATCTTCCAAAAAGAGAAAACCATGGCCCAGAGAGTTCAGGCTTAGGAACGATGAAGGAAGAGAAGACCAAGATTCTCCATACTTTTCTTACATATACAGCAAAAGCTTGGTGACAACTTTATGTGAGGATACCTCCTTCGCATCATTCCTTATTTCTAATTTCTCATCCAAAGGGAGAAAAGGATAAAAAGAGGGTCCAACTAGTCAGCTAAGAGCTCTTCTGCCAGAAAATCAGTAAAGAAAGTTAATATGCAGAAGCCAGAAACCAAAACTGCCGTGTTATTACAATATAAAACTGGCATCATCTACCATAACCAGTAAAAATCTGAAATATGTCATGTCAATTAGGATTGCGATCCATGTGACTACATGCATGAGCCTAAGGGTACATTATATGCAGTGGGAAAAAAGCAATGTGCCAAGAATAAGAAATTTGACTCCAGAAAACTCTCTGAGTAGTTAAATTACATCGTAATTCCACTGTTCCTAACCCAACAGTCCCAACTAAAATCATACCTATTTAGTTGCGCAAAATACAGGCAAAACCCAATTTAATTTTTTTCTTTTTATAATCATGAGGGTCCATGCCAATTTATGTGCATCGTATTCTTAACTGATATGTGATCTCACAAGACAACCCCTAACCTTGTAATATTTTAGTGATAAAACTCATAGGATGTAATATCTTGGAGATAGTTGAACTCATGGCCTGAATCTAAATTACACATGGATTTCAAGCTTGTCCCTTTAACTACCTGGTCCAACCCATAAAAGAAAATCTATATTTAACTAAACAATTTACCTACCGAGAAAGAATAAAACTAAGCAATTTGTAATTTGTAGTACCTTGACTTCAAGCAAGTCAATATTGACGAACTGCAGTAATCTGTCATTAAGCATATGCTCCACCTGACAGTAGAAAGAGAAGAAAAATATGAAATGTATTCTAACGAAATACTCAACATCCAAAAACTTTTTTGAAGTTTCCTCTACCTAAAGAATTTGAACATACAGAGAAGAATAGCATATGAAGGACAAATTAATCATGAATGGATCAGTGATCAATGAGCAAAATATGAATTTTATCCAGCTTTTCCAAGACAAATCTATAATAGCAGAAAAGAAAAATGGATAAAGCTACAATCCTGAACAGTGAGTAAAAAGGGATAATGGAAGACTACACCACATTCAAGGCACATTTATACAGGGGACAAACTATACCTGGGAACGAAGGACTTCCTTGTATGTCCCAATTTCCCTCAGCGCAATTGTAAATTTGGTCATGACAGGTCCTGAAATATCATCTACAAGTTAATTGACCAAGCAAGATTGAACCCTATGCTCAACTTTCAGATTAAATTCAACTTATATAAGAGGCTAATCTGTAATAGAAAACATAGATGCAATCATCATTTCAAAAAAGAAATGAGACAGAGCAAGAGATGTTGCAAATAAATAGAAATCAGTATGACTGCAGATCAACAAAGCAAACAACAAAATTGCACTGAACAACCTTAAATGCAAGTAACTATGCTCAAGGTTATTTTCAGAATAGGGTTCATGCTTAACTTCAGTTGACACAAAATTATGTGGTGTTGAATGTCTCAAGCTTGTGCACAATTGTATCTCAAAAAACAAATGCCTGTGCACAATCCACACGTGTAACATAACCAAATAAAATTCAAAATAAACAAGCATACCTCCAAAAGCAACACTGATTGGGTCATTGTGCCCTCCCCCAAAAGTTTCCAGGGAACTTGCAAAAGCGATATCACCATCATATCCCTCACCAAGTCCTTCACTGCAAAATATAAAAAGAAAGTGAAATCAAAAACTTTTGCAGAATCTTGATGGCAAGAGTAAAGTTGACCAAATCAACTGCACTGAATAGCAAAGAAAATCCTTGTGTGAGTCCTATGGTTAAGCAATGAAATTTTCAAAACTTCATGTAAGAGAGTAAAGGAAGAAAATTAATGTCAGAAGTGTACCCTCAATCATAAACTCAAGTAGTCTGCACACGAAACATCAAACAAACCATGAAAGAGCATTCTACTTCATAACTTAGGAAAATAGTGAGCAATGAAGAAACAAATGCTACCATCATATCCCCTATTATTACACGAATTGAGATTATATATAACTTAGAAGAAGGTTGTCATGGAGAATGCTTATGAGCACCCATCAAACAGCAAAAAGGTCAAGTAAACAAAGATCATATTTAAAATTCCATAATTCTTAGCAGTGTACATGGACAAATTAAAAATCACCTAACAGTGAACATTAACGCATAATTTTCCAAAAGCAAACTTAAACAGTACTTATTCTCCAACTTGGAATGAAGTCCTCCTATAAAGAAAATTCTGATTTCATTTAGAAGCACAACTGGATTGATAGAGGTACTCTTCATGAAGGAACCCTAATTTTGAAACAACCAGAAAAATAAAGGACAATAAATGCTAAAATAGACGTACGTGTATTTTCTACATCCTTTAAAAAACTTCAAACTCCTCTCTCTCAATAGTTCAGCACTTTCCTCCAAGCATTGTATCTGTATCACAAATGTCATTAACAACAAAAATAGCACCTACAATTCAACATCTTTCAAATGCAAATTATTCCAACTGGTACAAGCATGCAAATTTTTCATTCGTTGGTGCCAAAATAGGACACTCATCGTCAGCAATAATGTAAGAGAAACCTAGCCAAACCTGCATATTTGCAGATAAAAACAATCTCAAGATGTATAACTGCAGTAAGGAAAAGAAAAGTAGAAGTTACAATTACATCTCCATCTTTTTTCCAACTACAATTAAATCATTTACCAAGTTATGCTTATGAAACTTAAAGGTTCTAAATTTATGGCGCTCTTTTATCCATTTTACTCCATAACTGTTCTGTTTTTTTCCTTTTCACAGGGGGTGTGGGGGGCGGGCTGCTACTTTACATGATTTTGAGATATTTTTGAAGTTTTACCTGATTACCAGGATCCACTCAAATCTCTTCCCATATTCATAATTCTGTTCCAAGAACATTTGGAAGACAAGACATATATATCATGTGGGAGTCGGAAGATATTGTTCAGAAGGTAAGGTTTAAACCATCCAATTGGCGTTCCTTAGAATAATTGTTTTATTCATACTCATTTTATAATCAACTCAAATTGGAGTACTTTTCTTGCTAGCTCCTAGGAGTGCTAATATAGCTTTACACTCTTCTCCACATTAGTGAAAAAGTTCTCTGTATCATAAGAAAACAAGTCATATGGGATTAATTAACAAGGAGAAAGCAGGGCACTACTCATTTGTGAACGAGCTAGCCAAAATTACTGCCATCCTTTTTTATTTTTGAGCGTTAAATATATTTTCATTAGGAAGTCCTCAGGGATTATAGTATTTTTCTGTTTCTGAATAAATAATAAAAAAAAAATTTAAATAAAAATAATGTAGCCTGGGGAATAGGCTCAAGGACTGTAAATTTTCCATTCTAAGAAGAACAGTTAGCAACCGAGTTCGTGGACAATAAAATTTCAAATTTGGGAATAAAATATTTTCTGAAATACGCTCATAAAACCTATAACTGACCATTTAATTGACGACCAATCTATCAAAAACTGGCATATGCGTTCATTAAAGGAACTTTCCCCAATGAAATTGACTGCTTGACCAAGAAGAAACAAATATGGAAAGTGTTCATTAAAAGAAAAAGACGGTTTCCAGGATTCTCAGAGGGATTCGCCGAAATATAATAACACCCTTCTTAAACTTCTTAAGCTTCGTTTGGGATAAAGCATTTATAGAGTTACAAAGTTTCCTTGTATGTCTCAGAAACCAGATAACAATTAATACCCAGCAAAATTGAGTTCGAGAGGGAAGATAAATCGAAAAAGAAGAACATTAATTACAAAGTCGGAAAGAATGAGAGAGCTCTGACCTGCTTGCGGAACATAGGAGAATCATCAAGCTTCGCGAAATGCATTATGAGAGACAACTAATACTTGCAGGCAAATGAAAATAAACGTCAATAATAAGGCGCCATTGAAGTGACAACTCGATCACGGTAAAGGGGAAGCAAAGCAAGACATGGATCCCCCAGAATTCGGCAAAAACAGAATCAGATCTCCCACATTCTACACCATGATCAACGACATGAAAACCCCAGAAAAAAGGAAGGCAAGAAATGACCACGCTGACGAACCCTCCAATCAACAAACCCAGAAAAGAAAAGAAACCCAACAAGCCAAGCCGGCACAAGGGAAAAAGAAAAGCCAAAAACAGAACAAATAGCTTTGAATTTTCAACCCAGAGGGTACAGAAGAAGAGAAGGGGGTGCTCCCTTTTTCCTACAGCACCCAATAAGAGAACAATTAAGGATGTAATTAGGGTGGGGATTGGGTATAGTTTTCAAAATCAAAACCCTAGAGAAGGAATGAGTGGAAAAGGGAGAGAAGAAGAAGAGAAATGGGGGAAGGGGATCAGCAAAGGGAGCATTAATGGATGTGGGTTATGGGTATGGCGGGGGAATATTGGAGAAATTGATGAAGAGATTTTCAATTTTCAATCTCTTGAGTTCCTTCCGATTCCATTAACCTGAGAATGTCGAAGGAAGGCCATGTGTGCGAGGCGAGGGAGAGACAGGCCACAGTCATTGATTAAAGCGAAAAAACAGAGCTTTTTTCCTCTGTCTTTGCCCCTTTTTTTCCCTCTCTTTCTCTCTCTTCTTTTTTTTTTTATTTTTTCGGTGGGTAAAGAGAAAGAGAAAGAGAAAGAGAAAGGGAGGGAAGAAACTACGTCGTTTCGGGGGAGTGAACCGGACGGTGTCGTTTTGGGGTCTGACAGTGAGTAGCTTTAGAGGGTTTCGAGAAGTGAAAAAAAAAGCGACAGTTGAAAGAAACCCACCGCCTCTTTGGGGCGCGTGTCCGTCAAACGCTGACGACAAACATTGCAGCGGCTGTCTTCGAAAGATAACAAAACAAAAAACAAAACCAATTTAGGCATCTTCTCAAATATCATTCTTCACTTATTCAATATTAAGTCTAAGTAATAACAAAAAGCCTAAGTTATATAATTTAAACTTAGGGTCCGTAATTCAATTTTCTGTATTTTTTTTCAAAAATTATTTTGAAATTCTATGTAATTTTCAAAAAAAAAATTGTTTTCAAAAATAAATTTCTATTTTTTAAAATCTGATTTTTTTCTTATAATAATCAACTTTCCCTCGTAGTATTTATTTATGAAAATTTTCTTTTTCACTCTAAAATTTTTTCTCTTTCTACATTTTTCTTTACAAAATTTATTTTTCTCTTCAAAATTTTCATATTTTAAATATTTATTATTATTTATCTCTCTCCAAATTGTATTTTTATTTTTTATTTTTTTCTAACAAATTAGTTTCATTTCTCTCTTTACAAATGTAATATTTTTTCGAACTTTTTTCTGTCTAAAGTTTTGTCTTTTATAATTTTCCTTTCTCTACTTAATCTATTTTTTCCTCGGAAAATTATATCTTATTTTCTCGTTCAATTTTCTTTCACTATAACTTTTATTTATTTTCTCTAAAAATTATATTTTGAATCTTGTTTTTATCTCTAAATTTTTTTACACTATAATTTTTCTCTTCTTTCTAATTTTTTTAACATATATTTTCTTCTCGAGTTTACATTTTTCTCTAAAATTTTTCTCTTTTTGTCTTTAAATTTTCTTTCACTAATTTTTTTCTAAATTTTTTATTTATTTCTCTAAAATTTATCTTTCAAAAGTGTATTTATATCTCTCTAAACTTGTATTTTCATGTCTCTACATTAGGGATCACAAAAATTTCTAAGTTCAGGCCCAAAAAATAGGAAATGAATGTCCCGACCCTATCCCTGATTCCATTTTTAAATAATTAATATTTATTTATTACACTTTTTTATTTTTCAATTCTAAAAATAATTAAAAACAATTATAAAATCGATAATTTTTATCAAGAACATCTCTCGGACCAAAGAACGAGGTGGAGACGGTGATTAAAAATTTTCGCGAACACGAGAATAAGGGAGAGTATCCTCACTCGCACTCATTGTCGTCTCTATACTCTACATAGAATTTTCTCTCTCTAATATGTATTTTTAATTTTCTAATTTTTAAAAACAAAAAATAAAAAATGGTTATCAAACCTATATGGTTTTTGTTTTTTAAAACATACAACCAAAAACCAAAAACATAAATGACGAATCCTCAGGAGTTTTCTATTTTTTAATTTAGTCTTTTTTTAAGTCTTTAATTTAGTCCTTTATACTTTAATTTCTTTAATTATTCTCTAATGGTTAGTGTATATTAAAATTCACTTAGGAAAGGAAAAAAAAACTAGAAATCTCTACCAATTTTGTTGAAATTAACTTTGAGGAGATTATTAAATTTTCTCTCTCAGATGACATTCCTTTCTCCTTATGTGTAAATATTATGTTATATGGTATAGGTCTATCATATGTCAATTTTAACAACTACCAACAACGAGAGACTAAAACTAATAACACTTAAACTAGTAGACTAAATTAGATATATATTTAGCCTAACGATAAATATATCATTTATGTTTTCTAAAGGCAAAAAGAGAAAAATTATAGGAAAAAAAAATTAGAGAGGAAAATATATGTTAAAAGAAAAGAGAAAAGAAATTATGAAGAAAGAGAAAAATTATAGTGGAAACAAATTTAGAGATAATATAATTTTTAGAGAAAATAAATAAATACAAAGATAAATAAAAGTTACAGTGAATCAAATTGAACGAGAAAATAAAATATAATTTTCAGTGGAAAAATAGATTACGAAGTAAAAGAAAAATTATAAAATATAAAATTTTTGGGAGAAAAAGTTATAAAAAAATATTAAATTTTTAGAGAGAAAAATGAAATTAGGAAAAAAAAACAAAAATACATGAACAATTGGAGAGACGAATAATAATAAATATGAAAAATATGAAAAATTTAGAGAAAAATAAAGCTTCTAGAGAGAAATTTAGAAATAAAAATTTTAGAGTGAGAAATAAATTTTTTAGAGACAAATATGAAAAAAAAATGTGAGTATTGGAAGAAAATAAACCTGTTTTTAAAAACTACTTTATTTTGTTTTTGAAATTTATATAAAATTTTGGTTTTTAAAAAAAAAAAGAAAATTGAATTGATGTATTTGAAAAACTAAAAACCAAAACGAGATTGTATCTAAATAATTTTAACGGGCCCTAAATAATTTTAATTACACTATTGAATTTTAGGTTATCTTTGGTTAATTATAATTACAATTAACTATCAATGGTACAAAATAAAATATCATATGTAAATTTGTAGTAGACCCTTTATTTGAAGTAATGTTTCAAATTTATTAGAAGGCAAAAATACTCATGAGGCTCAACCCAATAGGGGACAAGGGAATCCCATAGGTC
>NW_019104525.1:896145-916275 GCF_001995035.1 Momordica charantia
CAAATTTGAAACGTGTGTAAGATGCTGCAAAACAATCATTAAAAAAATCGACAACTAAGATGAATGGACGTGTAAGGGTAAATAGAGAAAATAGAATAAATAATTGTCAAATTTTTAATGATGGTGAATTAGAAAATATTTACTTACATGTTAATACCTAAATTTTATCCACAATGCTAAACAAATATCACGAGTATATTAAAGTCTCATTAGTCACGTTCTCGTTTCTAGTTTTTATTTCCCTTTTCTAACCATGAAAATAGAATACACGATGATCCCAATAACTATAGATTTAAGAATGATAAAACAATATCTTTATGAATAAAAGATAAGGAAATTGGTTTTTTTTGTTATTTCCAAAAAATTCTTAAGAATATTTCTAAAAAACCAGAAACAAGAAACATAAAAGTTATTAAATTCTTAGATTTCTTAATTATAAAATTGGAAAGGAGAAATAAGAAACGAGGATGTAAGGGCTCGTTTTGTAACGTTCATATTTTTTGTTTCTCATTTTCAATTTTATTAAGAAGCCTCAGCATTTTGCAACTAATTATGTTCCTCGTATCTCATTTTTTAGAAACATTTTCAAAATTGTGTAGAATTTTTTTAAACAACCAAAACAAGATTCTTGTTTCGTTTCAATTTGTTACAAAATATAAATATAAATACTGTTTGATTCGCAGGGTGCCGCGATTTGTGGGCTTGAAGGATCAAGTGGAATCAGAGCTAAAGGTTCGGCCAATCCATGGCTAGTGGGAAAAAAAATGTAGGCTAGTGTCGTCGAAGAGGCTCAAGGGGAGCATCTGTGTATTCATGGGTGTTGGGGTCATGCAATCTTATTTTTCGTTATTAAAAATGAGGAAACACAAACATGAAACGGGAACATTACTGAACATGCCCTAATATTCTCGATTGTCGTTTTGTTTCTTATTTTTGTTAATTTCCTCTATCTTAATAAATAAAAAAACAGCATCCGATAATTATTAATTGTTTTTTTGTTCTTTATTTGAAAAATAGAGTAACAGTTCCTTCTTTCTCGTTCTCTAAAATACTAAATAAAATAGGATATTTATATATGGAAATTAATTTTAAATAAAATATTCAAATTTTATTTAATTTTCAATCTTTGCTATGCATTTTATAAGTTAAGGATGATAAAATAATATTTTTATATATTTCAGAAAAAATTGGAAATGAGAATACAAAAAACAAATTGATTTTGTTGTTCCTAATATTTATACACAATTTTTTTTAATGAGAAACGTTAACAATACCAAAACTGTTTCTAGAAAAATTGAAAAACGAGAAACAAAAAATAAGAAAAGAGAATATTATCAAACTAGACATTCGTTTCTCTTTCTTTTACCGGAAAATTTCATAAATAATGGTTAATGGAGTGCAGGAAGAAATTAGAACTGCAAAAGAAGAAGGAGAGGAAAGACTCACTTTAACCCTCTATAAGTCGGCTTAAAATACTACTGATAGAAGAAAAGAATGAAATTTAAAGAGTTAATTAGTCTGAATGAACTCTCATAGCCCGCTTGACAGCATAATTCAAATAGTTAAGTCATATAACTTGACTAAAAAGTTGAAGTCTATATATATATATTTTCTTAAAAAAAAAAAGAAAAAAAAATATTTTTTATTATTAATACTATTATTTATCTTTAGAAGGTTTTTCTTCCCTTCTCGAAAAACTTCATTTATTCTAATACGGTCTTTTCTTGATCGGTCTCATGGATCTAAGTATTTGAACCTTGAAAAAAATCTCAAATAACTTAGATCAATGGATATGATATGTATTATCTTTCTCAAAGTTAAAAGTTGAATCATCTACCTAATATTCTTGAACTAAAAAACAAATATTTTGCTAACCAAAGGAAAAGGAACATAAAATTTAGAAAGTAGATGTGTCATTGACCCAATTAATATAAAATGAATGGAGCATTTTAAAGAGAAAGGTAGGAGACATAGTTTCTTTCAAATTTAATCAAAATCTATATAAAACGAGATGAAATGTTAAAACGAGCATAATTAAATAATAATTGATATATATATCTAATCAAGAAGTTGTAAGTTCGATTTTCACTCTCACATAAAAAAAAGATTATTATTAATGGAAATTAGTATATGCTTAATGCTCCTCATCAATTGTGTTGGTACATAGCTTGTATTTTGGACTACCATTTAGCCAATTATGATGTTAGGGTTTTTTTTTATTTTTCTTTTTTTAATAAACTATATTAGATGCTTTGAATCATTTTTATTTATCAATATAGGTACTTTAAAAATTGAAAAAGAAAAAAAAATACAAAAATCTCCACGTGTCAGTTTCTTGTGCCAAACGGAATAAGGAATCCCCAGGATAGACTATTCCCGCCTTGACTTTGACCATTACTATAATTTTTAATTGTTTAATTACTTATATTTGATTTATTGAAATTTATATTCTAAAGTCTCGTAATTTATCGATAAAATGATCTGATTATTTTGACGTATAAGATATTATTCCTTTTTATAAAAATCAAAAATTAGTAATGTCTTGAAAAGTACGTAGTTACATATGAAGGATCATGCTCAAATAGTGATTTAAAGAGCCCATCTATACAGATAAATTTGGGTGCTCTACATATTTTCATAATACTGTTGATACAACTCACTTTGTAAAACTTACAAATGATTTGATCCTATGTTCACGTGGAGATACGTAAGTATTCTGTTTTGTAGATTATTATAAGACCATTAAAAAATTACAAGCACATCACTATGATAATTATATACTCATTTTAATCTTAATTTTGAGTGTGTTATAAACTCCTGTTATTTGAGGCTTTGCTTAATAGAAAAGAATAGACCGCAAGTACGCAGCCGTCGCAAGTAGTAATTTGGAAGAGTATTTCAAGTATGGATACTCAGGGACAAGACGTCTTTCAAAATGATGGTGAAGAGTGATAAGTGTAATTCACTTTATGATAAAACAAGGGAAATGATGTTGGTTTGTAAATAAAAGGTTGAGACATTCTACCTTGAATTAACCGAAAAATATCATGAGTACAACACTGTTTAAAAGATGTAACGCGCTAGCCTTTAATCATATGCTATCCTCTTTTCAAAAGTTAGTCAGTTCTCCATAAAATGGTAAGAAAGAATGAATTTAACTTATATTGAAAACGTTAATGTAGTATTGGAAAAAAATAAAGCTTAGAGAATTCTTGATGCAAATTAGAGAAAAGACAATTAATGTTGGAAAACAAGAAAGTTGCAGCATGGATGAACTTCACCCTTCTAGGGGAATAGAACTCGTTCAATTTCACAAGAATGTATGGTTACAAGATCTTTTGGCAGAAGTTAAGAGTATGCCGAAGATGGGAAATTTCAATTTAGATATAGTTTACAGGTAAAGTTAAAAGGATAAGTAGGAAAATAAATGGAAAACTTTAACAAAAAGCTAAACAAAAAAAACTTCAAAAGTCTGGCAAGTTAACTATAAAACTAAGCTAAAAATGGTGATGAAATGAGAGGAGAAAGCTGCTGAATTTATAGGCTACAGCAAGTTGTTGTAGAGGTTGAGAAGATCAATGTTTTTCATCCATTTTTAACCCCTTTAACTGACCAATTATGAACGAAATCCCAATCCTCCATTGCTGAGATGACATGTGGCACAGAAAGAATGCGTCAAAATACAATGAAACTCCCTTTCATTAAATGGTAGTCTTGGAAGTTAGGGGGCGCCATGTTTTTCACAAAAAAAACATAAATTTTGTTATATTTACGACTCTAATTGCTACCAAAAAGATTGAAGCAATTATGCATGAATTAGATAAGAAACTAAGTTTTTTAACACTATTTTTATTTTCAGTACATAATAATTCAACCTCTTTTTATCCTTGTAAGCAACGAAAATCATCTATCTATGCGAGTGTGTTATTTGATTCACACAAGTGAGAGTAATTGATATAAACATCAACAATTTTAAACTTTATTTAATACTTTTTTTTTTAATTTAATTGTTGTCCAATTTTATCCTTCTTAGTACATGTTAAGCAGGGGTATCTTGCCCTTTTTCATTAGGATTTAGCTGGGAGGCTATCTAAATTCTTGCCACTAAGTTGTTTGACGGAGATTAGTCTTAATGATATGAAATTTAGACTTGATTTTTCCTTTCAAGTTTAGCCTAGAACTTCTTGAACTTTTGTAATTTCATGTTCCTTTGAAATATGTTAAGAGGCAAAAACATTCAAGTAAGATTGATCATCCTATCTTGAGGAGTGTTCCACCACTGAGTAAAAGAATTTGTTCTTTGTCTTAGGAGCTTTGATGTTAAGGTAATCTGTGTCAAACCTAAACCTTAAGGGTTGAAATCAAATGATTTGGGGGTTTTAGTGTTTGTGAATTATGGGTTCACATATCCAAATGGTTCTTCCTAATTCCAATTCACTAAAGTTTTCATATCAGTAACTAGAGTGTTTTTATAATAAGCTTACCTTTTACGAACATCTTCATTTGGAGAGTTTTGAACATTCCTACCTAAGATGAAATTCATAGTCACTTTATATTAGAAAGTTCAAAGTATGTACTTCTCATTATTAAATGAGTATATAAGTGAATCCCTTGATGGTTTGGGGCTTGGACAACAGGGTATTCATCTTCTTAATACCCAAAAACTATTTTTTCCATGATACAGATCATGAAAAACTATCCATTAAGGAACAAGAGATGGAGTCATGAGCTAAACGGTAATTTCGCCTAGCTAGAACTAGGATCACTTTATGAATGATTTTGAAGATTATATTTGAAGACATAACTCATTTGCAGTATGTGAGAACGCAACCCTATGTTTATAATGGAGTTATCTTAGCTTAATGTTAAAATTGGTTAATTAAAGAGTTTTGTTAATCCCTTATTAATGTCTTCAAAAAAAAATCCCTTATTAATTATTGGTGCTTAAAGTTGTAGGTCCATAAAGTCGGTTGCTAGCTCATTGTTATCTAGAATGAACATTTAGTTGAGAGAAAATTAAATAAGGTTTGATTATTTAATTAGAATTAAATTATTTAATTGGACTCTTAATAATAAATTATAATTATTATTAAACTTATTGCAAAATAGGCCAATTCAATTTTGGAAGCTCAATTGGATAAGAAAAAGACTCAGTTGAATTTTTGAAGGAAAATTTTAAAAAGGGGCTATATTTACACCATGTGACGAACCTCCCAGAAGTCTTCTACATATACTATGACAGATAGTGCAGGGGTCTCATGTTCCACCTTATTTTTTTTTTTTTTAGTTTTTGTTTTTGGGCTTTTTGCCCCTTTTTCCTCCGAAAAAAATAAAAAATAAAAAATAAAAAATAGCTAAATGTATCATAATTTAAGGAAATGACCGTCTTGATGGCGGCTGACTTTCAAGTAGTTTTTCATTTTTACCCTTGCTTAAACTCGTGGTATACTCCCAACAATATTTTTTTTTTAAAAAACAAAAAACCACCACATCAAATTTTTCTATATTTTTCAAAATTTGTTAAAACCACCCCATCAAATCTTGTTGTATTTTTTGAATTTAATATCGATCAAGATATTTTTTATTATGCTCTGTAATTTTTTATTCATCTGTTACTGAAAAAGTTTCTATATTTTGTGTTAAAGATAAATTTGCCCCCAAATAAAATTATGGATTCTATGGAAAAATTAGTCAGTGATTTTTACTATATCTAATACCTTTGTCCATTTTTAGAAATGCGTTATATTTTATAAACCATCTATCTCACTTTTAAATATATATTTGAATATAACATACCAATACTCAAAGAGGACAACACATAAAGTTGTGACACACGATCTGTAGGTGGGGTGGGGAGTGGCGGAGGGTAAAGAAGAGAGAGGTTAATAGTATGAGTTTTTATTGGGGTAGAACATTTTTTTTTATATATTTTTGTATTAATTGTATCACAAAAATAAACATTACGTGTTCACCTTATTTTTCACAGTAATGTTCAGATATTTGTTCATCTATTTATCTATTTGTTCATTTGTTCACCGTATTTGTTCGTCATGCTTGTTACTGTATTTGTTAATCATGTTTGTTTTACTGTATTTGTTTCAATATTTGGCATTCATATTTCCATTTCTAAAATGATTTCTTGTTTAAATTTTGGTATTTCTATTTCATAAAATGATTTTTTTGTTTAAATTTTATTTTAGATATTAACTTAATTAATATTTTTTTTTCCTTTCTGGTTTGTTAGTAAAATTCTCTTGGAAAAATATTTGAATTAAAAATTAGGAAAAAATATAGGTACGATTCTCCTATAAAAAAGGATAAATAATATATTCGTTTAAAAATCATGGAAGTTAATTTCCTACCTAAAAAATTTGCAGATATTTCCCTATTTTACATTGGCCATTTTTCAAAACTAAAAGTTGTTTGGCCATATTTTGAAATGACTCATTTAACTCATTTAACTCGAAAAAAAAGCGACATAAATCACAATTAAATATAAACACACGAACCCCATTTAACTCACCTTACTTACCAATGTAAGGGAAAACGTAGATTTAATCGCCAAGGTGAAGGGAGATTGAAAGTGAAATGAAGGAAGACAAATGAGGGTGGTGGTGGTTAATTTCTAGAGAGAAAATGAGATGAAGTGGAGAAAGAAGAGGAAAAGAAAAAAAAAAACTCTGCTTTCACACGTTTTCTCTCTGTTTTTGCTCCCTCTGTTCTCTGTGCTTTTCTAATCTGTCCCCTTTCCTTGCACTGCACCCTTTCTTAAATACACAAAAATATAACCGTTGGTCAAATAAGATTGGAGAAAAAAAAGGAAGGGAAAGCCGGGAACAACAGGTGGCTAAAGCTTTGACAGAGAAAAGATCAAAACAAAAGCTTTTTTAGTTAAAAAAAAAAAATCCTATTTATAACAAATTTCTTAAAATAAAACAAGATCATTTTTTCTTATTAATAAAATCAAAAAATTTAAATAAATCTAACATTTTTTTAAATTTAAGTTAATTTAAACTTTATATTAAAACTAATAATAATGTAAACTTATGTTATTTTTTAATTAAAATAAAACTTAATAAAGAAAAATACAATAATATAAATTAAAATTAAAAATAAGCCGGACCAAATACGGTGTCTACGTTATTTTTTATGGTTTTTAGAATCTGTCAAAACTAAGTGGCACACTTGGAGGGGTTTAAAGAGTCAAGTGTACATGGATGGAAGTACATTGCCTAATGCAGTCAAGTGACGTGTGACGTTCATAGAGGAATTGGTGGTCGATTAAGGACACGTGGTAGGCTTGAGTTTTTTAAAGTTTTTATTTTTTGGAAAATAATTTCTATTCTTTGCCTGTCCTTTCGTATCAATACAACACTTCCCTACCACATTTGATCATCCTATTCCTTGCTTCCTCTCCTTCTTCTTTGTTCTCTCATTTGTACTCTCGAAGGATTTTTTAGCACGAATTTGATTCCACTCCGTTCTAACGAGTGCATGTCTTAATGATTTAGCACCAAGGTCGTGCCGATTTTGTTTCAAAGCAGTGATTCTGTCAACAACATGACATTTTTCTCGATCGTTCCAATTTCAACCCTACCCTTTTCAACAATTTGATACCAAAATTATGACTACTATCGCTATTCGGAAAGGTCCTACCAGACTTGTCGAAATTGGAAACACTCGACGAGTCCAATTTGTTGGGCTTAGTGCCCTGAGCTTGTGAGTTTGTAATTTGTAAACATTTTATTTATTATAAATAAAAGTTATTTTATGATTTCTTTGCATTACTCGTATTCCAATAAACTAAGATCCAATGTTATTTAATGTAACTGGAACAATATATTTGATATACAATATATGTACAGTATATAATCGATATACAAGTAGACGATGTTCCAGTAATAACCTAAATGGTCTATAGTACATGGATAAGATTGGGTACATTATCCTGGTAACACTATGGATACGGCCTACTTTGTAATAGTTATATATGACTTTATCAAGGTCGTTCATGTAGAGACATGCAAGTGGGGGTATCCTATACAATGAGTTTGTATAAGACTGGACCGCGAAATAATTAATCATTGGCTCTAACACCGTTTGTTAATAGATTGTTATCTCATAGGATGACTAAGTAACTCGATCTTAATCATGAGCGAGTTATGGACTCCTGCCTATAAGGGATCGTCCTTTGATTTATATGAGTGAGAGTGACCCTGGTTGCCGACTCAATAATCTTACAATTTTGGGGACGAGACCGAGTGGGGAGCTGGGAACATAACTACGCAAGATGAAATTCACTCATTCTCGACTTTAGGGAAGTAGATGAGTGTTTCCTTACATGCTGACTCCGGGACTTGAACAGGGGTCCACCCTCTCACTCGCTCGAAAGGAACTTTCGGTTATTGGTCGGATCATACTGGGTTGTTCAT
Organism: Momordica charantia; assembly: GCF_001995035.1. The sequence goes on from NW_019104525.1 coordinate 904,578, forward strand.
TAGAGGAATAGTGATATTTAAGGAGCAAGATGTAACTCAGGGGTAAAGCGGTAATTTGACCCAGCTAGAGTTACGAGTAGTTGTGAAAGATTGACTTGCCGTTAATGATCATACATTCGTGGATACGAAAATATTTTCCAGTGAGAAGAGTGCAGCTACAGGTCTTTAGTGGAGTGACCCGTAGTTAACGAATGTTGATTAACTCGGTTAATGAATTTGACTCATTAATCTCGCATCGTTAGAACTTCTGATTTGTAGTAGGTCCATTAGGTCCTCTTGCTAGCTCACAATAGCTAAAACGAGGATCAAGAATTATGAAATAATTTGAAATGTTCAAATTATATAAGGGAATGAATATAATGTATATTGATACATTATATAAATATATGTTAATTTTGGATAAAGATTCAAAATTAATACTATGTATCATGAGAGAAAAATCCCTATTTTAGAAGTCCTAACATTTTGTTCATGCTTATTGCCTTTTATTTTGAGAGTGTGAGCTAATGTTATGGATGAAAAAACCTCTATTTTCTACATTGGGAATTCAAAAGAAGAAGAGTATCCTGATGATATTGGGATTTCTCCTAGATTTAGGAGAAGATATCATATATCTAAAAGGATAAGATATCTTGATGGTCTTAGGATTTTCACTCTATAAATATAATAGTAAGCTGAACCGTAAATGAATGCTAAAAAAAAAAAAAAACTCCCAACTCTCTTACTCTCTCAATCCCTACAATTGGATCCCACAATCCGGATTCTCAACCGAGAGACTTAGTGAGAAAAATCAAGTGGTGTTGTCTCATTGAGTTTACACGAATAAGAATCTTCAAAGGTACAATCCAACATTCATCCCTATTTTATATTTTTCTAATGTTTTAAATTTTCAAAAGAAATTCAAGAACACGTTCTACTACTTCCGCTCCGGGATTCACACCCCTTCAATACCGTTGCTGGTCCCAAAAGCTACTAATTATCTTTAAGTAGTTGGAGATTGACTATATATCCTCACGGATGCTCAGCTCGCCACTGTTACGGTTGTTGCCACTGTTTAGCCCACCGTCGCTGCTATACTGCTCAATTCTCCACCACCGCTTCAGATGTGACGGTGGACCCCGGAACATCTACTGCCGCCATGATTGATAATGACAAAATCGAGAAAGAAAACAAGATGGTCAATGAACATCTACTCAAACATATGAACGACTCTCTCTTTGGTTTGTTTATAGTACAAAAATCTACAAAGATTATGTGGGATATTTTAGAGTCTAAATATGATGGGGATTATGCAGGCAGGAAAATGTATGTCATCGATAAATGGTTGCAATTTCAGATGTCTGGTGACAAACCGGTAACGAATCAGGTTCATGAGTACAAAATCTGGTGGGGAATGTGTTGTCCTAATGAATGAAAATGTACGAGATTTTTAGGCAAAGTACTGCTTGAAAAATTCCCTCCTTCCCTGTAGCAATTATTGCAGCCACCTGACACATAAGAAAAAAGACCTAACTGTGCAAGAACTAATAAGCCACATACACTTAAAGGAAGCCAACAGGCACAAGGATAAGCTTTCTTCCTAGTTCATAAATTCAATTAAAGTTAAGTTAGTTGAATCTTCCAATGCTTCCAAAGACAGGTTCAGAAATAAAAGAAAACAGGTCTATCAGGATAAAGCACAAAAGAATAAGGAATTCCAACTAAAAATTCTAGTGAATTGAGAAAAAAAAAACTGGTTTGTATATCTGCGGGAAGCTAGGACACAAATCTTACCAATGCACCTAGAAGAAAGATAGGCAAGATCAAAAGCCTACTCCACAAACCAACCTTGTAGAGACAGATGATATCATCGCCGCCGTGGTCATGGAAGCAAATTTGGTAGAGTTCCAAGTTTGACTGGATTCTTGACACTGGAGTGTCAAGACACTTTTGCTCGAACTGTGACCTCTTCCATAAATTTCAGGACTCTATTGATGGCGAATGTGGTTTTATGGGGAACTCTCATAACTGAAGTACTTGGAAAAATGAAGATTATCTTAAAACTCACATATAGTAAAACTTTATCCTTAAGTAATGTTGTTGTATGTTCCTTCCCTAAGTAGGAATTTGGTGTCTGAAGGTCTTTTAAATAGGGCTAGACTTAGGATTGTGTTTGAGGCAGATAAGGTTATCATCACAAAAAATGGTGACTTTGTTGGTAAGGGCTATTTAGCAGACGATTTGTTTGTTCTTAACACTTCTTTTACTAATAAAATTGTTTCTCATTCTGCTTATATCATTGATTCTCTTGATATGTGGCATGTTAGATTGGGATATGTGAATGTTGCATCAATTAAAAGGTTTAGAACTCTAAATTTAATTAATGCCTCTGAATAACTGTAAAATGTTATGTCTGTGTAGAAGTAAAGTTTGCTAAAAAAATCTTTTAAAGTAGTCACCACAAGGTGTACTGAACTATTAGAATTGATTCATTCTGATTTAGTCGATTTAAAAAATACTACTATAAAAGGCCCGGGAAAATTACTATATTTCATTTGTTGATGATTTTTCTAAATATACGAAAATATATCTTCTAAAATATAAGGATGAAGTAGTACGTTTTTGAAATTCAAAGCTGAAGTAGAAAATCAATTAGATAGGAAAATAAAAAGGTTAAGATTAGATAGAGGTGGTGAATATAGTGATAATTCACTTAAGGAATTTTGTGAGTCAAATGAAATTATACATAAATTTACTGCTCCTTATTCACCTCAACATAATGGAATAGCTGAACAGAAAAATAAAACTTTAAAAGAGATGACGAATGTCATGTTATTAAATTCTGGTTTATTTGATAATATGTGGGGGAAGCTACATTTTTTGCCTGTTTTATTCTTAGCAGGGTCCCTCACAAAAAGCTGGATAAGACACCATACAAGCTTTGTAAAGGATATTCATTAGACCAGAGCTACTTGAGAGTGTGAGGATGCTTAGCAAAAGTGGCATATCCAGCATTCAAAAAACATACAATTAGATTAAAAACCTTTGATTAAGTTTTCAAGCTCTTCAAAGGATATCACTAGACCAGAGCTACTTGAGAGTGTGTGAGTGCTTAGCAAAAGTGGCACATCCAGCATTAAAAAACCTACGGTTAGATTTAAAACCTTTGATTGTGTTTTCTTTGGTTATGCTCAGACCTGACTTCCTAACTACCTACCTAGTAGAAAACTTTGACAAGATAGATGATCAATTTGCTTGCATGTATCTAATAGACGAAGATCCTAAAACCTACCAAGAAGCTATAAATTCTTTAGATTCTAACTTATGGAAAGAAGCAATTAAAAGTGAAACAGACTCCATAGTTATGAATCAAACCTGAGAATTGGTAGACTTACCTGTGGAAAACAAACCTATTAGGTGGAAATGGATCTTTAAAAGGAAAAAGAGACCGGATGGTACGATAGAAAAATACAAGGTTAGATTAGTGGTTCTGGGTTACACACAAAAATATGGTATTGATTACTTCGATACATATTCTCTTATAACAAAGATAGATACTATTAGATCATTTGATAGCTCTTGATGCTATTTGTAGCCTATTAATACATCAGATGGATGTAAAAACAACATTCCTTAGTGGGGATTTGGAGGAAGAGATCTAATATGGCACAACCTGAAGGCTTTCTAGTTGTTGGTCAAGAAAATAAAGTATGCAAGCTTAAAAGATCTCTCTATGGTCCTAAACAAGCTCCTAAACAATGGTAAGAAAAACTTAATGGTACTTTAGTAAATACTGGTTATAAGGTAAATTGTTCAGATACATGTGTATACTCAAAGTTGTTTGGAGCTGATTGTGTGATTATATGCTGACATGTTGATGACATGCTTATTTTTTGTTTAAACCTAGATGTCATTAGTGTTACCAAGTTACTCATATCCTTGAGAAAGTGCTGAAGAAATTTGATCACTATGATAAATCATCTGTAAGAACATATTATGATGCTATAGCATGAGTTTTAAGAAGAATCAGGACGATAATATATCTTAATATGAATATGCAAAAATCATATGTAGTGTCATGTTTTTACGAATTACACTAGACTTGCTATTACATATGTTGTGAGTAGATATACGGATAGTCCTGGTAAAGAACATTAGTCTGCTCTACATCATTTGTAAAGTTATCTTAGAGGTACAATGTATTATTGTTTGCATTTTAACAAGTTTCATACTGTGCTAGAAGGAGATTGTGATGCAAATTGAGTTATAGATAATGATGAGATAAGTTCTACAAGTGGCTATGTGTTTGCTTTTGGCAGAGGAGTTATCTCATGAAAATCAGCAAAGCAGACCTGTATTGCTTGTTCCATCATGGAATCTGAGTTCATAGAACTTGAACTGGTATGTCAAGAGGCTGAATGGCTGAGAAGTCTTCTTGGAGATGTGTCATTGTGGGGGAAATCTGTAGCTATATCCATACATTGTGACTCACAGGCTGCCATAGGGATTGCCAAAAATAGTATGTACAATGCAAGAGATGTCACATATGCCTAAAACATGGAGCTGTGAAACTGTTGTTGAAAGATGAAATTATCTTCTTGGAGTATGTGAGGTATGAGAAGAACTTAGTGGACCTCCTCACCAAATGCCAAATAAAGAGTGTAATTCTAGAGTCCTCAGGAGGTATGACACTCAAACTATGATGTTTTTCACTTATATGAATCCATAGCCCTTCTTTTGGGCGGTCCGTGTATGAACTTAATGGATGTGGTGAAGCATTATGTGAATCCATAGCCCTAAGGGTGAGAATCGGTCGGTCGGGGTCGATTTTTGGCTGACCCCGATGCTGAAAACCGACTACCTCTGTTATGTTTACTTGCACCGAGCAACCAACTAGTCGGATCGATCGGTCGGTTCGTCGGTTTTTGTAACAAATACTTTTTTTTTGTTTTTGTTTTTGATGAAAATGCTGGTGCGGAGCGTAGTCGGCCTTCTTTGCGAAACGAAGCAGAAAAAACTGGGAGAGACATGGACAATAGGCGAGCTTCCATGCGATTTGAGAGCTGGGATGAAGAAATATGAAATATGAAAGAAGAATGAAGAAGAAGAAGATAAGGAAGAATAATAGAGACTAAGGAGACGGAAAGAAGAAAAAGAGGAAGAAAAAATAAAGATGAGAGAAGAGAAGTAAAAAATGAAATGGGAAAGAAGAGAGGAATAAAGATAATAAATTATTATTTTATTTTTATTAAATGTACATTGAAAACCAGTGGCAGCAGAAGATTGCTGCTACACAACAGTAGTCACGCATGACAGATTGCATTTAATAAAAAACAAATAAATGCAACCAGCCCCTTTCTTTTTTTGTTTAATAATTAAATAACAAATATCGGTCGGTTCAATCGGAAATCACTTTTCCAACCAAATCGACCGACTAACAGATCAGTTTTGTAAATAAAAACCAATTCCGACCGATCGACGTCAGTTTGGTTGCTTGAATATGTTTTTCAGGGTGCTTTGCTCCCCTCTACATAGCCCTTCTTTTGGGTAGTTTACGTATGGACTTGATGAATACAGTGAAACATTGTGTGAATACAATGCTCTTCTTTGGGTGGTATGGTATGAACTTGATGTATAATATTTAAAGTCTTCATAGCTTAGTTATAAGTGGTTTATCTATGATAGACTTGATGAAGCAATAATGTGACTGTGAAGGTGAGATCACCTTCTATGGAAGAGATAAGGAGTCTCTTTCTAGAACTTTCATGTTGACCCAAGGTTTTTATGTGCATGGCCATAAATAGCACCTGATGACTATCGCAAAATCAAAACCAAGGGATGAAAACGTATTGTGGGGGTCTTAACTATAATTATTGGAAGTTCAAGAGGTAACTTACTTTCACTACTTAGGTTGTTACTTCACTTTTCATTAATTCAAATCGAAAGATATTAATGTTTAAGTTTACTTTTTGCTGCCAAAGTGAGCATAGCTCAGCAGTAACTGGCATATATCTCCAACCAGGAGGTTGTGAGTTTGATCCCCCACCCCCACATATTGTATTAAAAAAAAGCTTACTTTTCGCTGCTAAAAAATCCATTCTCTTCTTTCTTCTTTTACTATTTGTCATTTGTGGGGGTTGTTGGGAATGATTATTTCAATTGAACTCATTTTGTCCCAGAAGATTAACCCTTGGGGAAAGGTTTTATAAGTAGCAGTATTGCAGTGGACTTATAAACATGGTTTAGGGGTAAGTCTAGACCATGACCACATGTGTGCCGTTGTCGTTCAGCCAGTTCGGGCTGGGCCTATCTTTTTGTAACAAATTTCTTTTACAAATTATTTTTTATAGTTTTACAATCTGTCAAAACTATATGACACACTCGGAGGGATTTGATGCCAGTCAAGGGTACGTGGATTGAAGTACGGAGGAATTAGTGGCCGGTAAAGGACACATGGTAGGGCTTGAGTTCTTTAAAATTTTTACTTTTTTGAAACTAATTTGTATTCTTGACCTTTCCTTTAGCATAAATACAGCAGTTCCCTCAGCCACATTTGATCATCCCATTCCTTGCTCCCTCTCATTCTTCTCTATTCTCTCATTTATACTTTCCAAGGATTTTTAGCACGAATTTAATTCCACTCATTTCTGACGAGTGCACGTCTGAGTCGGAGGTTGTATTAACCTTGGGAAGTATTCCAGCTACACAACGATTTAGCACTGAGGTCATGCCAATTTTGCCTTCAAGGTAGTGGTTCCATCCACAACACAATGACATTTTTCTTGACCGTTCGAATTTAGACCCTACCCTTTCCAAAAAATACGAGATCCAGTACATAAGGCACAAGGTTCATAATAGAAAGATGAAGGCTTCTTAATAAGATAGTATAGAAACAATATGTATTTTTGAGATAGTCGTGGATGCATTTTTATAAATACTATTTCTACTCTAAAAAGAGATAATAATTTGGGGTATCTTATTCAAGAGCCCTAGCCCGAGAGTAGGGGTGAGCATTGATCGGTCGGGGTCGGTTTTTGGCTGATCCGGCGTCGAAAACCGACCTACTTTGCTATTACGCTGGCTTGCACCGACCGACCAACTAGTCGGTTCGGTTGGTCAGCTTCGTCGATTTTTGTAACTTTTTTCTTTTTATTTGGTAGAGATGTTGGTGTCGAAGTCATGGTCGAACATCTAGGTAAAACGAAGTCGAAAAAGAAGCTTGGAAGACATGTATGGTAGATGGACTTCTGATGTGACTCAAAACATAGGAAAGAAAAGTTGAAGAAGAAGTTGAGGAAGAATAATGGGGAAGGGAAAAGAAGAAAAATGAAGAAAAATGGGGTGGGAAGAAGAAGAAAGAAGAAAACGAAGAAAAAAGATAAAAAAGAATGAAGAACAAGAGGAGAGAAAATAAATGGAATAAAAAGTAAAAAATTAATTTTTTATTTAAAAACTACCTTGAAAACCAGCGGCCATAACGGCGTCGCTGGTTGTCAATATTGTTGCAAGTTAAATTGCAGTAGCACGCATGCAGACTACATTAAATGCAGTCTGTTTTTTTTCTTTTTTATAAATAAAACAAATGTCAGTCGGTTCGGTCGGAAATGCGATTTTTGACCAAACCGACCGACAACAAATCGGTTTTCTAATTTAAAAAATCGACTCCGATCGAATTTTTCATCAAATTGACCGACCGATGTTGGTTCGGTCAGTTTTAGTCGGTTGGATCAGTTTTTCGGGGTTATTTGCTCACCCCTACCTGAGAGGACGAAAATGATAGAGATATATATAAAGAAAAACACATCTTGTATTGAATACTGAATATCTCGTACCTATTTGAGAAAGAGTTTCAGATCACATAGTAAAGTCAACTTGCCTTGATATGTCCTATCTTAGAAAACGATATCATTAAAAAAAACACACATACACAGGAATTGAACTTAATCAAACTACATACGGAATAAGATGAAATTAAGTTTATCGATGAGAAGAATTAGTAAATCTAACTGACCCAACTATGTTGACATAATTTTAGTACTCTCATCATCTATCTCATTTCAAAATATCATTAGTAGCTCTTTTAGATTTAATTAGCTTTTTCTATATTATTTTCTTCCCTTAAGATTAAGGGCGGTGTTCAAACAGAATAAGAATTACAGTGGATTTCTATGCACCAAAAAATAAGAAATTTTCATGTAGAGATATTAGAATTATATCTTAAGTAAATAACCATAAATAAATCATATATCATAATGTATTAAACAATATAAAATATTAAAAAATTGTACATGGAAAATAACGAAGAAACTTTGAAACTTCAAAATTGCTCGAGCTTTAAAAACAACAAATTTGAAGGTTTGATTTCTACCCTAGCAAATATATATATATATGTATATAGTGGTCAATTTGAGTAAAATTATTCTTCAACTTTATGTTTAGTTGAAAATTTTGTTGTCAAAGTCAATTGCTAGCCCATGACAACTTTATATAATTCAGTCTTTTTTTCCCTAATTGAACATATAAATTACACATTTTTTTATTTATATGTTAACAATTATAAACCATGTAGGTGATATTGACATAAACTCAGTTGAAGTAGAAAACGAAGTAGAGATAGAGACATAATACTCTTTATTTCTAGGTCTTATGAGCAGCATATACCAAAGAATGAAATGATGTTTTCAAGTGAAGACCAAACATTCAAAATTTATAATGAATATATAAAAACAACAGGTTTTAATGTGCGGATGGAACTATACGGTCGATCATTTGTTTATTCGAAAGAAGGTCATAGAAAGTTGAATGATCATTCCAAAGTAAAAAAGAACAATCGACTAGAGATAAGAATAGGATGTTCGGAAAAATGAATTTACAATTGAAAAAGGAGAATTGAGTTATTTCTCAGTTTTCTAGTGATCATAATCATGAACTTACAAAAGAAAGTCACTAGGATATGCTCAAATTTCATAGACACAATAGATGAACCACATGCAATTGTAATCGAAACAATAGAAAATGTTGGCATCAAACCAAGTAATATATTCTCTTATATAGTAGAACAAGCAGGTGGTGCCCATAATGTAGGATTGCTAAAATCTGGTTGCAACAACACGAGACAAAAGAAAAACTATACTTGAAGCTAGAGATGCACAAAGTGTAAAAAATCACTTCGAGAGAATGCAAATAGAGGATCCATCATTTTTTATACTATGCAAGCGGATTATAAATACCATCTTACCATTTTTTTTATAGATGGTAGGTCAATGATTGATTATAATTATTTTGGAGATGTTATTTTTCATACCACATATCAAACAAATAAGTACAACATAAGTACAACATTATTAGAGTGAACCATCATAAATAAAATATCTTGTTTGGTTGTGCCTTTTTATTTGATGAGACAACAGAGTCTTTTATTTAATTATTTGAAGCTTTTCTACCAGCGATGGACGGTCGACAGCCCAAAACGATATTTACAGATCAATGTCAAGCAAAGGCCAATGCAGTTGAAAAAGTATTTCTTGAGACTCAACACCAACTTTGTTTATGGCATATTGGTTAAAATGTTTCTAAACATGTTGCTCATTATCTAGGAATGCGTGATTTCAAAATATTATTCGATAGATGTCTTTATAATTGTGAGACTAAACAAGAGTTTGAAGACGTATGAAATCGGCTTATAACCATTATTGATTTGTCTCAAAGTTCATGGCTCAGAACATTTTTTGAGTTATGAAGAAAATGGTGTCCAGCTTTCAGTATGCAATATTTCACTGCGGGTATATTGTCAACACAAAGAAGTGAAAGCATGAATCACTTTTGAAAGATGACAACTAAGTCTACATCTTTTACTCAATTTATTATACGTTATGAAAAGATGTTAGAGAGGATACACCGATTTGAGTTGATTAAGGATTTCCAATCTAGTCAAATTACACCTTTTTAGGCAAGTAAATTTTGAGGCATGATCGAACAAGTATCTATAGAGTATACTCATGCTAATTTTCAAGAATTTCAAGATGAGTTGTTTCAATATTTATCAGTAGGTATTGAAAGCATCAATAATTATGGAAATCATTTCACTTATAAGTTAGTGAAAAATGGTGATGAGAATGAGTACGTGGTGAATTCTATACATTCTGATCAAGTTGTTGATTGTACACGTAAGAAATTTGGATTTGTGGGCATCTTATGTTTGCACACTTTAAGAGTTCTAAATATTTCACAATATTTTTTCTATTCTTCCTCAATATATTTAAATAGATGGACAAAATATGCAACCGTTGGATTCCGGAGAAATAATGGTGACGAAGAAATAGTTAAAAGAACAGCCAAAGGAAATTCTAAGATGAACCAAGTTATACAGAAAAGGGATTCGTTTTGCTACTGAAGGTGTCTTGACAGGTGAGATGACTAAAATGACAGAAGAAATTTTGGATATGTTAGAAAATATAAATAGAACCAAACTTAATGAAACAAGAATTCTTTATTTTAACACACAACCAGAACAACAACAAACCAACGAAGAAATAATATTAATCATAAAAGAAAGAGTTATAGAAAGCCTGTGTAGGGGTGTTCAAGGAACTCGACAACCCGACAGACTCGACGAACCCAACCCAATTGGAAGAATCCCAACCCGACCGGGTTGGGTCGGGTCTCGAGTTGACCCTTGAAAATCCTGAGTTAACTCGACTCGACCCGAGATTATAGTTTTTTTTTTTACTAATAATCTAATATTACATATATATATATAATAAATTATTAATTATTAATTAAAATTTTATTTTTATATTCAATCTCATCCATCCATTTCATTAAATCTCAACCATTAATTTTAGGTTTCAATTCAATCCTCTCCCTTTTGAATCTTTGATTCTCTCTCTTTTTTAACATTTTCAATTTCATCTTCCTCTCCCCCATCTATCTCTATAATAAGGTGTAAGCTTTTAATATTGTTGAATTAGGGCTTACATGTTGGTTTTGAAGGGATTTAAATCCCGGAGCGGAAGCGAATCTTCGTTGCTGATTTTTGGGATACAAAACCGAAATTGAAAGAAGGAAATACAAGGGAAAAATCAAACCTTTGAAGAACGTTTCTTCAGTAAGTTCCCCTCGAACACCACCACCGAATCTTCCTCGCTATCCTCTTGGATCTCGGGATCATGCTTGTGGTAGCACCTTGATAGAAGAGAGGGAGAGATTGAGAGAATTTTGAGAGAGAATTGATGAGTTTCTTCTTGGTTCTGTTCTGTAACCTCCTCTTCTCTTCTCCAACACACTTGAAGAAGAAGAGGGATGACGTGGGGTAACTCCCCACGTCACAAAACCTCTCACACCCCTGCAATTTTGCAAGGGAGTTAATATTAACAATAATATTAACAATAATATTAATATTAATATTAATATATATATATATATATATAATATATAATAATTAAAATATATATAATAATATATATATAATAATTAATATACATATAAATAATTAATTAATCATATTAATTAGTAAATATTAGTTAATTATTAATCCAATTAATAATTAATATATATATATATATATATATATATATATCAAATAAATAATTAACCCTTAATTATTTATCACATGAATAGAATCGTCATATTCTATAGCATTTCTCTCGTATAACCTATAGTTCTAATGTATATCTTATGCACATTATTTTTAACCTATAGTTTTAATATGAATCTTATT